>JALGQJ010000006.1:35833444-36338274 GCA_023055345.1 Quercus wislizeni | reverse complement strand
CACTAGGTAGTGAGTGAAGCCAGTATGGGAAATAATGTTAGAACCACAATAAAACCCACAACCTTACCATAACTCATGGTAAGTTGTGAGTGATGGAGTAGATTATATTAATGGATCCACAACTCCATCACTTACAATTCGCCAAATGGACAAATTGTAGGTTTTTTATTTTATTTTTTATGATGCTAGTATTTTTTTGTATGGAGGGTATCCATTTTCATTTTTGTTAGAGCAATTTTTTTTTTTTGGGGGGGGGGGGGGGGGGGGGGGGGGGGGGTTAACAGAGCTATTAATGTGACAAAGAAATTTCGACTGCTTCTTTGTCAACCCACCTCTTTTATTATCACTCATTGCAAGCTTGGGTTCCGTTCATTGGTTAATTATTCAATGGCTTGATTGGTAAACATTATTTGTATTTTTATAAAGTGTGAACCCCACGTGAATGAATACCCGTACTACAAACATGTTACTGAACTACACCCAAATAATTTTGTAATTCATTTGATGGAATATACATGAACTGTTGAAAGTACTATTCGTTTGGATCCATGATGTCAAAAGCCGTACAACTTATTGAACATTAAAAAACTGTGGGGACAATTTTTACCTAGATCAAGTGTTTGCACTTATAATCATTTTTGGCTTGGAGAGTCCCACATTGGAAGGAAAGCTTTCCTCTTCATGCCATATAAGGGATGACCAATGGTGATAGAGTACCACTAGTTTGGTTCCATGCCAAAAATGATTACAAGTGCAAACACTTGGTCTAGGTAAAAATTGTCCCTACAATAAAAGGATCCTTTTAATGTAGGGACAATTTTTGCTTCAAAGGCCAAGGATTAGACCATGTTGGAACCTTAAGCAATTTTGTTGTCCCACATTAGAAGGAAAGCCTCCCTCTTAGCACCTTATAAGACATGAACCAATGATTGAAGAGTACCACTAGTTTGATTAACCCTTATATGGCATGAAGAGGAAGGCTTTCCTTCCAATGTGGGACTCTTCAAGCCAAAAATGATTACAAGTGCAAACACTTGATCTAGGCAAAAATTGTCCGCACAAAAACAATTAAAAAAATTTAAAAAATAAACAATAATTTTTGGGAAACCTTGGTTTGAGCATTCCCATCCACAATTTTACTTTGAGATTTTATCTTTTTTTTTTTTTTTTTCCTTTTTTGCGTCTGACTAAATCATTAAAAACTTAACTTATTTTTTATGTATAATTTTATATTACAAAAATTTAAAAATAAAATATTTAATAGATGATATAGTTATTGATCTTTAATTATTTTTTAAATTTTCTATTATAAAAGATATTAGAAAAAAATTTAATCTTGAAAATTAGTAAAAAAAATACACCACAAATAAATAGTACTCCCAAAGAAATAAGGATGTTATATGTTGTCTTACAACTTTTTTTTTAAATATATATATATATATATATGTGTGTGTGTGTGTGTGTGAGAGAGAGAGAGAGAGAATTCGATACAAGACGAGAGAGTACTAGTTTTCAAAATTTTTTTTTCCATTGAAAAAGAAAATTAAAAAATGGAAGAAGAAAAAATATATATAAAGAAACTGAATCCTTAATTCCTGCATGTATTAAAGTTTTAGACTACGTGCCCATAGTATACCTAATAAGAATGAATCTGATACTATACGTCAAATAATGGCAGAGGAGGCGGGAAAAGGCTGAGAGAGAGAGAGAGAGAGAGAGAGAGAGAGAGAGAGAGAGAGAGAGAGAGAGAGAGAGAGAGAGAGAGAGAGAGAGAGAGAGAGAGAGAGCTTTATATTTGTCCATTTGGCGTGTCCTTAGAGCATTTGCAGCAGTGGAGCTAAAAAGCTATAAGGCTATTTTAGCTCCACCAATATAGCAAAATAAGCTCACAGCAGTGGAGTCAAAGCCATAAAATTTGGCTGATTTGCTACAGTGCACATCTATAGATAGATGTGCACTGTAGCACTCATCTAAAAAATAATAATAATTTTTTAATCAACTGCCGATTAAAATAATAAAAACTCATTTATTTTTTTCATTCTTTTATTCTCTCAGCGGTCACTGTGCACTCTCAGTTCTCTCCCTCAAGCTCTCATCTCTCTCAAGCTCTCTCTCCCTCAAGCTCTCATCTGCCAGCCCACTCCACGCCGTCGCCGTCTCATCCGAGCCCACGCCGTCGCCATCCCAGCCCACACCGTCGCCGTCACTCCTTACCACCATTCTTCCTTTGTTCAACCTCACGAAATGCCTGTCCTCCTTCACCGGCCTCTCGTTCACGTCCTCGCCTCCGGCGAACGACACCGAAGGGCACCACAGGAACACTAACCGGCACCGCAGGAACACTAATCCACTCCCCGACATCGGAATCGCCTCGATGTCTCAGCCGATCCTTGGAGTGGCGGTGGAGAGCGAAACCTTGATTTGGGTTTTTTTTTTTTTTTTGGGTTGAGCCTTGATTTGGGTTAAGCCTTGATTTGGGATGATGTCTCAGCCGATCCTTGGAATCGCTTGAGCCTTGATTTGGGTTTTTTTTTTTTTCTCTGCTGTGGACTGGTGGTGGTGGTGGAGGAGGATGTTTGTGTTGTGCTGTGTGGTGGTGGTGGAGGATGTTTGTGCTATGTGGTGGTGGCGGTGATATATTATTTTATTAGAGTAGAAATATTATTATTTTATTGTAGTAGAAATATTATTTTATTGTGATGAATATATTATTTTATTGTATTAAAAGTTAAAATAGATCCACTGCTGCAGCATGTGTGTAACTAAAATGGATAAAGTAACTTTTGGTGGAGCTAAATTGTTAAAAATTTAGCTCCACTACTGTGGATGCTCTTACTGAGTATCAAAGCAACTTATCCAGCGAGTCAATGAGGCATGATATGCATCACTTCATAGAGTCTAGGAAGCTTTGAAATCCTCCACCTTTTTTTTTTTTTTGAGCAAAGAAATCCTCGACCTTTCATGTTTCTATTTTCTACCATATCCATATATGGTAAGCCCCTTCTAGGTTAGTTTGTTGCTTGAGATATTTTTTGATATTAGAATATTCTATGCCTATATATGACAAAGATTAATAATAGATGTTGGATCAATGTGGTTCTTTTTATTATTTTTTCTTTGAACTTTTCATTTTCATGTTTCATGTTCTTGTCAAGAAATTATTCACTCCTAGAGGAGGTCTTCCTTCCTCTCAAAGGAGGTATGGGAGACCTATCCTAAATCCCACATAGAAGTCGGGAAGAACCCGGTAGGGGGCCCGGGCCCCTTGACATTACCCCTAAAATGAAAATTAGTGCATATAATATACCCATATTGAGCCCAAGAAAAAGTAGAGTTTGGCCCCCTTGCTTTCAAAAGTTCGGCCCCCTCCACAAAATAAAAACTAAAATCCAGCCCAAACAACACCACAACCCAAATACTAACCCAAACAAAATCACAACTTAGTCCAAATAACAACATTCTTATACCAAAAAAAAAAGGACCCAGCCATATTAACAACTGAAATTCACAAAATAAATTCCAAAAAAAGGGGAAACAATCACGAGAGAGAGAGAGAGTCACAGACTCACAAGCCGACTCATTTCTTTGATCTGTTGCCTGTTGTTTGGTTTGTAAATTTTGTTTTCAACCACAAGGCTTGAGAGGAATGGGTAAATAAGATCAAAGTGTAAAATTTTGAAGACATTAGCAGCGGCTTAACTCTCCTTGTGATTTGATTTCGGGTTTGGTTATACATTGTTTCAAACACTGTTTTAGAATTCGAAGCCTCCATCCGCAGTGAACAGGAGAGGGTTGTATACTTGTATAGTTTTTTGTTTTTCTAATTTTAATTTGTTTGTAGAAGTAGAATAGAATCTTGCATGAATTCCCTGGCATGGTTAAGTAGTCATATCATATGTCATAGTCATACAACCGTAACAATAAAATTGAGTATGAAATCATTTTGTTTTTGGTAAAAATTGGATCCGGCAATGCCGGCCAACAGATTTGGAGGCCTAAGATGATATCTTCAAATGGAGCATTTTTATTACCACTTAAATAATATTTAATTAGTGTTTTATATTGTAATTTTTTTAATAAAAAAATCCAAGCTTTTTTACTTTTTAACATGAATTTTTGTTTTTTGAAAAATGCTAAAACTATAACAAATTTTACTATTAAAAACTTACAAAGCGATGTAATAACTAATGCAATTATTAGTACTTTAAGAAGATAATAAACAAGTATTTGAATGAATGATACTAGGGACATTATAAATTTTACAACATGGAGCTTATAAAGATCAAGATGTATCACCAATCACAAAAAGTAATTCAAAAATGCATTTAATGAGTCGTTTGGTAATATTGTTCTAGCAACATTGTTCAAGTGTTATGGAAATACGTATGGATGAAAAAGTATTGTGGAAATACCTGTTGTATTGTTTAAACAACACACCCAAACACCTCCTAAGTTGTTGAAATCCACTAATCATATTCATTGTCATATCAATTTGTAAAAACTATGAAGTAAAATTTATAGTATTTCTAGCATATTCTTATTCAAATTACTCTATAATTAGTGACACATCTATTTGTAAAATTTATGTATTTAAATTTGTCTTATCTAAACCATGATTCAAATTTTTGGGCTTTTTTAAATATCTCTATATCTTCATATATAAACTTAATTTTTGCACCCAAATTGGGAGGTCTTTCTCTTGTAGGGGACCTTAGGCAATGGCCTAAGTGGTGTAGGCCTAAGGCTACCCTGGAGTCCAGTAGTGCCCATGGCAATCCCACGTGAGCACACAGTGAGAGGAACTGTTAATTCTTACAATTGATTATCGCACTTAGTTAAAAAGCCAATAGGAGTCATTGAGGAGTTCATGGTCCAAATATTTCAAAATACCCTCTCAGGGGCTGCGTATCGATGGTTGCCCGTTGAGATCTGCCATTGGTTAAGTGTTCTTCTATACTCAACCCAAGCCGGTTCGCTTTGTTTCCATGTGAGTGTTAAGAGTGTGAAATCGAATTTTTTTCTAACTTTGAGAATCATGATATTTTAGTGGATCTATTTTGAGTTAATATGGGCTGAAATCAAAGGTACACCCCTGTACTTGAAGTCCTAGTAGTAAATCCAAGGCCCAAGAGTAGAGAGGGAGAAAAATCCAAGGCCCAAGTCCTAGTAGTGAACCAAACGAATTAACAATTCTTTAAAAAAAAAAAAAAAAAATTATCAAAGTGATAAGTTGCAAGTAATTTAACCTTACCTTCATAATGGTTTATGATTGATACAATTTTTCACATACTTGTCATAAAAGTTGAGAAACCAAAAAAGGCATTTACATAAACTTTCTTGTTTTCTTTTCTTCCCAATTCCACTGAACTTTATTTATTTATTTAGGGTTGTGTTTCTATGTTTCAAATTTCAACCACACCAATCTTTCCCTCATTTTTCTTTTCTTTTTTTAAGGTCTTCTTTTCTTTATAGAATCTTGCTAGATAGAAGAATAATATTCCTCTTCTTTTTTATTTGATGAACAGATATTGACCTTCCTCTTCAAGTTGGCATTCTCCTGATCTTGATGCAACCTTAAATAAACAAATAAATAAATAATTCTAGTCAATGATTTTTAAATTCAACAAATTATACAAATATTAACCACCAAACAGAAACAAGAAGAAGAAAAAGAGTTTCTTTAATTCCAGAATCCCAGCTGATAGATTCTAATAAAAATAAAAAGATAAAAGGGCAAAAGTGTAACATAGAATGCTCATGTGATTGCATTAATGGATGAAAGAATACATAAATACCGGGCCCTTAAATATGACTTGCTACCCTCCTTTTTGCACGAGGGATGGCAATTTTTCCTCTTCCCACTTAATCTATGTCGCCCTGCTTCGCCCCAAGCGGGTTTTTTCCGTCCCGCAAAAGTGGTGGGGAGAGGATGGGGCAAGATTTTAGCCCCGCACCACTGGGCGGAACAGGGATGGGTTTAGACTTTTTAGACCCATCCCGTCCCACCCATTCCCGTCCCCGCTCCGCATTGCTAAGGGTTATAATTGTAAATTTTTCATACCATAAAACCGTACTATTTAAACAAACATATTAATATTAGCTTATTTTATTCTATACAACGTGGTTCTCTACCTTTATTTTGTCATGTGTTATACTATGAGATTTTTATTTTTTATGATTGTCTTGTTAAACACTTAGATATATTATTCAATTTTTTCTAAAAATTTATTTCATTTGCTGGGATAAATTTAGTTGTAATTTCAAGTATATTTTTATTAATGAAATAGGTTTCATTAAAAAAATTGTAGGGAAAATTAATTAAAAAAATATGAGTTTTATGGGGTGGGGCAGGGTTTTGCAATGCCTCAAGGGGCAGGGATGGGGTAAGAAAATTTTCTCTGTCATGCGGGGCAGAGTGGGAATAGGGCAAGACAAAATCTTTCGGGGCGGGGGCGAAAACCCCATCCTTCGAACCCACCCTACCCTATTGCCATCCCTATGCATGAGGCCCCCACATCCACAATCTGGAAATTTTTTTAGAAACTCAAGAGATGTAATAATAACAATGGTTATGAAATTTTGAAATGTTATCATTAATTCATTATCTTTTTTTTTTTTTTTTTTTTTTGAGGAATAAATGTTAGCATTGTCTTTGCACTTTGTTTCCGTTCTTATGGACCATGAGGCATGAACCATGATATTGCATCTTTTATTTAGTTAATGGGTGATGTGGGGATTGAAATCCACTACTACTTGTCATTGTGTATTTAAAATAAAAGGACATATCCAATAAAAAAAAAAAAAAAAACTGAAGGTAAGCTAAATCTTTTATGTATAACAAAAAAATGATTTTAAAAAAAAAAGGAAGAAAAAATAATTTTCAAGAAAATCTCAAAATTGTAATCTCAATTTCATAACTAATTACTACCAATTGGAGCATTCTCAGTTTTGCAAGCATGAAGCATATAATAAGAATATGTAATCCAATGATTAAATTTTCAAAATACACATATAATAAAAAGATATAGGAAGAGTTTGAAGGTTCCTTATTATAAACCAGTTAAGTGTTGGTTTGATATAACTATTTTTATTACTTAATTTTGAATAAAAATAAATTGGGATATATATATATATATATATATTTTTTTTTTAAGTGAGATTTTAAAATCTATACATAAATAAATAAGAAAAATAAATTAAAAATAGTTCAAGCCAAAAGCATATGATTCATCATTGTAGAAAATTACTAGAATAAATAAAGTCTCACCTATTTAGGAGAATTCGGTGACGAAACATGAATGTAAAAAAAAAAAAAAAAAGTTAACTGATGCTATAAAGAGTATTTATTTAGGAAATATTTTTAGAAAATTTTTATGGAAAAAAAAAAAAACAATTGAATTTCGAATGGTTTTGTATATTTCATATGCTCATGTTAAAGAATGCTCTTAGGCAATTGTTAATAAATCATTTTAGGAAAGTTTTGATACAATTTTTATGGTAAATAGAAATGTGGGAACACAATCTATTTGTCTGCTTTGGGAGGCAGGCTCATTTTTGCCAAGGCCAAGGGCTAGACCTTGTAACCAAAGCTTAGGAGCTTTTATCCCCCTCACGGCTTTGTCCTCTTGACGAGTGTGGGCATGCTCATTGTGCAAGAGTCCCACATCGCTTAGAGAAGCGCTCCCTTTATGCTTTATAAGCTTGAGCTCAAAGCATAAGGGTACCACTACTACCTTATAAAGCATAAGGGGGGCGCTTCTCTAAGCGATGTGAGACTCTTGCATAATGAGCATGCCCACACTCACCAAGTGGACAAAGCCGTGAGGGGTTAGAAGCTCGGGACGTTGCACTCTAAGCATGCCCGTGGCTTGCCTCAAAAGCGGACAAATAGATTGTGTTCCCACAAGAAACAATGTCAAAAAAATTAATTGTTTTTTTATTTTCCCATAAAAAATTTTAAAAAATATTTTCTAAACCAATGTCCGTAGGACATCTCTTAACTTTTTTCTATTTCTTATTAAAGTAAGTATTAAAACTTTTCTAAAATGATTCATTAATAAAATGACAAAATTTTGGTACAGTATCTTAGATTCCTCTATTAAAATTCAGTCATATAATTTTTTCTCATGGGATAGAAGTATATTTTTAACCAAGTAACCATATGGTTGAATTTAAAAAAAAGAATATAAGGAACAACACCTAAATATTGTACATAAATTTTACCCTTAATAAAATACCCCCAAACAATGCTAGAAACATAATAAACTTCACAACATACCATGCTGTAGATTGTGATTAGAAAAAAATTGTTAACTTTATTGTATATGTCTTAGTTTCAGAAACTTTTTTGGAATTCAAAATTGAATTAAAAAAGGTAATGCATGTGGGAATTAGGCGTCAAATCTAATAATAATGAGTTCTTTATGCAAACATCATTACATGTTTTTGGAGTATGGGTTTTCATTATTGTTGTTCCCCTCTAATCCACAATTTAAGGAGCTAAATGCCATACGATGATAATTTTGGTGCAAGAACTTTGGACTAGTGGTCTTTAATGCAAGTTCGAAGAAGAAGAAAAAGAAGAAGAAAAAAAGGAGGGGGGGGGGGGGGGGGGCGTTTTTTCTGTCAAGCGTGCATATTATGTTGCTCTTCCTCTTGTGGAGAAATCTGAGGTGGGTGAGTGTTCAATCGGAGATAGTAGGACTCGCTTATGGAAGAAAGTGTGGCAACTCCAACTTCCTGCCAAGGTCAAAATATTTGCTTGGAAGGCTTGCTTGAATGGGCTACCTACTAGACTAAACCTGGTTAAGCGAGGTCTAAATGTTGAGGCCAAATGTCCACTCTGTGAGAAAGCAATTGAAAGCGCTAGTCATGCATTAATTTATTATGACAAGCTTTGTGAAGTATGGTGGAATTGGCAAGATTGCTCAATAAACTTGTTGGCAGAGAACATTTGCCTTGTGGACTTAGCTCTGAAAATTTTGGATGCTGGTACTCCACTTGACCTTGAAATTCTCTTCGCCATTGCGTGGTCCATTTGGTTTAATAGGAATCAAGTGGTTCATGATTCTAATGGCAATCTCTCTTACCAAATATGGAACCTTGTGTTGCGCACTCAAGAGGATTATAAAAATGCTATATTGTATAATCATGTTAAACAACAAGCCCTAGATGTTGGGTGGGTGGCACCTCCACCGAAAATTTACAAGATAAATGTAGATGGTGCTACGGAAGGGGCAGGGGGTAGGTCCAGCATGGGCGTGGTTATTCGAGATAGTGGGGGAATGGTTATAGTTGCGGCTTGCAAGGTGTTGAATGGGGATTATGATGCAGTAGTTGCGGAAGCCTTTGTAGTGGATGAAGGATACAGTTGGCCAAGGAGATGGAGCTTTATCGGATCATTGTTAAGTCTGACTCAATTGGGGTGGTTGACGCTATTAATGCGAACAATTGCAATGGAGATATTGGGATGGTCATTCAAGGATCCTTGGAGCTGCTTCGGCTTTTTAGGAGCTAGAAAGTGAGACACCTGAAAAGGGACTACAACAGAGCAACCCACGAACTTGCATAGATAGCTAAGACAACTGGAACTTCTCAACAGTGGAAAGGAATGGAGCCGCCAATGATACGGCAGGTTCTTAGTCTAGAATTTTAGAGGTTTTTAGAGATGAAAAAAAAGGAAAATACTGTAGTTACTACAAAGAGTAATGTTATAGACACAAATTATTTTACAACATTTTTACAAACTGTTATTGTAGGCAACTTTTCATTGGCTTTTATCCAGAGCCACTATTAACATCACTTTTTCATTTACCAATAATCACTAATCACATCAGTAATTTGTAAAAAAATTTGTGTCTCTAGTATTACTCTACTATAAAATATTTACAAACGAATGTAATAATAAATGCAATTAATGAACTTTAACAACCTATAATTAATAAATGTTTGAATTAAATTTTTTTAATTGTTGACACATTAATTTATAAACCTTATGTAGTAAAATTTGTGTATCTCTAGCATCACTCATGAGGGAAAAAAAAAATCGCACAACCTTTTTTTAAAATAAATTTATTATCATAAGCTTTGTGGCATCTTTTATGTAGGGGTTGGGCTTTTTTTAGTAGGGCCTTAGCCCTTAGGCATGGGCCTTGGACCGACCTTGGTAATTATCACCCATGTTCTTGCTTTCAAGAATCAAGGAAGCGCCTGTTGATGCTCTTTGAGTAGAGTTTAAAGCATCTCTCCAAACCGTAAGAACACAATATAGATTTGGGTTTGCATTTTGTGATATTTGAGGATGATGCACTAACTACGATCCAAAGCCATGATCAGTTCTAATAGTGTAGAATTTGCTTGGTCTAATTCCTCAATCGTATCAAGTATAAAAAGAGAAAGCCTAAAGGCCCAATAAAATTTCAAAACATTTTCATAATACTCTTGTTTATGAGTTGTGGTGGACTGGTGGGTCTCGTTATAATTTTTGTTTTATTTTATTTTGACTGGTAAGTTGACACCACACATGAGAAAATATTATAACATTTTGTTATATCTATATGTTAGATTTAGATTCTTTTCATGGCTGGGATTTTTGTTTTGTGCACAGGAACTTCAATTTTGGCTCAAAATTCTGTATGATTTTAAATCATAATTATGCTTTTGCTTCTTTGGATGGCGATGGATTGAGACCACTGTCCATGTAATGTGCATCTTGGATTTCAATGTTATTCAGGGAAGAAAAAAACACCCATCTATCTTCATGAGGTAATTAATTCAATCAGGAGCCAGTTAGATTGGATTAGATGTAACTGATTAATATGTTGCATGTAACTAATTAATTAAGTCTCCAATTAATATTTTCTGTTGTCTTATCATGAGCTATTAGACATTATTGATGTCTTATCATTATCGCCTGAGAAAGAGATATGAATTGTCATTTCTCAAAGAAAAACCCATACAAAAAGAGAGATAAGAAAATGACGGTCAAGGAAGTACTTCTTTTTTTTTGCTAACCATCAAGGAAGTACTTCATGTCCCGAAGAGGTAGTAGAGCTTTCATTAATTCCAAAGTTGAAAGTCGCAGAAAGATATAATGCTATGCATAACAGACCATGTATGAAGCATGATATCCCACCAATGGACTGAAAATGAAGGTGTAAGAGTTGGCATGAACCTCTTGATGTGAAATCTTCTAATATGCCCATAATCAGCGTAGGAAGACCAATGGCCACTGTAATCCTGTTTATTCAACGACATAAATAGTTAATAAATGATAATAAGAGCAATTATCATAAAGTAGATGATATAGGTTAAAATTCTATTTTATTTATAAGAATTTTTAAATTATATCATATCATATACCATACAATAAAATTGGGTTTAGAAGTCTTTTTTTTTATAATTGGGTTTAGAAGTCTTGGTTGTGCCAAATTATAGCAATTTATTATTAAATATAAACAACAACTCAATTGTTCTTATCAACTTCTCTTCTACTGCTTTATCAATTATTTGGATAAATATAAAAGCTTAATTGTTGTTGTGGGGGTCAAAAATTATAAAAAAGATTCAGAAAACCTTGAAGAGAAATTCCTGCTTAGATAACTGATTAGCACAATTTATTTATCTAATGAATAAGGTGAAAACTCTACAATGGGAAACTCAAACAAGTAATTTATGGAAGGAAGATTGTATTAATATTACTAGCAACAACCATTACACTCTTTTCTCATGGCACTGGGACTCAAACTTAGAGGAATCTCTTGCTTAGTATCTTTTTTCCTCATGCCCCCTTTTTGTTGCCATCCCCACCCCCTTTTTTTATAGGCCTTCTCCTTTCCTTATCCCTCCAACTGGCTTATACCTAATTGGATCTTTTTGGGATATTTTTCCTTCTCCTATGGGTTTCCCCTCCATTCTTATCCCAAAACAAGACTTTTCGGTGGTGTTTGTACTATTCAAGTTGTCCTATATGTATTTAATGTGGCAAAGATTAGGTGGAGAACCTCTCACTAATGTAGAGGTGGTAGTCCCTGTGATCCTTATCCTCTTAGAGAGTTTCCCGAGGTGTACATAATGAGAATGGCACATCGGTTCAAGAAAAGGAAATTGGTTCTCCAGGATCACTCCTTTGTATTCACAAAGGTCACCCATGTTTATTACCTCAAATGAGAGTTTTATTAATGTTGGTGGTACAATTTAGAACTCCTAGAGAATTATCTGGAGGGAAACTCCCCTTTATGATTCATAGAGATGGCCTAACTCATCCTTTCTAGTATGAACTTTCAAGCATTTTGGGCCTTGACCCAGAGTTAAATCCACTCTCCACACAGTTGTTATTAAGTTTTTTTGTCTGTCCTAAAAATCAATAATTTTAAAATTCTATTGCAAATATCTTCAAGTAATTTAAAATAAATTTAATATTTATTTTCATTATTTTGATTATATATCATAGTTTTGTGTTCTAATATAGTAAAATTTATGTACTAGACATTGTTTTTGCGCCAAGTGGATCAATTATGCATGTATTACGCATGGTTAAAAAAAAATTTTCTTTATCATGTAACTCATTAAGAATTTAAGATAGTTATTTTAGTTTTGGTAAAATTATTAAAGTTTCATGCAACTCACTAATTATTAATGTAGTTTTGAATTATTTATATTAATGTTTTTGGCATAAAAATTGAATACACGTATCAACTGATATAACGTGGAAATGTTTGAAAATTTGAAACTAAAAAAAAAAAGTTATATATATATATATATATATATATATATGTATGTATGTATTAAATTATTTCTTTTTTTAATTTCCAATTGAGTAGTATATATACTTATCTTAGGTATGTCTAATATATTTGGTATAACTTTAAAATCTAATCAACCAAATATTCATAAAAATAAACTGAACACACACACACACATATATATATATATATATATATATAAGATTAAGATTGTAAATAATATATAAAATATAGAACTATAAATATCGATCATAATTTAAACGTCATACATGATATAGAGCAACATTCGCAAACTAAAGAGTATTAAAACTTAGTCAAATTGAGCTATTTTTGTATAAGTATAAAAGTGAATATTTTAATACTTTAATATTTTTTTAATTATAAAAAGCATATATATTTCAAATATTTTAAAAAATACACTCATGTTTAACTTTTTGTACAACATGTAACATGTATACTTTTCTAACTATTTTTTGAGTTAAAAGAGTACAACATTGTTATAATAATTTTGTCATCACATGATAACATTAAATCGAATGCAGCCTCCCACGACACTCGTGAATTGGATAAAAGATGAGAAAGTGCTAGTTTAGCTGAGATTTCTTTATTAACTTAATTCATTTACGTTTTCATTTTTGTGTTTCATATTCTCTTCATTCCTTTCACAACTGGTGTACGCCCTATCCAAGGATGGAGTTAGAACTTAGAGATAGGGGGAGCAGCTTTGTTGCTGGTTGTGTGCAATGGCTTCAGCCTCCAACTTTGCTGCTACTTAGCCGTTTAGCTGCTAGTTGTTTAAAATTTTTTAAATGGTCAGATTGTTTGTTTTGGCTAAAATTGGTTTACTAGACTTAATTTTTTTTAGTTTTACTAGTGGTAATTTTGTTGTTGGACTAATTTTTTTGGGCATGTATATTTTGTTTTTGATTTGGTCTTTAAAATGAGGAAAATGCTAGAACTATAAACTTTTTTACAAATTACTTATGTGATGAGTGGTTATTGATATTTTAAAAAAATAATGCAAGTGGTGGGCCCAACTGCAAACCAATAAGAATTTGCTACCTTAATAGTTTGTAAAAATGATGTAGAAAATTTTGTGACTATAACAATACTCTTAAAAGAATTAATGATATTGTTAAAGAGGCATAAAAGTGTAATTTCATAAAATAAAATTACTAAAATTAGTACCTATGGGCACCAAATACCCCTTGCATGACAATATTTGGGCCCCCAAATATTTTATTCGTGGGCTATATCTTGATCCTACCAATGAGGCTCTCAGCTTAGCCTGGTGTGTCCTCTTTAACCCCTAATCTTAGACCCTCTCCCTCACTTCCCTCAATTCTCAAGTGCTTCCCTCTATCTTTGCTTTCTATCTCTCCTTCCCTTAGTTTCTTCCCTCTTTTCCCCAACCAACCCCTAGCTCTCTACCTCTTCCACCTTTTACAGTACCTTGTTAGTGGGTTGATCATCATTATTTTCTTATTACACACGTCCTCCCACATCCATGTAAATCCCCAGGGATCCTCACGATTTTAGAGGATTCCCTCGTAACTTGTTCCAAACGCCATCTAGTGTTCGGCAGTGAATTCCCCAAGGGCATTATCTAGTGCTCGGTTACCGACCTCGACCAACCTTGTTTTCTTGTCAGGCCACCAGGTCAGTACATACGCTGGGCCAAACACAATCCCGATCAAAGAGGCGCTGCCGACCATTGTGTCCTGATCCCAGTATGCCTCCCAATGGGATGGTTCTAGCCCAATGATCCTGGGCTTCAGTCATGCGAGCTGCTCTAGGTCATTCAAGCCCAAACCCCTGCAAATGTGTCGTTCAGGTCCCTTTAGGCCATTACCCCCATAGTACCCATATATATAATAATATATTTAAAAAAAATTGGGGGGGCCGTTGCCCCCCTAAGTCCAACCATGGCTCCGTCCATGGCTCTATCATGGATTTTATATAGGAGTTCACACCCCATATGAGGGGAAAATATACTTTGTTTTAGGTATATGCTTTTTCTCCCTCACCACTGGTGGGTCCCTCCAACTATAAGGAAGAGGAAGTATACACTCAAAACAAAGTATACTTCCTCCCATATGAGAGGAGGGACAACTTCTTCCACGGAATTGGAGTGAATAAGCAAACGTTAATTGTGTTTTAAATTTACATCTAGCTAGCCAAAGCACGAAGATATATCAATATGCAAATGTAATTTGTATACTTTTACTACAATAAGCAAGTAATGATGAAAAGCACGTACCATGAGGAAATAAGACATGCAAACCATATTTTCCGGTTAGCAGATGATCTTTCCAGCTCTTCCATGGAACTAGTGCAAATGAACCCGCTAAGCAAGTTAGATGTAACGTGTGCTAGAGCTAGAAGTACAGCTGAAGCTAATCCAAGCTTAAATGCTTCACGTCTCGATTCCGTACACTCAAATGTTCGTAGCCTCTTAAGGGTAATCACCTTTATGGAAACAAAGCTCAAGCTAATGAAATTGAAAGAGGAGGATAAAGAAAATAAAAGATAGCATAGCTAGCATGAATCTATATACTAAAACTGAATTCTATCTTAAAAAGTAGAGAGAAATAGTTATAACATATAATAGTAATACTATATAAAGTTATGAATCAATAGCCACAATTGTATTGTACTTAATTTGTATTATAACTCGTACTGTTCTGTTATACGTTGACTTGTACCTTATTTTTATCCATATCCATGAACCCATCCATTACCCACCTTATTTGAATAAGTCTTAACCTCACCCATTTGAATATTTGGGTTAAATGGGTAAAGACTCATTTGGTTATTTAATTAGATGGGTCTAAATGGATAAACCCACTAATACCCACTAAACCCATCTAAAATTTAAATAAACAATATAAAATCTAAATTCCTAGAAAATGACTAAAATATCCCTAAAATTTAAAAAATGACCAAAATACAACAAAAACCCAGAAAATAACTAAAATACCCCCAAAACCCAAAAAATGACCAAAATACCCCCGAAACCCAACAAATGACCAAAATATCCCCCGAAACCTAAAAATAACCAAAATACCCCCAAAATCCAAAAAAATGACCAAAATACCCCTAAAACCTAAAAACTACTAAAATACCACCAAAACCCAAAAAATGACCAAAATATCCCCGAAACCTAAAAATGACCAAAATACCTCCAAAACCCAAAAAATAACCAAAATACTCCTGAAACCCTAAAAATGACCAAAATACCCCTAAAACATAAAAAATTACTAAAATACCACCAAAACCCAAAAAATGACCAAAATACCCCCGAAATCTAAAAATGACCAAAATACCTCCAAAACCCAAAAAATAACCAAAATACTTTTAAAACCCAAAAAACGACCAAAATACCCCCAAAACCCAAAAATGACCAAAATACCCATAAAACCTAAAAAATTACTAAAATACCATCAAAACCCAAAAAATGACCAAAATACCCCCGAAACCTAAAAATGACCAAAATACCTCCAAAACCCAAAAAATCCCAAAAATACCCCCGAAACCCAAAAAATGACCAAAATTCCCCCAAAACCCACAAAATGACCAAAATACCTCCAAAATCTCTACAATGAGCAGAATACACCCCAAAACCTCTCAAATGTCCAAAATATCCCCAAAACCCAAAAAATGACCAAAATACCCTTGAAACCTAAAAATGACCAAAAAACCCTCAAAACCCAAAAAACGACCAAAATACCCCCAAAACCCAAAAAATGACCAAAATACCCCTAAAACCTAAAAAATTACTAAATTACCATCAAAACCCAAAAAATGACCAAAATACCCCCGAAACCTAAAAATGACCAAAATACCTCCAAAACCCAAAAAATCTCAAAAATACCCCCGAAACCCAAAAAATGACCAAAATTCCCCCAAAACCCACAAAATGACCAAGATACCTCCACAATCTCTACAATGAGCAAAATACACCCCAAAACCTCTCAAATGTCCAAAATATCCCCAAAACCCAAAAAATGACCAAAATACCCTTGAAACCTAAAAATGACCAAAATACCCTCAAAACCCAAAAAATGACCAAAATACCCCCAAAACCCACAAAATGAGAAAAATACCTCCAAAACCTCTAAAGTGAGCAAAATACCCCCCCAACCTCTAAAATGTCCAAAATATCCCCAAAATACCCCAAAAACCTAAAAAAATTACCAAAATACCCCATAAACCTTAAAAATGACCGAAATACCTTTGAAACCTTAAAATTGCCAAAAATACCCCCGAAACTTAAAAAATGACCAAAATACCTTTGAAACCTATAAAATGATTAAAATACCTCAAGACCTAAAAAATGACTAAGATAACCCCAAAACCTAAAAAAATGACCAAAATACCCCAAAAACCTAAAAAAATGACCGAAATGCCCCCAAAACCTAACAATTACCAAAATACACCTTAACCTAAAAAATTACCAAAATACTCCATAAACCTAAAAAATGACTGAAATGCCTCTAAAACCTAAAAAATAACTAAAATACCCCCGAAACCTAAAAAAATTACCAAAATACCCTAAAACCTAAAAAGATGATCGAAATACCCCAAAAACCTAAAAAAAATGACTAAAAAACCCCAAAACCTTTACAAAAAAATGATCGATAAAAGCCCCTGAAACCCAAATTATGACCAAAATTCCCCTAAACATGTAAGATGACCAAAATACACCTGAAACCAAAATAACCCCAAAACCTAAAAAAAAAAAAAAAAAAATGATTGATAAAAACCTCTAAAATCACGGAAATAGAGCTTTAGGGTATTTTGGAGGTTTCAAGGATATTTTTGACAAATTAAAGGTTCTAAGAGTCTTTCATTCATTTTATAGGTTTCGAGGGAATTTCGGTAATTTTTTAGATTTTGGGGTTATTTTTATCATCTTTTAGATTCTAAGGGTATTTTAGCCATTTTTTAGGTTACGAGGGCATTTCTGTCATCTTTTAGTTTTAGGGTTATTTTGGTAAATTTTTAGGGTTCAAAAGTATTTTGGTAATTTTTAGGTTTTGGGGTATTTCGGTAAATTTTTAGCTTTCGGTGGTATTTTGGTCATTTTTAGGCTCTGAGGGTATTTTGGTCATTTTTTGGGTTTAAAGATATTTGGTATTTTTTATGTTTCGGGGGTATTTTGGTCTTTTTTGGGGTTTCGGGGGTATTTTGGTCATTTTTTGGGTTTCGGGTGTGTTTTGGTCATTTTTTAGGTTTCGGGGTCATTTTTAGGTTTCGGGGGTGTTTTGGTAATTTTTTGGGTTTCGGGGGTATTTTGGTCATTTTTTAGGTTTTGGAAGTATTTTGGTCATTTTTCGGTTTCGAGGGTATTTTGGTAATTTTTTGGGTTTCAGGGGTATTTTCGCCATTTTTAGGGTTTCGATGGTATTTTAGTAATTTTTTGGGTTTCAGGGGTATTTTGATAATTTTTAGGTTTCGGGAGTATTTTGGTCATTTTTTGAGTTTTAGGGGTATTTTGGTCATTTTCTGGGTTTTGGGGGGGTACTTTGGTTATTTTTTGGATTTCGGGGGTATTTTGGTCATTTTTAGGTTTTGTTAATATTTTTGTCATTTTTTGGGTTTTGGGGGTACTTCGGTCAATTTTTGGGGTTTTGGGGGTATTTTGGTCATTTTTTGGGTTTTAAGGGTATTTTGGTCTTTTTAGGTTTTGAAAGTATTTTGGTCATTTTTTAGGTTTTGGGGGGTATTTTGGTAATTTTTAGGTTTTGGAGGTATTTTGGTCATTTTCTGAGTTTTGGGGGTATTTTGGTCATTTTTTGGGTTTTAGGGGTATTTTGGTCATTTTAGATATTTTAGAGGTATTTTGGTCATTTTAGTGGGTTTTAAGAATATTTGGTGATTTTAGAGATATTAAGGGTATTTTGGTCATTTTAGAGGTTTCATGGGTATTTTGCTAATTTTAGAGATTTTGTGGATAATTTTGGATGTCCAAGGGTATATTGGTAATTTTGGAAGATTAGGGGTATTTGCATCATTTTAGGTATTTAAGGGTATTTTGGAGGTCAAGAGGTTATTCAAGTAGTTTTAGAAGTATTTGGGTCATATTGGGTTAAATAGGTGGGTTACTAATTAAATGGGTTTGGTTGGTAATGGATAATTAATTTATATATAAATGGGTCATAAATGGATAAATGGGTAATTATACACTCAACCCATTTATGACTCAACCCATTTATGACCCCACCTGCCCATTTGCCACCCCTAGCTGAGAATACCAACTACAACGTCCATAGCCACAAGTACTAGACAAACAATAAGAACACCTATTTTTGCCATGTCTGCAACTTTGGAGCTACCAATAGAGATATATGGCCGTTTGAAGAAGAAGAAGGTAGAAGACAAACATAGTAATTGATTATGGATTGGCTTCAGTGACCAAGGGCAAAGCCATGTTGCGCTCCTTGGGGGGCATGGCCCCTCCATAATTTTAAATTTTCTCCACATCATATATAACAAAAAGATATAGGCTCCTCAAAAAACGATAACCAGCCCTCCGTTTGTTCAAAAGACTTTAATTTTGTTCAACAGGTGAAACTTTTCCTCAAAGTAGTTGAACTCTTCAATTATCTAAAAACTTATAATTAATCTAGTAGACAATGAACTACTCTCTACAAATAGAATAGATGTTAGCCCAATGACCTACTCTCAAGCTATGTGCCTTATGCTTTTTTCTCCTCAATGTTGCTGCCAGCTTCATTGTTTAGTTATAATTAACAAAACAGAGGTCATCTCAATACAGCCACACAAAACTAATTGTCCTCACAACTAGTAAAAACAAATCTGTCAATTTTTTTTTTCATCTCATTGCTGCTATAGTAGAGTGAACTTGGAATTGTGTGAGGATGTGGGTTTGTGTTGGGGGATAATTCATTAAAATATTTTTAAAATAAGTAATATGAATGATGAAGTGGATGTTGCTTAAAATAATAGTGGAATTTGTTGTAACATCTATATAATTGAGAAAAAAAATTAAGGCTTTTTTTAGGTTAATTCTTGACTCATATTAAAGCTAAAACAAATATGAGTAAAGCCAAAACAAAATTGATGCATTCCTTAAGGAAAGAAAAGAAGATATCAGTAATTTAAAATTTCGGACACCTGTTGCAACAAATGTTTTTTTTTTTTTTTTTAATGCAAAATGTTCTTCTTTAATGATTTGATGACTATGGATGAATTTAAGCAGCCTTTAGCAAAATTAAGAATTCATAATTTGATGATAATAGAATAATTTTATTCTATGAAAGATTATCGTCATAAATAAATTTCATGCAAAATATTCTTTTTTGGATATTATGTATGTCTATAGTGAACTAGAAAATTTATGGACATATATATTAGAGTTAATAACTATGTATTCAATATATTTATGAATTATAATTATTTTATAAATACTATAACTTGGCTCCCCTAATAGAACCCACAACCTTGCCACAAATTACCTATATGGCAAGTTGTGTGATGTGCATGAAATATATACAATAAAGTACTCACATATCTACATATTTAGCCTTACTTTTATGTTATTTTGTGACTGATTATATAATATCTTTGTGTTGTAGGTAACAAAGGCTTTACATGCAAAGTAGAGCTAGGTCAATTGAATCAAGCCAACTTACATCCAGCTAGACATGAATTCAAAAGAAGGCCTACCCAATCAAATTTAAGTCCAATTGGAGCAAGGAATCAAAGGAAATTTGCACCAAATCCAAGTCCAATTCGGATTAGGATTCCAGCCTGCACATCAGTTAGTATTTTCGGCATAACTTTCGGCTCAGATGTCCAATCGAGGTGATTTAAGTTGGGCTGGAAAGTTAACTTAAAGTGCTACAACTTTGTAGTTTACCAAAATTCCAAATTCTGAAGCTAAATGGGCCAAAACCGTCAGTTAAGTAAAGCCTAAAAATCTGGGATTTTCTCCAAACGGGAATTCAACTTGTAACAGGATTCCTTTACCTATTTAAAGGCTCTTTAGGGCAAAATTCAAGGAGGCTAGTGCTAGGGCTGAGGGCTGAATGTATAGAGAGCTGCGGCTACCTCTTCCATGACAGTTAGTTTTAATTATTTTTCTAGTTTAATGTTTAGTATTTTATTTTTGTGTTTTCTTTCAATTACCATGAGTAGCTAAATTTATAATTAGGGTTGAGGATGAAACCTTGTTAAGGATTATCAGTAATATTTATGTGATTTGATTTTTCCCACAATAATTGTTCTTTAATTATTTAAATTGTTCTTGCTTCATATCAATTGACTAAGATGGGATTCTAGATATGAGTTCAATCATGTTTTTCTCATGATTTAGGATTTGTCTTAATTAATTGAATGCTTGGTTTATTAATTCTTGATTATAAAATTGGATATCGCTTGTGATTTGTCTGTCAATGAATACAATTTATTATTTGATTTTTAGAATTGGATATATCTTGTGATTTGTTTGGCTACGGATACAATTGATGATTTGATTTTATACTAAAGAAGCGAAGAAGAACATGCTTTATATTTTTAAACATAAGTTTTAATGATGATATTTTCCATGATAGCAAGATTGATTTCTAGATTATCATGTAGTGAGTTGGGAAAAATTAATGATCATAAATATATACTGATATGACTTACAAGGCGGATTCCAAAACCTTAATTCCTTTCCCTTGATTGTTTACATCTTTTTATTGCTTTATATCTTTTGCTTAGTTTAACTATTTGCTTAGTTTTATTATTTGTTTAGTATATTTCATTGCAAACAACCAATTTTTATTAAACTGGATTATGATTAATTTGGTTAAGATTTGATTTAATTTTCCTACGTTCATTCAAGTCCTTGTGGGTTTGACCTCGTTCCTGTCCAACTATACTTCGGTACGGTTCGTACACTTGCGAGTATTTTAAAATTTCACAACATTGTGAGTGATAGAGTAAATTAAATTAATAGGTCCACAACTCCACCACTCACAACTCGCCACGTGGACAAATTGTAGGTTTTTGTATGATACTAGTAATTTTTTTTTTTTGTATGGGGGTATCCGTTTTCATTTTTGTTAGAGCATTTTTTTTTTTTGGAGGAAACAGAGTGATTAATGTGACATAGAAATTTCAACAACTTCTTTGTCAACCCACCACTTTTATTGTCACTCATTTCAAGTTTGGATTTTGTTCATGGTTAGGGTACATTATTTGTATTTTTGTAAAGTGTAAACCCCATGTGAATGGATACGTGTATTATAGACGTGTTACTGAATTACACCCAAATAATTTTGTAAATTTTTCTTTTGAGTTGAATAATTTTGTAATTCATTTGATGGAATATACATGAAGTATGGCTGTCCAGGTGAATTGGTGACCTGCTAGAACCAACTGACCCGGTGCCACCCGAACCAATGACAAACCATTCAGAACAACCCATGGATAGCAGCGAGTCTCCGATGTCAGATCCTGAAAGGTGCAGGTTCAGTTGCGGTTTTGGGTTCCAAAACCCGACGAAAATCGAACCGACCCGATAGTAGTATGATCACATCCTCAATCCATTGAGATCCAAACCAGATCCAGCATGATCTCATTGAGATTCGTCGAGATGTAGTCCAGATCCTTCGAGATCCAATGAGATCTTGGCGGATCAGGCCAGATATCAACCAGATCTCAACGAATCCGACCAAATCTTAGCCCCGATGACGAAACCCGAAACCGACTGGTACAACCTGAAACCCAAAACGACCTAAACCAGCCAATCCGACAAGAATTCCAAGTCAGTTTCAGGTTTTGATTTTATCCGCCCGAAAATATCAGGTAGACTTTAGGTTGGGCACAAACCTGACCCGACCCAACCTATAAACAACCCTAGCATGAAATGTTTGGCTTACCTCCCATACTTTTTTAACTAGACATCTCTTATTATTTTAAATATACAATGGCAAGTGGTAGTGGTAGTGGGTTTTAATCTCTGCATTTTATTTAATTAGTGAGTGATGTGGCAGTTCCTCATTAAAACAAAATGAGATTTCAATTAAAAAAGTAGTGGAGGTAAGTCAAACCCATACATGAAAGTACTCTTTAATTTGGATCAATGATGGCAAAAGTCATACAACTTATTGAACATTAAAAAACAATAATTTTTGGGAAACCATGGTTTGAGCACTCCCTTCCATAGTTTTATTGTGAGATTTTATCTTTTTTTGCCTTTGGGTGTATCACTGAAAGCTTAATTTATTTTTTATGTATAATTTTATATTACAAAAATTTTAAAATAAAATATTTGATTGATGATATAGTTATTAATCTTTAATTATTTTCAAATTTTACTAATATAAAAGATATTAGAAGAAAATTTAATCCATTGGACTTGTCAAAAAATACACCACAAATAAATAGTACTCCCAAAGAAATAAGGATGTTATATGTTGTCTTACAATATTTTTTATAATAAAAAATATATGTGAATTGGATACAAAGTGAGAAAGTGCTATTTTTCAGGTTTTTTTTTTTTTTTTCATTGAAAAAAAAAATTAAAAGGAAGAAGAAGAAACAAAAAATAAAGAAAGAAAGAAACTTAAAAGAATGATACTGATATGGTTTTGAAACTCGAACCGGACCATACGGTCCGACCGGATTAACCAGAATCGCTTCTTAAAATAGTTCTTTAAACTCCAAAACTCGTTCTAAACAAAAAACCTAATGGACCGTGCGAACCTTAGTCGAACTCGTTCAGGTCTAAGCTCTTTAAATTTTTTTTTTTTTTTTAAATAGAAGATGAAAGATGATGACGAGAACAAAGATTAAAAGAAAGGGCACTGTCGTTTTGCTGCGGAGTAGACCCCTTGCTGGTTGTTGATGGCTACCACATGGCTGGCAAAAACTAAAAATGTTGATGGCTACCATGCGGTTGGCAAAATCTGCTCATAAGAGTATCCATAGCAGTGGAGCCAAATTTTTAGCTTTTTAGCACTATAAAAAGTCATTTTATCTATTTTACCTTCTCACATCCAACAACAGTGGTTTTATTTTAGCTTTTAACATAATAAAATAATAAAAACACTACAATAAAATAATATTTCATTCAACCACTGAAACACAACCACAACCAAAAGTAGTGTGAATGCATGGTGAACATTAGGAGAGACACAGAGAGGTAGTGAGGAGAGAGACAAAAGCAGTGTGACAACAATATATATATATATATATATATATATATATATTTTTTTTTCAGCTATGGTGCACAACCAAAAGTAATTATACACCGTAGCTGTGGAGCTAAAAATTATAAATTTGATTGCACTATTATAGAGTATATTTTAATATTTAGTGGTACTAAATATAACTCTTTACCACCATTAGTAACCTTGAGATCACGGGTTCAAATCCCGTGAAAGATGTGAGATTTGAACTAGCCCAACTTTGCGTGTTCCAAGAGTAAGAGAAAAGTAGGATTTGAGAATTAAGAAGAGGATGTATGATGAGAGAAGAGATAAATAAAAGTGAGATTTGAGTATTCATGTGGGTACATCACAAACAGTGGACTTGTGGCTGTAAATTTTTGGGATTTTTTTTTTTTTTTAAAACTTAAAGCTTGCACGCCACACGAGATTGAAAAAGAAGTTTTGGACCTCCTGCACGATTAGTCTAATTCTTAATTCTAAAAAATACAAACCCACTCATTCCTATATTAATTTATTAAATTTATTTAGAAGTAAATGTTTATACATTTTTTTACTTTTTTTTTATTTTAATCTTTATCTCTTATTTTTTCTATTTTTAGTTCCTAAACTAATTAACGTCTTTTATTTAAATTCTTGAAAGACTATTCCGTTACCAAATTAAAAAAAATCGACAAATTAATAAAATAATAATTTTTTTTACACGTGGTCAATAAAATAACAGAGAAACTCGCGTGAAGGCAATTTGACGTGTAAGGTAAAGAAATCATACTCGCTCACTTCGACACATGGCTTTTCTACCCCAAACCCAATCACGTGTATGTCACTCACCAACCAATCCAGCCCCGAAGGTTGCACACTGCTTATCGGGCTCATACATGTACCTTGAAATTCCTTCTGTGACGGCGGTGAGTGGATGAGTCTAGCCGAAGTGGTTGAACTCTATTTTAGGATATACGAAACAGGGGATGAAGTTATCATTAAGAACTTGAATATTGCATGTGTTTATGTACCTTTCTCTTAAGTAGTTTGAATTTGCAAAGTAGATAGGGGCGTCACTAGTGATTGGATATTGATCAATACTTCTGTAAGCCATGGAGTTGGGAATGTTCCCAAAGGCAAAAGTCCTTGGTCTTGCTACAAATAGGAGTACCCTTAGCAAGGATAGTGTAACCTACAATTTCAAATATAAACCACATAAACAATAATAATAATAATAAAAGTTTAATTTTAAACCTTATAGTTTAAGAGGAGAATAATATATTAACCCATGTTGTTATTTATTTATTTATTTTTTTTGGATGATGTTCCTAATCCACTTACCGCAACGACAAGGCCAACCTCAACGCTGAAAAAGATGACACCAATACAGACAACGAAATCAAACTTGTCGATATTCCAAAGGTGGATGGCAGCTTCATAGTCGATAATGCCAAGCATGATATGGTGTGTAGTGGAACAATGGCGTAAGGAATGGCAGTGTGATCATCACTGCTGTTGCAATGACTATGTTGGACACTGCAGTCTTGCACCCTGCATTGAAATTCACTGCAGTTCGCGAAAAATTGACGCCCCATTGACTTTGCAAATTCAAACTACTTAAGAGAAAGGTACATAAACACATGCAATATTCAAGTTCATAATGACAACCTCATCCCCTGTTTCATATATCCCAAAACAGAGTTCAACCATTTCAGCTAGACTCATCCACTCAACAGACGGGCGGAGCCACATAGTGGCTTGGGGGGGCCGTGACCCCTGCAAAATTTTTTTTTTCCCCATTAGACTATGAAGAAAAAATAAATAGGCCCCCCAACATTACACAGCCGGCCCCCACACCCATTCTCCCAGCCCTCAATCAAAAATTAGGAACACTATCAAATTAAAAAAAAAAAAAAAAATTTATCTGTTCTACTTTCAAGCCAAAAAAAAAAAAAATCCAAAAAAAATTTGAACTAAAATCTGAAAAAAAAAAAATATATATATATATATATATATATATAACAAAACCAAGCCCACAACGAGCCCATTACAGGTAGCTCGCTCATGGCAAGCCCATGGATTCTCAACCCAAAAAAAAAAAAAAATACAGAGAATTAGAAATTGAACCCATCACGTCGCTGGCGCTTAGCAGAATCCCATCACGTCACGTTGTCGCTGGCAGAGAGATCAAACCCCAATACAAAAGTAAACCAAACACAGAACTCAACAAACCCAACACAGAGCACAAAGGTGTTTATAAAAAAAAAAAAAAAATCCCCAATACATAAACCAAAACCAAACCTAGTAACCGACGGACGGTCACGTCGCCGCAACGAGCACGTTGTCCTCGTCGTCGCTCGCCTGGTCACCCCTCATCGCAGATCGGAGATCAACATCGTAGACCGGTAGACGGTAGATCGGTCATCGGCTCATCGCTCTGCACCTCTGCCTCTGCTCCGGTGAGCGGTGCTCGTTGCTTCCTCCGGCAGTCCGGCCTTCCCTCAAGAGTATAATGTCTGACTCTCTCTTAGACTCTCACACTCTCTCTCTTTATCTCACTGAATGACTAAATAAAGAATGAAATGAAACTTATAAATGAAACTCAGCATCTTTTTTCTTTTCTTTTTTTTATGTGGAACTGTGAGAATCTGATTGGCCAATTTGGCTAACTTTCACTTTCTTTCTTTCTTTCTTTTTTTTTTTCTTTTTTTTTTTGTTTTTTTTTGTTTTTGTCTTTTTAAATTTGGCTATCCACACACTGTGCTCCCTTGCGTCTTACACGCCTGCACTCATAACAAATTTTTTTTTTTTGGGTCCTGTTGTACAACCACAACAATGTTTGTGTGTTGTGTGTTTGTGGGTTGTGTGTTGTGTGTTATAAGTGTTTTTGTTTTTGGTGGGTGTGTTTGTGTGTTGGGTTGGGCTTGTTGTATCCTATTTGGTTTGGACTTCTTTAAGGCTCAGAAACTTTGAATGGATTTTGAAGTTATTCACTGCAGTACTTGGGCTTGAGCTTCACATATTACCCAAGTTTCAATTTTTGAATTGAAACTTGGAAAAAAACAATTTAAAATTTTTTGAAAATCATATAATATAAATAATATTGGTTTTTTTTTTGTTTTTTTTTAAAGGACTTCACCATCCAACTTTTATTGATTAATATTATTTTAGTTGCGGTCCATTAGCTAATGGATACAATAGATAGTTAATTAGTTACAGTATCACTATTAAACTATAATTAGTTAATTGTATAATTAATGACAAATAAATTAAAGCAATATAGTTTATTGTTAAGCTAAACAACAATAATTAAAGCTATATAATTAAATTAACCAATACATTATAAAAGACAAATTAATTAAATTATTTTTGTTTTTGTTTGAGGGGTTATTATTAATTAAAGTTGTATAATTCTTAAGTCTATAGTGAACTAGAAAAAACAACACACAACCCACAAACACAAACAACACACAACCCACACCCACCAAAAACAAAAACACTTATAACACACAAACACACAACACACAACCCACAAACACACAACACACAAACATTGTTGTGGTTGTACAATAGGACCCAAAAAAAAAAAAAAATTGTTATGAGTGCAGGCGTGTAAGACGCAAGGGAGCACGGTGTGTGGACAGCCAAATTTAAAAAGACAAAAACAGAAAAAAGAAAAAAGAAAGAAAGTGAAAGTCAGCCAAATTGGCCAATCAGATTCTCACAGTTCCACATAAAAAAAAAAAAAAAAAAAAAGATGCTGAGTTTCATTTATAAGTTTCATTTCATTCTTTATTCAGTCATTCAGTGAGATAAAGAGAGAGAGACTGAGAGTCTGAGTGAGAGTCAGAGAGAAAAACCTTGAGGGAGGGTTGGACTGCCGGAGGAAGCAATAAGCACCGCTCACCAGAGCAAAGGCAGAGGCGCAGAGCGATGAGCCGATGACCGATCTATCGTCTACCGGTCTACGATGTCGATCTCCGATCTGCGATGAGGGGCGACCAGGCGAGCGACGATGAGGACGACGAGCTCGCTGCGGTGACGATGACGGCGACGTGACCGTCCGTGGGTTACTGGGTTTGGTTTTGGTTTGTGTATTGGGGATGTTTTTTTTTTATATAAACACCTCTGTGCTCTGTGTTTGGTTTGCTGAGTTCTGTGTTTAGTTTGCTTTTGTATTGGGGTTTGATCTCTTTGCTAGCGACGACGTGACGTGATGGGATTCTGCCAGGCGCCAGTGACGTGATGGGTTCAATTTCTAATTCTCTGTAATTTTTTTTTTTTTTGGTTGAGAATCCATGGGCTTGCCGTAAGCGAGCTACCTGTAATGGGCTCGCCGTGGGCTTGGTTTTGTTATATATATATATATATATATATAATTTTTTTTTTCAGATTTTAGTTCAAATTTTTTTGGGTTTTTTTTTTTTTTTTTTTGCTTGAAAGTAGAACATATAATTTTTTTTTTTTTTTTAAATTTGATGGTGTTCCTAATTTTTGATTGAGGGCTGGGAGAATGGGTGAGAAATGGGTGGGGGGGCCGGCTGTGTAATGTTGGGGGGGCCTATTTATTTTTTCTTCATAGTCTAACGGGAAAAAAAAAAATTTGCAGGGGCCACGGCCCCCCTAAGCCACTATGTGGCTCCGCCCCTGGGCCAATAGATTTGGAGACCTAAGCCTATACAAAAAAAAAAAAATGATTTGGTGACCAAAGACAATATCTTCAAATGCAGCATTTTTGTTAGTGTTTTATATATTTTATATCATAATTTTTTTTATAAAAAAAATTCAATCTTTTTACTTTCTAATATGAATTTTTGTTTTTTAAGAAGTGCTAAAACTATAACAAATTTTACTACAAAAAACTTACAAAGTGATGTAGTAACTAATTTGATAAGTGATACTTCAAAAAAATACTAGTAATAAACAAGTATTTGAATAAATGATACTAGGAACATTATAAATTTTACAACATGGAACTTACAGAAGTAATTCAAAAATACATTTAATAAGTTGTTGAAATCCACAAATCATATACATTATCACATCAATTTATAAAAATTATGCAGTAAAATTTATAGTATTTATAACATATTCTTATTCAAATTACTTTATAATTAGTGATACATCTATTTGTAAAACTATGTATTTAACCAATCCGTAGGGGTGGTTTTCTTATGGGTTTGGATGGTAATAGACATTGGGTTGACTACAAATATGAAAGGCTGCCGGTGTTCTGCCACTTCTGTGGGATTTTGGGACATGATCTCAGACACTGTCCAGCACACTATGAAGAGTCTACAAGGTCAACTGCATTGGCATATCAGTATGGGGACTGGCTGAGGGCTTCCAACGGAAGAAATAGATCTCCACAGCGTCGACGCACCAGCCCGCATGGAGACGATGGGGTTGAGAAGGAAGACAACCAGACAGTGGAGCGGAATGAGATGGGAGCAGCGACAACGACAGCGGCTAGGGTTTTGGCTCATAGTAACGTGCACACAAACCAAACCGGTAACACCGAGATTCACGGGGTGTCTCCGGATATCCAGCCAAATTCAGTGGAGAGGATTGCGCAAGATACTAAATGCATGGAGAGTAACGTGCCGAATTCCTTGAATGGGGAGGTTACTGAAGGTATGGATAATCAAGGGCCGAAAATAGTTATTGAAGTGGACTCTAAAACTGATTCGACAGTGGATGGGGATAATGGGCCTGAGGAAGGAAACAATGAAGTGGGCTTGATTGTGTCACGGCCCAATAAACAGGTGGGTAAGTGGAATAGGATAAACATAATGGAGGTTGGGCTGAACCATTTAAACAAACCCACTTGCATGCCTACGTTGGGGAAAAGAAGTGTGGAAGATGCTCTGTTTTTGAGCGGCGAAACAGGGGCAGTAGCGTGCTCTCAAAAAAGAACTAAGATGGAACTTGTTGTTGGTGAAACAGACTCTACATCGGCGGGGGTGAATGATCACCCTTGCCGGGAACAATGAAAATCCTCAGCTGGAACTGCCAAGGGCTTGGGAACCCTTGGACAGTTCGAAACCTTTGCAAAATCGTGAAGGATCAAGCTCCCTCTATTTGTTTCCTCATGGAAACTAAACTGGACAGAGAAGGTATTAATTATTGGTGCAAGGAACTACCTTATAAAAACAGATTTGTCGTTAAAAAACTGGGCCTTGGTGGCGGACTTGCTTTGATGTGGAAGGAAGACATTGGACTGGATGTTTTTAAGTTCTCCGACAACCAAATTTCAGCTACGGTGACCGAAAGTGATGGCTTCCAATGGGTAGCGACTGGTTTCTATGGTTGGCCAGAAACACAAGACAGGTACAAATCATGGGCTCTCCTCTCCCATATATGCTCTCTAGTCGATGGTGCGTGGATGTGCATAGGCGATTTTAATGAGATGTTACACTCGTCGGAAAAACTAAGTTGCAGACCAGCCCCACCTCGACAATTGGATGCGTTCCGTGCTGCCTTGGAGCACTGTAACTTAGTGGACTTGGGTTTCATTGGATTCCCATTTACTTGGAATAACAGGCGGTTAGGGACGGCCAACACAAAGGAACGTCTGGACAGAGCGGTTGCGAACCAGACGTGGAGGTCAAAATTTCCGGGAACTACTGTGAACCATATTGTCTCGCATACATCGGATCATTTGCCTTTGATTCTCCAGAATAAGGAACCTCCAAAGCTTGGCTATAAGGGAAGACGTGGATTTAAGTTTGAAGAAGCTTGGCTGCTATGGGATGGGTGTGAGCAGGTTATACAGGAGGCTTGGGATAATGGAAGAGGGAGTAATTCAGCCTTAGAAACAGTCCACAAGAAGATTGGTGGGTGTGCTTCGGATTTACTTGTATGGGGTGCCTCCAAAACTCACCCAGGTGTAGAAGAAATAAAACACTTGCAAAAACGAATTGAGCTTCTAAACCGGGCTCCACCAACACAACAGAATAGGAGTGAATTTCTTCAGGCTAGCAGAGAGTTGGATGAATGGCTCAGGAAGCAGGAAATCTATTGGGCCCAGAGATCAAGAGTAAATTGGATTAAACATGGTGATAAAAATTCAAAATTTTTTCACCTAAAGGCATCCCAACAAAGGCAGAAAAATTTGATCCAAGGCATTATGGACACAGAAGGTAGATGGGTGGAGGATATGGATGATGTGGCAGGTGTGGCAGTGCAGTATTTTAATCACTTGTTCTCTAGGGGCCCATGTTCAAGAATTGAAGAGTGTCTTGAAGCCGTTCCACAAAAGGTGAATAGTGAAATGCAACATATCTTGACTGAGGAGTTCAATGAGGATGAAATAAAAGCAGCTTTATTTCAAATGGGACCCACTAAGGCACCTGGACCTGATGGTATGAATGCACTTTTTTATCAGAAATTTTGGCATATTGTTGGTGATTCTGTTGTGTCTGTTGTTCTTGAATTTCTCAATAATGGTCATATGTTGCCTGAGTTGAATCACACTCATATTGTACTCATTCCAAAAATTAAAAATCCTGCTAAAATGTCTGATTTTAGACCCATTAGCCTCTGTAATGTTATTTACAAAATCATTGCGAAGGTCTTGGCAAACAGGTTGAAACAGGTTCTACCCCATATTATTTCCCCGACACAGAGTGCCTTTGTCCCAGGCAGATTAATCACTGATAATGTCCTGGTGGCATATGAAGCTTTACATATGATGCATGGCCGTAAAAAGGGTAAACTTGGGAACCTAGCCTTGAAACTGGATGTGAGCAAAGCTTATGACAGGGTGGAATGGAGTTTTCTGAAGCAGGTAATGCTTAAACTGGGTTTCCCTGGAATTTGGGTCGATAGAGTGATGAGTTGCATCTCTTCAACCTCCTTCTCTGTATTGATCAATGGCAAGCCATATGGTATGATTACTCCTACAAGAGGTCTTACGCAGGGAGACCCCTTATCTCCTTACTTATTTTTATTATGTGCAGAAGGCTTCACATCTCTTTTGCAGAAAGCAGAAATGGAGGGACGTATCCATGGTGTTTCAATTTGTAGGAGAGCTCCAAAAATCTCACATCTCTTATTTGCTGATGACTCTCTGTTATTTTGTCATGCCTCTGAGAAGGAGACTTTGGAAGTATTGGAGATATTGAAGTTATATGCGGAAGCCTCGGGTCAATGTATAAATATGGAGAAATCCTCAGTCTATTTTAGTAGCAATACGCCGCCCCAGAAGAAGGAAGTGATTAAAGGCATGCTTGGAGTGGGAGAAGTGGAGAGATTTGAGGCCTACCTAGGCCTACCAACTTTGGTAGGGCGGAGGAAATACCACACCTTTTCTTTTCTTAAAGATAGAGTGTGGAAGAAGCTACAAGGGTGGAAAGGGAAAATTCTCTCACGAGCAGGAAAAGAGATTCTAATCAAAGTAGTAGCTCAATCAATTCCCACATACACGATGAGTGTATTTCAGCTACCAATCAAATTATGTGAGGAACTACAAGCTATGTGTGCTCGTTTTTGGTGGGGACAAGTTGGGAATGAGAGGAAGGTTCACTGGCTAAGTTGGGACAAACTAGCTAGACCAAAAATAGAAGGAGGGATGGGTTTCAAGGACCTACATAAATTCAACTTAGCAATGCTTGCTAAACAAGGTTGGAGGTTGATGCAAGACCAAGATTCACTACTGTTTCATTGTCTGAAAGCTCGGTATTTTCCACGAAGTCATTTTTTGGAGGCCACTGACTCACCTAATAGCTCCTACACATGGAAGAGCATTTTAGCAGCCAAGCACATTTTACAAAGAGGGTCATGCTGGAGAGTGGGGAATGGGCGCAACATTCGGGCTCTTAAGGATGCTTGGATTCCAAACTACTACACAAATAAAGTGCTCCATCCAACTCCTAACTTTGAAGATGAGATGACAGTTGCAGAATTGATAGACTTGGAGTCTAGGGGGTGGGACCGAGAACTAATCTGGCAGAACTTCCACCACGAAGATGCTGAAGCCATATTGCGGGTACCGTTGAGCTTCAGAGATATACCGGATACAGTGGTATGGAGTGGCGAGAAGTCTGGTGTGTATTCTGTCAAGTCAGGGTATCGGGAAGCGCAGAAGGCATGGAGGGAATTGAACTCGGCTGAATGTTCTAGGGGAGCTGTGGGAAGAGAGGTGTGGAAGAGTTTGTGGAAGCTCAAGTTGCCAAACAAGATAAAGGTTTTTGGCTGGCGAGCTTGTAGATGCATTCTGCCTACCCGAGTGAACTTGTCCAAGAAGCGGATTATTGCAGACAATCGGTGTGAAGCATGCAAGACAGAGCCTGAAACTGAAATCCATGCATTATGGAATTGTGGTGTGGCGCAAGACATTTGGGCTGGGTGTTCAAGAAGACTACAGAAATGCCATGTGGGTCCGGAGGATATGACGAGACTATGGGAGGAACTTACGGGTAGACTCACCATTGAAGAGATTGAACTTTTTTTAGTGCAGGCTTGGTTCATATGGAATCAAAGGAATGCATTGATCCATGGGAAACAGTTGCAGGAACCTGGTATACTGAACAGAAGAGCTGAAGATTATTTGGCAGAATTTCGGCTTGCCCATTCCCGTTTAGCCACAAGTCCTCCAAACTCAAACCCGACTAGCTGGAGACCACCGCCCCCGAATCGGTTCAAACTGAACTTTGATGCGGCGATGTTCAAGGAGGAAGACGCTTCAGGATTCAGAGCCATTATTCGAAATGAACGAGGTGAAGTTATGGCTGCTCTTTCAGGCAGGGGACCACCGGCAGCTTGCAGTGAGGAAGCCGAAGTCCTGGCTTGTAGACGTGCAGTGGAGTTCACATAGGAGTGTGGATTTAGGGAGATGGTGGTTGAAGGAGACAACCAATCGGTCATGGCTGCGCTGGAGAAGAAGAGCTGTCTGCTCTCACGTGTTGGCCATATTCTGCAGGATATTCTCTGTATGGTTAAGGAGTTCCGTTGGTCACAAGTTCAATTTGCTAAAAGGAGTGCTAACACTGTTGCCCACTTACTAGCTAGGCATGCAAAAAATGTGACTCATGATGTAATCTGGTTGGAGGACTCTCCTCCACCTGTAGTGCAAGCTTTGTATCTTGACTCTATTTCTATTTAATGAATTATGAGGATGGTACCCTCTTCAAAAAAAAAAAAATTTGTCTTATCTATACCATTATTCAAATTTATGGGCTTTTTTAAATATCTCCAAATCTCCATATATAAACTTAATTTTGCACCCAAATTTAGGTGTCTTTCTCTAGTAGAGAACCTTGGGAAATGGCCTAAGTGGCGTAGGCCTAAGACTACCCTGTGGCCCAGTGCCTATGACAACCCCGCGTGGGCACACAGTGACAGGAACTAATTGGTCATCAGCTCATCGCACTTAATTGAAAAGCCAGGGGAAGCTACTAAGGAATTTATAGTCCAAATATTTCAAAATACCCTCATGGGGGCTGCACATCGATGGTTGCCCGTTGAGATCTGCCATGGGTCAAGTGTTCTTGTATACTCAACCCAAGCCGGTTCATTTTGTTTCCATGTGAGTGTAGTGTAAAATCGAATTTGTTTTTGACTTTGAGAATCTTGATGTTTTAGTGGATCTCTTTTGAGTTTATATGGGCTGAAATCAAAGGTACACCCCTAACTTGAAGTCCTAGTAGTGAACCCAAGGCCTAAGAGTAGAAAGGGAGAAAAATCCAAGGCCCAAGTCCTAGTAGTGAATCAAACGAATTAACAATTCTTAAAATATATATATATATATATATATATACACTAAACAGTAAATACCAACAAAATTTTTTTTTTAATCAAAGTGACAAGTTGTGAGTAATTTAACATTACCTTCATAAGGTTTATGATTGATACTATTTTTCACATATTTGTTATAAAAGTTGAGAAACCAAAAAAAGGCGTTTACATAAACTTTCTTGTTTTCTTTTCTTCCCAATTCCACTAAACTTCATTTATTTTTTTAGGGTTGTGTTTCTATGTTTCAAATTTCAATCACACCAATCTTTCCCTCTTTTTTCTTTTCTTTTTTTAAGGTCTTCTTTTCTTTATAGAATCCTCCTAGATAGAAGAATAATATTCCTCTTTTTTTTATTTGATGAACAAATAGTGACCTTCCTCTTCAAGTTGGCATTCCCCTGATCTTGATGCAATCTTTAATATATATATATATATATATATGTGTGTGTGTATGTATATATATCCTAGTCAATGATTTTTATATTGAACAAATTATACAAATTTTTACCACCAAACAGAAACAAGAAGAAGAAAAAAAGTTTTTTTTTTTAATTCCAGAATCCCTGATAGATTCTAATAAATAAATAAATAATAAAAAATTTATTAAAAAAAAAAGATAAAAGGGCAAAAGTGTAACATAGAATGCTCATGCGATTGCATTAATGGATGAAAGAATACTTTAATACCCGGGCCTTAAATATGACTTCTTGTCCTCCTTTCTGCATGAGGCCCCCACATCCACAATCTGGAAATTTTTAGAAACCCAAGAATTGTAATAATAACAATGGTTACGAAATTTTAAAATGTTATCATTAATTCATCAGTTTCTCTTCAGTCGGGTCTTGGCGTAGAGATGGCATTTTGAGCCATCAGTGCCGTCACGTCATATTTCCATTGATCTTACATTACACTCTTGCACACACAAGTATAACTCAATTAAACACAAAATTTTTAAACACCTATCAGACCTGAGAAGCTCCAACGTCTCTCATCTCCTCCTCTCCTCGTACCACTGGACCTCCACCCCGCCGTTGGAGCCGCCACACACATCGGTCAAGAGCTAGCGTCGCCGCACCGGATTCTCATCAAGGTATCACAAATTTAATGGAATTTTGGGTCCGGCTTCCTTCTCATTCTCTCCCAATTTTTTTGAGACATGGGTTTGTGATTTTAAGCTCAAAAGAGAGTCTTTGAGGCTTTTCCGATAAACCCATTTGATTTTAAGCACAAGGAAAAAAGAGAAAGTCTTTCTTTGTTGTGTCCGCAAAAGTCTTCGAAGCTTTTGAAACAAGCCCATTAGATTTTTATCAATCTTAAGCTGATTCCCACCTCAAAGTTTCAATCTTTAATTTTTTTTTTTCTCTTTCTTTATTGTTTCCACAGAATTTTTAAGATATGGGTTTGTGATTTTATGCACAAAAAACAAAGTTCTTGAAGCTTTTGTTGCAAACCCACCTTTGTGTCATTTTTTTTCTTAATCTTCTTTTCCTTAAATGTGATAGTCATTATCATTAATATGTATTTGAAACCCAATGTTTCAGTGTTCTTGCTCTTCAATTTAACACCCAATGTTTCACTGTCCTTCATCAAACACATCCCTATAGAACTATCAGCCACTAAAGAACCATCTCCAGCAAGAACTCTTTTAGGAGCTCAAACATTTGACGAGGAGTGGAAAAATGAATTGGGTCAAAGCTCAAACCTTGACTGACGAGAAGGAACCGATGCGACGATCCAAACTCTTGACCGATGTGTGCGGCAATTCCAGTAGTGGGGTGGAGGTCCGGTGGAACGAGGAGATGAGAGGCTTTGGACCTTCTCAGGTCTAATAGGTGTTTGAGAATTTTGTGTTTAATTGAGTTATACTTGTGTGTGCAAGAGTATAATGTAAGATCAATGGAAATATGACGTGGCGGCACATCATTGGTGGCGTAAAATGCCTTCTTTACGCCATGACTTGACTAAAGGTTCTCTCTTAATTCATTATCTCTTTTTTTTTTTTTTTTTAAGGAATAAATGTTAGCATTGTCTTTGCACTTTGTTTTTGCGCTTCGGAACAATGAGATAGAGGGTTGTCCACAGATCAGGTCGGCTCAGATTTGAGCCTAACCCATACTTGACCCATCCGGATCGGGTGGCTTAAAATTTGACCCGTAATCGACCGAACATATGGGTTGGAAACAACGATTCAGGCCGCGGGTTGAGCGGGTCGAATTTGTTGGTTAGGCAAGTTTGGGCTTCAAATTGGGCTAATTTTGCAGATTTGCTTGAATTTTTTTTTTAATTCTATTTTTACGGGCCTTTTTGGCCCAAATTAATGGGCTTACTTTTCACAACGATTTATATTTTTTTAACCTTATCAAATGGGCCTATTTTTACATCATTTATTTCAATTTGGACCTTCAAGCTTACCTTGTATGTATGCCTTTTACATCATTTATTTCAAATTGGGCCTTCAAGCTCAGCTTGTATGCCACTACACAACTTTGAATCTTTTTGGCCTTCAAGCCATATTAGTCCAAATTTAATGTTTCTAGTTCCCACATATAAATAAATGATGACAACAAATACATAAAATGGCACGTAAAAACCTAGGCAATATAGCAAACAAGCAAATAATAGCACATTTTCAAAATGCCTTAGTCTAAGACCTGGGCAGTACCTTAAAAAACTAGAAACAAATCAAGAAAATACAATAGTTTCATAGGCATAAAAGCCCATCTCAATCTCAACCTATTAAATCTGCCCACCATTCCACACATGTAACGAATTCCAACAAATTCCAACAAATAAATCAATCACAAACACATAACAAGTATGGCAACAACCAATAAGAAGAGCATCCTGCAAGTCTGTAAGGTAGTAAACTACCAAGGCAGTAGGCTAGTTACAATATTTCCAACAGTATATATAATTAGTTACAATTATGAAATACCTAAGTATTTCCAAAAAAATAACTTTTCTAAAGCATTAATGAATGACTATAAGTTTTCCTTTCTATAAGCAAGAGTTGATTTCTAAGTTAGAAAAGCAATATATCAGCTCCCCAAAATGCATCCAAAAATCTGCCTCCTATACAAAATATGTACTTCCTCCTTCAATAAAAAGGGCAAAGAGATATTTATCAATAATAGCAGTTGTGGGGGTAAGAGCCCAAATTGGAATATTGGGCCTTGGGCCCTATTCGAGGATATGGATACGTTCGAGGAGGAATAGATGATTAGGAGAGGCCCAGAATGTAGAATCACATAAGGAAAGGATGGAAGGATATAGTCTGAGGAGTTTATTCTCCTCGAATACGAAGAATATCAGTCAAGCAGGATGCTTAGCCAATTTAGATGACCCTCTAGGAAGATCCAGCGATAAGGATAAACTTCAAGTACATGCAAAGATGATAAGAACACAGAAATATCTAAAAGCAAAGGCTGCTACCACTGCATTAAATGTACTGCAGCAACCTTTCTGGCTGCATTTATGTGGAGAATACCTCTGAACAGTGCAGTCTCAACCACCACCATTCACGAAGAGCCAAAGAAGATGCCTGATGGGATGTATACTCGAGTAGGGGCTTAGATGATGAACAAGTGTACGATTAGGATAGTTTAAAAAGAAACTATATAATGTAAAAGACCTCCCAGAAAGGGGGGAGGGAGAAAGAAAAGAGAAAAAGAATTACTGTAGCACTAAGAGTTGTATTAGCTCTTAGGAATAATTGTTCAAATAACAATTCACCTCTTCGAACATTTATTTCATCAAGTTTTATCTGTGTTTTTCTGCGTTTGTTCATCTTTTAAATCCTTGCTAGCCGTTGATCCATTCACTAGAAGCCTAACTCTTTCACCCATTATTTACAAATTCATTGTATTGGGTTCATTGGGCTCATATCCCAGATCTATTGGGCTCATATCCCAGATCTTTTGGGCTTGGGCTACAAATTGTGACCCTACAATTGATGCCATCTGTGGGAAGAGCTCATGCAAGAGTGAGAGCAACGGTCGACGATGGCAGAACTAGGTCCACAACCAGCAGAATCGAAGGCATCACAACATGGTGATCCTTTCCTTAACCTGGAATGGAGAAATGATCATGAAGGAAGTGTGCGCACCACGCATACTAACCGAAGTCAACCTCGAGGTGGAAGTCATATATCCCATGCATAAAATAACAAGAACATGCAACTAGAGATTGATCAATTAAAAAGAGAGTTGCGCCACGCGAAGAGAAAGCGGACTTCTTCAAACTTTGACGACTATTCTGGTGATGAACCAGACGTTAATTATAGGCGGAGGTCTCGAACCCCACCCAATGAATCTTTTTCTTATGAAGAGGAGTATTATCGGAAACGACGGTCTCGGAGTCCGTCACGTAGAGGTGTAGGAAATGACGCTATGAGCAAAGCCTTGAACCAAATCTCCAGATCGCCTTTCACATGCAAGATTGAAGATGCAAAACTTCCTAGTCGTTTTCATCAGCCAACTTTCACTATTTATAATGGGCGAACAGACCCTGTGGAGCACGTAAGTCATTTCAACCAAAGAATGGCTATCCATTCTAAGGATGAAGTTTTGATGTGTAAAGTTTTTCCCTCTAGTCTAGGCCCAGTCGCAATGAGATGGTTTGATAGTCTGAAAGCAGATTCTATAAGCTCCTTCAGAGAGCTTACTCAATCATTTGGTTCCCGTTTTGTCACATGTCGCACAGTTCCTCGGCCATTAACTTCCCTATTATCTTTGAGCATGCAAGAGGGTGAGAGTCTGAAAACGTACTGGGAAAGGTACTAGGAGATGTTTAATGAGATTGATGGTGATTTTGATGAATTGGCCATCAGTTCTTTCAAGCTCGGACTCCTCGCCGATCACGGTTTGAGGAAGTCTCTTACTGGCAAACCTGTCACCAGTGTGAGTCAGCTGATGGATAGGATTGACAAGTATAAAAAGGTTGAAGAGGATCAACAGCAAGGGAAGGGGAAGCATAAGGTTATCCCTCAGGAAAGAAGGGATTACAGGTCGGATCGTTACAATAACAATAGATCACAAAGGGATTTTGGGGGACAATCAGGGTCGGCAAGCCTTCCAGTGGTCAACGCCGTGTTCTGAGAGCCAGTGCATCAAGTTTTGGAAAAGATTAAAAATGAATTGTTCTTCAAACGATCGAATAAGATGATGGGAAATCCTAAAAACGTAACCATAACCTCTATTGCCAGTATCATCAGGATCATGGGCATACCACAGAGGATTGTAAGAGTCTGTGGGATCACTTGGACCAGCTTATTCGCAAGGGCAAATTAAAACAGCTCTTGCATCATCTCAATGGTCAAGGGAGCCAGGCAAGCTTTGAGTCTCAAAGAGACGTTTCTTCAAGACCTCCTTTGGGAACTATCAATGTCATCTTTGCTGTGCTGGGGGGAACAAGATCCTGCCTATCTAGGGTAATGTCCGTAGCTCGTCTATCTTCAGGAGACATTAATTAGGATCCGAAGAGGGCTAAAATGGAAATTCCGCTAGTCTTGGGATTCTCGGATGAGGATAAGATTGGAACCATCCAATCTCACGACAATACTTTGGTGATCACCCTCCGAATTGGAGGATACAATGTGAAGATGGTGATGGTGGATCAAGGTAGCACGGCTGAGATAATGTACCACGACCTTTACAAGGGGCTGAACCTAAAATCTGAGGACTTAACGCCTTATATTTCCCCCTTAGTGAGTTTTGAGGGGAAAGTTGTCATCCCAAAAGGCCAAATTAGACTACCTGTGCAGATTGGTCTAGAAGTGGTAGAGGTAGATTTCATCGTTGTGGATGCCTACTCTCCCTACACAGCAATTGTTGCCAGACCCTGACTTCATACATTAGAAGCAGTTTCTTCCACTCTGCACCAGAAGGTTAAATATCTGTCACGTTAAAGAGATACTGGGGTATCAGTCTGTGGTAAGGCAGTGCTTAGTGGCTGCCATCCAACATAAACCTGAGGCTGAGTCCTCGGCCCATAAAGGAAAGGAGTTATAGCAGTTAAAACCCCCAGCGTTATCCATCGATAAGTCAGCCGAGAATGCGAAATGTGAAGATTTGGTAAAGGTTACTGTAGGGGACGATCCGGAAAAGTTCTTTCAGATTGGATCCCAGCTGCCTCATCAAGAGAAAGAAGAGCTGATAGAATTCCTCAGAAGGAACATTGATGTCTTTTCCTGGAATGCTTATGAAGCCCTAGGAGTTGATCTAGAATTCATCTGTCACCACCTGAAAGTTAATCCATTGATCACCCCTAGGAAATAGCCTCCTAGGCACCCATCCAAGGAGCACGCACAGGCAGTGCGAGAAGAAGTAACGAAGCTTAAACAAGCTGAAGCTATTAAAGAAGTATTTTATCCTGAGTGGCTAGCAAATATTATAATGGTGAAGAAGAAGAATGGGAAGTGGCGAGTGTGCGTAGATTTCACGGACTTGAATAAAGCTTGCCCCAAAGATCCATTCCCTATGCCCAAAATAGACCAGTTAGTGGATGCCACTGTTGGCCATCCTCGGATGAATTTCTTGGATGCTTTTCAAGGTTATCATCAAATACCTTTGGCCTTGGATGATCAGGAGAAGACTGCTTTTGTCAACCTTATTAGGAACTACCACTACAAAGTAATGCCATTTGGTTTGAAGAATGCGGGATCCACCTACCAAAGAATGATGACGAGGATATTTAAGTCACAATTGGGGAAGAATATCGAAATCTACATAGATGATATGGTGGTGAAAAGTAAGATAGTTTCGGAGCATTTGGGAGACCTTGGAAATATTTTTGAAGTTCTTAGAAAATATAAGTTGCGCCTAAACGCTTCCAAGTGCTCATTTGGTGTGGGGTCAGGAAAATTCTTGAGCTATATGGTAACTTACAGAGGGATTGAGGTCAACCCCGATCAGATACAGGCTATTAACAACTTGCAATCACCTCGGAATCCCAAAGAAGTGTAGAAATTGACCGGAATGGCCGTTGCTTTGAATAGATTCATCTCTCGATCAGTAGATGGATGCAGACCCTTTTTCTTATTGATCAACAAGTGGAAGGGGTTTGAGTGGACTGAAGAATGTGCCTTATCCTTCCAGCAACTTAAAGACCATCTAGCTCGGCCACCAATCATGTCTAGTCCTGAGCCAGATGAAGTCTTGTTTGCCTACATTGCTATGGCCCCTTATGCTGTAAGTTTAGTACTAATACGAGTTAATTACAATGTACAATGGCCGGTTTATTATGTGAGTAAGTCGCTGCATAAAGCTGAAGTGCGTTATCTACCACTAGAGAAAGCTATCCTAGCAATAGTGCTTGGTACATGGAAGATGTCTCATTACTTCCAAGCACATACAGTCGTCGTTCTTACTCAGCTTCTGCTTAAAGCCATACTCCGAAGCGCCGACTATACAGGAAAGGTAGCCAAATGGGATACAATTCTAGGGGCTTTTGACATCAAGTACATGCCTCATACCTTCATAAAGGGACAAGTCCTCGCGGATCTGGTGGTTAAATTCACCGAACCCCCATTGGAGGAGTTGAAACTAGTAGAGAACATGGATGGAAAATCGGTTGGCATGATCTCCCAACAAGGCCCTTCACCCTGGGAAGTGTATGTTGATGAGGCATCAAATCAGAAAGGTTCTGGAGTGGGGCTAGTGCCGACATCCCCTGAGAAAATTGTTATTGAAAAATCACTGAAGCTGGACTTCTTGGCTACAAATAATGAGGCTGAATATGAAGCTCTACTAATGGGAATGGCCATGGTTCAAAGAATGGACGGAAAATCAGTAAAAGTTTTCTTGAACTCAAGGCTAGTCGTCGGCCAAGTAAAAGGAGAATTCAAGGCGAAAGATGAGAGAATGCAAAGGTACTTGGGTCAAGTTAGGCGTCTATAGTCAGAGTTCGAATATTTCAACTTGCTGCACATCCCCAGAAGTGGTAACGCATATGCTGATTCTCTAACTATGCTTGCGACCTCCTCGGCGCAGAATTTGCCTCGAGTTATCCTCGTTGAGGATTTGTACAAACCCACAGAGACAAGAAGAGAAATAGTCCGAGTCTATCAAATCAGAGCAGGGCCAAGTTGGATGGACTCTATAATTCAATTCTTGAAGGAGGATATTTTGCCTGAAGAAAGGTTAGAAGCTGACAAAGTACGGAGAAAGGCTACAAGGCTCTGGCTGTTCGAAAACCAGAAATTATACAAACGTTCCTTTTCAGGACCCTATTTGTTGTGTGTTCATCCTGAGATGATTGAATCGCTCTTGGAAGAGCTGCGTGAAGGAATTTGCAAAAGCCATATTGGTGGCAGATCCTTAGCACATAGAACCATCACCCAAGGCTATTGGTGGCCAAATATGCAAAAAGAGGCTTAAAAATACGTTAAGAAGTGCGACCAGTGCCAACGGTTTGCACCGAACATACACCAATCAGGGGAAATTCTTAATCCACTATCCAGCCTATGGTCATTTGCTCAATGGGGCTTAGATATTGTGGGTCCATTCCATAAAGTAATGAGAAACAAGAGATATCTTCTGGTCGGCACAGATTATTTTACCAAATGGGTTGAAGCCGAACCTCTAGCTAACATCAGGGGTGTGGATGCGAAAAGATTCATTTGGAAAAATATTGTCACTCGGTTTGGGGTTCCTCATGCACTCATCTCGGACAATGGCCTTCAATTTGACAACAAAACCTTTAGAAGTTATTGTGATGAATTGGAGATCACGAATAGGTATTCTACCCCTACCTATCCCCAAGGGAACGAACAAGCGGAGGCTGTTAATAAGGTCATAGTAAATGGGTTAAAGAAAAGGTTAGATGACGCAAAGGGCAAATGGGTGGAAGAACTACCACATGTTCTCTGGACCTATAGAACTACGCCTCGTAGGTCTACTGGGGAGACCCCCTTCTCAATGACTTATGGGGTTGAGGCTGTTATCCCTTTGGAGACTAGTTTTCCAACATTAAGAACCAGTTCATTCAGTCCGAGTGACAATAATGAACAACTAAAGAAGAATTTGGACCTGATCGAAGAGAAAAGAGAAAATGCAATGGTCCAATTGGCCTACTACCAACAAAAGCTCAAACAAGGTTATGATACCAACGTAAAGTTAAGGTCTTTAACTCCTGGTGATCTAGTGTTACGGAGAGTTGTGGGTACTGCAAAGAATCCAGTTTGGGGAAAGTTAGGACCCAATTGGGAAGGACCCTACCGTATCACTTCAGAAGCTGGCATCGGAGCGTACTTTCTAGAAGATTTAGATGAACATGTAATGCCGCGTCCTTGGAATGTAAACAATCTAAAAATGTATTATTATTAATAAATATTTCCATGATCAATATGTTCGTTTGTTATATAAAAGCTCTGTACTTTTTGCTATTTCGACCTCTATAAGTGTTTAAACTTAAATTCAATCATGTCTGAAGTCCTCAGACCAGATGATTTGGGTTAATTAACACTCAATTACAGTTCTTATAAGTGTTTAAACTTAAATCCAATCATGCCTGAAGTCCTCAGACCAGATGATTTGGGTTAGTTAACACTCAATTACAGTTCTTATAAGTGTTTAAATTTAAATCCAATCATGCCTGAAATCCTCAGACCAGATGATTTTGTTTAGTTAACACTCAATTACAGTTCTTATAAATGTTTAAACTTAAACCCAATCATGCCTGAAATCCTTGGACCAGATGATTTGGGTTAGTTAACATTCCATTATCTTTCTTACAAGTGTTTAAACTTAAATTCAATCATGCTTGAAGTCCTCGGACCAAATGATATAAATTGGTTAACAACCCATTACCATTCTTATAGATATTTAAATGGATCTTAAGTCATGATTAAATACCTTGGATTACTAATTAGGTTTGAATTAACCCTTAGTAGCACTCTTGATAAGATTAAGGTAAAGTACTCAATCATTTGCCTAAATAGCAATTTTTATCAATATTCAATTAAGTTACTTGCCTCATTAGCAAGATGTGGTAATTGATTCTGCTCAAGTTAAAGTGGCAACAGATCAATATTATCTGCTATAACAATGAATCCCATGGTGTATACGGTGAAGATATAGAGAATAAAAGAAAAATGCTTTCATTGATCATAAAGAAAGTATGGTACATTGCCTTACCAAAAAAAAAAGAAAAAAACAAACAACAACAACAGCAAAAGCGAACAAATAGAAATAGCAAAATGTCCTCATATCCTAAGCTTTTGTTTTGGAGGCCAACGGGTCAACAGTCTGGTTGGTCTGGGAGGCAGCAACATCTAAAGCTTTCTCCTTAGAATTAGAAGAAGTTTTCTTCTGGCCTTGATCCTTACCAATGCCCTGGAGATCCTCGGCTTTCTTACCTTGGCCACCACTTTGGTTAGATTCCTTAGGAGCTTCAAAGGGAGCAGGAGGGGCTTGGTCCACCAACGACTGCTCTAATGCCTTTGAAGCTTGTTCGGGGTTAAAGGAGTCAAGATTTGGGAGTTCACGAATTTCAGGATCGTAATAGATGTTCTCAGGTCGCCTCAAGTCAAAATCTGCAAGGAACCCCAGCAGCATCAAGGGCTTTACCCCAAGATATACCACAGTACTCCCTGCATACTACGAAGAGTTCCTCTGTGAGTCTAACTTGAGTCTCCTCCACCCCAAGCGTATATTTTGCCTGCTTCTCGGCCTCGGCAGCCTCCTTAGCCAGTTGGGCAGCCTCCTTGACCTTGTGAAGCTCTTTGCGAAGACCTTTCACCAGTTGCTTCTCTATTTCCAGATTAATTTCAGTAAAATGCAACTGCTTACGTTGTTCTTCAACTTGCTTCTCAGCATTTTTGAGGACTGCGTCAGAACTGTCCCTTACCCTAATTGCCTCATTTAGTTGTTCGGACAGCTTAGCCTGGTTCTCCTTAAGATTACCTACCGTTTTCTCGATCTTGGACGAGAATGGGCCTCCGCCTTGGCATCATTGCAAGTATCCTTGACCCATTCCTCGGCCACGTAAACCTGTTAGGTAATCTACATAACATAATAAAAATCCTTTTTAGTGTAAAACATAGAGTAGGAACTAGTAAAAATAATCAAATGTTTATGTAGAGAAGTAGATCGAATTACTTACCATATCCAGGTCCCTCTTAAAGGATAGGAAAATTTCTTGCTGACTGAAGCGCTTGTAAGCATCCATATCTCTTGGTAGAAGAAGTGGCTACTCCAAAGCCTCAGCAATATGACCTGCTCGCCCTCCTTGGTAGTTCCTGACCGAAGTATCCCAAGCAAAGGGGGAATTATCTAACTCCAGCTTAGGGGACCATATGCAGGGTGCTCGGCGCACATCAGCTGCAAGAGGCTCCTCTCAATTCTCAACAGAAGAGGACTTTTGCCTCGTTGGTCCTGAGTCACTTTTTGTTGTTTATGTCCCTTTGAAGGGCCTATCTCACCTTCATCAGGGACTTCATGTTGTCTCTTCCTCCTCAGCTCAGGGATTGGCTTCAACCCAAGGTCAGCAGGAAGTTGAGGAGGGGGAGGAGAAGGGTTCACTATGAGCTTGGACTTGTTGGCTTCCTGTGGGGTAGACACTTTGTTCCTCCCCTTCATGAGTTCCCTCAAACTCTTGTCTAGTTTTGGAGCCATCTTTTCTACCTCTTCGTCTGAAGAGTCCTCCACATAAGTGATCACAGGAGCAGGGGCCTGAACACACGAATATTTATCTCTTTCTTCCTCAGCCTCCGATATAAAAATCACTTCTACTCCCTGTGTCTCTTCTTCTTTGAATTGGAATTTATCAATTTCTTCCTCGAGTGAAGAGAAAGAACATGCAACTCTTTCTTCGGCTATTGCTACTCCAAGGGGTACTTGTTGAATTGGTGGAGCGGCCAAAGGAACACTATGTGGGATTGGGTGATCAACTGGTGGAAGGTCGTATGGCGCTAAGAAATGAGGCCGAGATACATCTATACGGGCTAATCGATAATCGTTTGCCCTGATAGCGTTGCCAACTTCTTGAAAAGTGTTTGAAAGGGGTTCGTAATCCAAAATTAAATGGACAGCTCGAAGTTGTCCATCGTCACTTACAAAGATCTGGGATCTCAGCAGGTAATTGAGTGCGGCTACGTTAGTTAAACTGAGCCGAGGAGCTACGTGATTTCTGTCTGTTAAATAAAGAAAAACTAAGCATAGTCAGAAACTTAGAGTCCATTGTAAAAAATATTGTAAAACAAAGCCGAGGATAAATAACCTAAATCTAGTGTTAGGAAATCTAAATCTAAGGTATCCCACCTGGCTCTCCTGGCTGGGTTAGGTAATGAAGACCGTCATGCCATGCTCCTGATGCAATCAGGTAGTCATCCTTCATCCCCTTGTTAGACTTAGGAAGACAGGAAATGAGCCTGATAATGTCGAATCGGGATTTAAGGTAAAACCCCGCTCCTTTTTGTTTATGACCCTCATACATATGAACTACGTTGAGCCAGGTGAGCCCCAATCCTAAGTGTTGGTTCAAAGCGTCAATTGCTCCTATGATCCTAAAGAGATTAAGTGCGCACTGGTGGGGACAAAGCCTATGATTACGAAGGTAGTCTCTTGTAACCCTACCCATTGGGAGGGTCATTCCTCCTTCTATGAAGGCTATCATGGGGATTATGACTTCTTCCACCTCTCGGTCAATTGCTATCCCTTCAGGGGGACAGTATCGCAGGAATACCTCTATCAAAGTAGGGCTCTCCACTAAATGCTTAAATCTACCAATTTCGAATAAGCAGAAAATAGAAAACACTAAGAATGACAATTGGGAAATGAGAATTAGAAGGCCGAGGAGGTTATCCGAGGAGATAAAGAAGGGTTCGACGAAGTTAGAACTTACATGAACTGAATTAGAAGTTGACCTTTGAAATTCTCAGAAGGATTCTCGAGGATTTTTGAAGAAATAAGACTGGTGATTTGACAATCTTTGTGAGTTTGAATGCTTGAGTTTGCTGGAGATTCTGAATGATTGTGAAGTAAAGAAAAAATAAATCTCTTTTGAGGCTTTATATAGGGGGCAGAAAATGAGTGGGACTTATCCCGCCCAAACCTTGAAGGAAAATGTTGTCCATTGGATCAAGGTCTCACCATTAGATGCCAAAGACACAGCACCACATGGAGTAATTAATGACGCTTCACGGATTCCAAAACGTTAGTAACAATGATGAAACGCCTAAAATTACGTTCCTGCACGTGCAAATTCAGGTATTTTTACATTTTTAACCGTCGTTACTTTGACAGATCAAAATCCTATTTTTTCTCCTCGGATGTGAAGGAAAGATTAAAATTTTGAGGGATTATTATAGGGGTAAGAGCCCAAATTGGGATATTGGGCCTTGGGCCTTATTTGAGGATATGGATATGTCCGAGAAGGAATAGATGATTAGGAGAAGCCCAGAGTGTAGAATTACATAAGGAAATGATGGAAGGATATAGTCCGAGGAGTTTATTCTCCTCAAATACGAAGAATATCAGTCAAGCAGATGCTTAGGCAATTTAGGTGACCCTCCAGGAAGATCCAGCGATAAGGATGAACTTCAAGCACATGCAAAGATGATAAGAACACAAAAATATCTAAAAAAAAAGGCTACTACCGCATTAAATGCACTGCAACAACCTTTCTGGTCGCATTTATGTGGAGAAGACCTCTGAACAGTGCAGTCTCAACCACCACCATTCACGGAGAGCCAAAGAAGATGCCTGATGGGACGTATACTTGAGTAGGGGCTTAGATGATGAACAAGTGTACAATCAGGATAGTTCAAAAAGAAACTATATAATGTAAAAGACCTCCCAGAAAGGGGGGAGGGAGAAAGAAAAGAGAAAAGAATTACTGTAGCACTAAGAATTGTATTAGCTCTCAGGAACAATTGTTCAAATAACAGTTCACCTCCTCGGACATTTATTTCATCAAGTTTCATCTGTGTTTTTCTGCGTTTGTTCATTTTTTAAATCCTTGCTAGCCGTTGATCCATTCGCTAGGAGCCCAGCTCTTTCACCTATTCTCTACAAATTCATTGTATTGGGCTCATATCCCAGATCTTTTGGGCTTGGGCTACAAATCATGACCTTACAACAGTAAGCAAAATTAATAGAAAGAACAGTAACGAAACTCAATAGAAATAACAGTAAGGGCAAAAACTTGCTCGATTAGTGATTAGTCATCAAATCAAATCAAATCAAAACAATTAGGGTTTCATCTTTGAATCCAATCTCTTGGTTAGTTTTGGTCCCTTAATCTTTGAATCAAATAAAAAAGTATAGAGAGATTGACTACAATGGATACTATGTTTTGTAGTGGAATTAAGATTAAAAAAAAAAATGAATCAAACAAATGAGCAATAATATACAATCAAATAAACAAAATAAAATTGTGTTAGGATTTAATTTTTTAAATTAGGGGCTCATCCTTGAAAAGTGATAACTCAAGTCTTTGACCCAACAAATCAAATCAAAACAATTAGGGTTTCATCTTTGAATCCAATCTCTTGCTTAGTTTTGGTCCCTTAAACTTTGAATCAAATAGAAAGGCATAGAGAGAGTGACTACGTACAACTCTATGGCTAAGCAATTTCTCACAACTATGATCTTTAAGTTTAAAATAATTTGAACAAGATGATAAACCCATATCTCCAAATAGAGAAAAAGGGAGATGTAAAAGGAAGAAAATATACTTGAGACCAAGAGGCTGAAACCTAGAGACTGAGAAGACTTGACCCACGATGGAGAGAGTGAGGCGACGAAGCTGTAGTGTCAGGGGTGGTGATAAGGCAGAGGTGGCGGTAGCAACTATGGTTTGAAGAGGAGTGTGGAGAGTGTGGAGTGAAGAGCAAAGACCAGAGAAAGCGGAGACTATAGAGAGAGAAAGGATATTAGATTATGAGAGAGTGAGATGCAAATTGAGAGGATTAAGTTTAAAAATATGAGGTCATGTGGAAGTGGAACTGTGGAAGACATCTGAAGCCTCTGAAACTCTGTTTTTGATTTGAAATTTAGCCATTCTTATTTGAGTTTGTCTTTGCATGTAAGTTTTAGATAGCGTGTAAGGCTTAATAAGTCAGTGATTAGTCATATCACTTTCAATCTTCACATGTTCACCTAGAAAGAACTGAAAAGATATATACATACATATATATATATATATATATAATCTGAAACCTTCGGTCAGGTCGGGTTATACTGGTTTTTAATCCTTTAACCTGCTACCCGAACCGAATATTCAGTTTTTGTGAGAGAAGGACCCAAATCCGACCGACCATGGCCTTCAGGTCCACTTGCTAGGCTACAGGTTGGTCGATTTTAGTCAGTTTGGGTGGGTCCTTTACTCGCTGGACAGCCCTAGACATGATATTGCATCTATTATGTATAACCATAAACAAAACAAAACAAAACAAAACAAAAAAGGAAGAAAAATAATGCACAAGAAACTCTTGAAATTGTAATCTCAATTTCATAACTAATTACCACCAATTGGAGCATTCTCAGTTTTGCAAGCATGGAGCATAATAAGAATATACAATTCAACGATTAAATTTTCAAAATACATATATAATAAAAAGATATATGAAGAGTTTGAAAGTTCCTTATTATAAATCAGTTAAGTGTTGGTTTGATATAACTATTTTTATTACTTAATTTTAAATAAAAATAAATTGGGTAAATATAGTTATTTTTTTGTGAGATTTTAAATACTATACATAAATAAATAAGAAAAATAAATTAAAAAAAGTTCAAGCCAAAAGTATATGATTCATCATTGTAGAAAATTACTAGAATATAAATAAAGTCTCACCTATTTAGGAGAATTCAGTGATGAAACATTAATGTAAAGAAAATTAACTGATGCCATAAAGAGTATTTATTTAGGAAATATTTTTTTAAAAATTTTTATGAGAAAAGAAAAAAAAAACTGAATTTTTTTCTAATGGTTTTTTTATATTTCTTATGCTCATGTTAACGAGTTTTTTTAGGGCAATTGATAATAAACTATTTTAGGAAATTTTTTACACCACTTTTCTGGTAAATAGAAAAAATGTCAAAAAATTAATTTTTTTTTATTTTCTCGTAAAAAATATTTAAAAATATTTTCTAAACCAATGTCCTTAAGACATCTCTTAACTTTTTTCTATTTCTTATTAAAGTAATAATTAAAACTTTCCTAAAATGGTTTATTAATAAAATAACAAAATTTAGGTACAGTATTTTAGATTCTCCTATTAATTTTTTGAGAAACAAACACCCACACAAAAGGGAGAAAAAAAAAAAAGGTTTTAATACAAAGGCACACAAATGTTCCCCTATTAAAATTTAGTTATATGGCTTTTTTCTCATGGAATAGAAGTATATTTTTAATTAAATAACCACATTGTTGAATTTTAAAAGAGGAATCTAGAGAACAACACTTAAATATTATATCTAAGTTTTGTCTTTAATAAAATATCCCAAACAATGCTAGAAACATAGTAAACTTCACAACATACTATGTGGTAGACTGTGATTAGAAAAAAAAAAAGTTAACTTTATTATATATGTCTCAGTTTCATTAACTTTTTTGGTATTCAAAATTGAATTAAAAAAAGTAATGCATGTGGGGATTAGGAGTCAAATCTAATAATAATGAGTTCTTTATGCGAACATCACTACATGTTTTTGGAGTATGGGTTTTCATTATGGTTTTTCCCCTCTAATCCACAATTTAAGGAGCTAAATACAATTATAAATGCCATACGCTGATAATTTCGGCGCAAGAACTTTGGACTAGTGGTGTTTAATGCAATGGTTTGGGACTTTGGGTCCGTACTTTTTGAACTTTGAATGGGTGTTAAATTATATGTACATATGTAAGGACTAATTTTCTTGCGTTCTTTTTTATTTGTTTTATTAAAAAGGTAACAAGAAAGGAGAAAAAAAATTATTGATTTTAGTAAGGTTATTTTGTCTTTGGTTTTAATCCGTGTGCCCAAAGCCCAATGGTTTCATAGAGTGCTCACAATTTTATATTACAAAAGCATTAAAAAACACACATACATATAAAGTTTCTTTAATGTTGTAAGTTAGATTCTTTAATTAAAATCGACTACATGATTGTATTGATTAATGCAACACAAATAGTATTTTATCTTCTCTTAGGAAAAAAAAATTATTTATTTAATTTATTAGTCAATACAACCATAAGGTTGAATTTACTTGGCTATGGGAAAATTTTGGCATCTAATGAGCATGCCACTTGATGCTATGCAGTCATTCCAAGCCTCGGATGTAATTACTTGGCTATGGGAAAATTGTTTTAGTAATGCAAATCACCAATCTTTGGTGCCATGGAGATTTGTCTTTCCTTTTGCTATATGGGAGTTGTGGAAACATAGAAATAAAGTGTTTTTTGAGAATTTTCCTCTAAATCCAATGCTATGCAGACTGTGTATAAATTAAGCCATAGAGTATTATTTTTGTGTGGGCAAGATCAGGGAACAGAGAAGCATGGCTGTCATTGCTGTGAGATGGGAAAAATCACCCCTAAATTGGTATAAACTAAATATTGATGGGGCGTCGTGTGGAAATCCCGGGAGAGCAGGAGGCGGTGGTGTCATAAGGGACAGTGCAGGAAATTGGATTAGGGGTTTTGCTAGATATATTGGCTATACTACAAGCATAATAGCTAAGTTTTGGGCACTTAGGGATGGTTTGAAATTAGCCATTCAGCTTGGCGTGCAAAATTTGGAAGTTGAACTTGATGTGAAAGTCATTGTAGACTTAATTAATTCCAGGAACTCTTCCAATACAGCATACTCTTCCTTATTGTTTGATTGCAGATTATTACTGGAAATGATTCCTCATACCAAGGTGAAGCATGTGTTTCGGGAAGCAAATAAACGTGCAGCTGCTTTAACTAGGTAAGGATGTCATGCTCATAAGGAATTTGTTATTTTTGATGGCCCCCCATCTGTTGATGTTTCTGCTGTAGTGTATGCATATGAGATTGAGGAAAGTTTTTGTAGACAAGTTGTTGCTAACTTAGCCATTCTGGCTGCCTAGTTTAATTTTATTTTCCTTTTTACCAAAATATAAATATATATATATATATATATATATATATATATATATATATATATATATATATATATATATATATATTTAAGAACACTAAGATACGACTCTTTTTTTTTTTTTGGGTACAAAGGTATGACTTCTAAAAAGTAAAAACCAATACTTAAATTTTGTCCAAACCAAGACGTTCAAGGTTTAAATTATTCATATTGTCTTCTCTTTGTTGGAAATATTTTAGTGAATAAATAAGTTTTGATATAGTAAATAATATCTTCAATAATTAGCAAGGATATAAAATAAAAAGAAGTTTAGAACAATCTCACAATGCTCTAGAATCAAGATGTAAAAGTGTTGTCCTTAAAAGTTGATTCATGTCATCCGGAGTAAAACTCGGTGTGGCTAGCTTTCTTGGCCAAATAACCCCCTAGGATTAGACTATAGCGTCAACCTTCATAATGGACGCACTTCCACTCACGAAGGTTAAAGAACAACCCTCTATTGCCTTTTTTTAAAACAAATATATATTGTAGAAAAATATGTGGGAGAGAAAAAGAATAGAAATTATATATTTATAATTATAGATTAGTCAAAAGACTTATAGGAAAGGGTGTAGGGATGGGTATTAGATAGGCTACTCATGACAATAATAACTTATAGTTATTGGTAACTAATAACCCATGAAAGCCCAACGGCTATATTATTCATTATTTCCCAACGATTATTTTTTTCATAATTGCCAACATCTCTTTTACTCATAAATTTACAACGGTTAAAAAATAAATAATAATAAAAGTATTTGAAACACACACTCACACCAACACTCTTAACCCTAACCGCCTCTAGTGGCTAGAGGTTTAAAGAAATATCATGTCTTGTTCATAGTACAAGTCTTTCTCCCCTCTTAAGACTTTCCTTGATAAATGCAGAGAGCCAGAAGCACAAGTATTGGTTGGGACTTGGGAGCATCCAAGCATGAAAAGTAGAGGTGGAAGACCTTCGCAAAATTGTTAACAACAGCAGCGTTCAACACCAGAAGCTAGCTATGGAAATGACTCTAGTGAAAATCTGGGGAACTCAAAATGGAGTGACCACTAAAGACATAGTAGACAAATTTTTACTGTTCAAGTTCAGTGATCCTACGGACAAGGCTTGGATGCTACATAGTATATAGCCCATGCTCTTTCAATAAAAACTTCGTTGTGTTCCTGGAGGCTATAAAAGTTCTTGTGGGGATTAAAAGTTCCAAGAGGCGAGGCTAATGGAATTCCCTATTATGCTTTACAAGGGATTAAATTCTATGATAAATAAGTTCTAGTGGGAAAAAGTGAGAAAAAGAAAATTGATTGAATGGAAAGGGACACAAACAATGCAGGGTGCGGGCCAAACTGTGAATACTAATATATTGGCCAAGTGTAGTTTTCGACCAAAACAAACCCACACACAGCACACAGCACACAGCGCACACATGCATAAATAAACCTTAATATTTTAATACTAGAGTAAGTTATAATTTATAAATATATTGTATACAAAATTATCAACTTTGTTTAAAAATGGTTATATAGTTTTTTTGATAATTTGATAGTTAGAATGGAAAGAATGAATTTCAATCTTGAATGTCTTGAAAATACCAAGAGATGCTAGTCAATTGAAAATAGTTAATTAGTTAAAACTTAGTTAACATTTCTATCTTCTATGATGCAGAAATGATTATTTGTTTTATACAATGAAAACATGAGCTCTCATGTTCTTAATTGAGGTCATATTCCCAATGATATGTATTTGTTTTTTAAATTGCATTCATCTATTTTAGTCTATCTTAAAAAACTTTTGATTTTGAATAAATCATATTTAGTAGATGGTCAATGATTTGAAAATATAAGATTAAACAAAGGATTCTTTGAAAATTTGAAATAAAAATTAAGAGTCCCATCCCAAAAATATTGTGAATTATGAAAGGAATATATAGCTTCATGTTTAGTTTTTATTTTTATTTTTACCAAATTTAAGTTTAGTTAATAATCTTTTTATTTATTGGTGTGTATATTAAATAAGTATATGATAAGACATGATTAAATCATGGGGGCCCATCCTCGCATTGCATTGAGACATGAGCAGGAAAGGTAGAGGTGCAGTGATGGAATTATGCCATCATTAATGAAATGATCCCAATATGAGAGAAAGAGAGAGATAGTTTTGGAGATAAGTAGTAGAAATGTAATATATATACACGCACACACTTTTGGGACAAATTGGAGCAAGATGGGCCATGTAAGGAAGACAAATCCATTTTCTAGAGAAGACCCATGCGAGAGAAAAGGAGAGGATGATAGAGTAGGGACAGGGCAAAGGAGTTTTGCAATTCCTACTCCAGAGAGAGATACTGTATATGAGACAAATATGAGACAGCAATAGCATCACTAATACAAGAGCATTTTGAAACTAGGCCTACACCTTATATTTATTGGTCCAAAATCAATAAAATTTTGGTAAAAATACTATTTTGGTCTATACATTTTGAGATTATTGTCAATTTGGCCCCAAATTTTAACTCACTAATGAAAATTGACTACAAATTAAAAATAATAAAGATCAAATTGACTGCTATTAAAATGTAAGGACCAAATTGATAATAATCCCAAAACGTAAGAACCGAAATTGTATTTTCGCCTAAATTTCTTTGTTGTTTAGAAAGCAAAAAAAAAAAAGGAAAAAAAAGTATTAAGGCTACGTTTGGTTGGGTGGAAGGGTAGGGAAGAGAAGAGAAAAGAATAAGTGAGGGAAAGGGAAAAAAATTATTTCTTTTATGTGTATTTAAATGAATAAGGGAAGAGAAAGAAGAGAGAAAGAATAAGAAAAATAACAATAAGAGTTTATTTTACGATTCTATCCTTATAAGGGAGGGAGAGGAAAATAAATTATTTCCTTTGTGTATTTGGATATAAATGTAATCTCACAAAAAATTAAAACTCATAAAAATTTAAAACTCTCAAAGGGTATACGAGTAATTTTATGGATTTGGAGGAAAAGTAAAAAAATAAATATTGGTGGACCCATGGAAACAATTTCTCTCCATTCTCCTCTTTTTCCTTTCAATGAAACAAAGGATTATAAGCCTTTTCTTTTCTCATTCCTCTCCTTTCACCAAACAAAACGTGGTGGATGGAAAAGTAGAGAGATAATTTTTTTTTTTTTTTGAGAAGAAAAATGAGATGATATAAAATATAGTTTGTATAAATTTATTATTGTGTCCATTTACATTAAACAAATTATAGTTTTTTAAAAAATTGATGTTAAAATAAAATAAAAAAGGAAGAAAAAAAAAACCCTAAACATTAAAGTTGAAAAGAAATTTAAGAGAGAGAGAGAGAGAGAGAGAGAGAGAGAGAAGAAGAAGAAGAAGAAGAAGAAGAAGAAGAAGAGAAACCAATGTTAAACACAAGTGGGAGGAGATGGGTAATTTTCCATCCAACCTCCTCTTTCCTCCACATTTTCTCCCCAAATTAGAGAGATTCCAAAATCACCCCAAATGTTGGGCGGGTGAGAAAACTCATTGGCCCTACTATTTTCTCTCCCATTTCCCCCTCAACCAAATACCCCTATCACATTACTTTTGCTTCACTCTTCTCTCGCCCATTTACTATCCACAATAATCACCCCAACTAAACGAGCACTAAGATTATTTCCAATGAAATCAACAGGTTTTTAATTTTTTTTTTTTTAATTTGCCTCTAATAAGCTCACCACCCCTTAACAAACTAGTGTGAAGCACAGCTACAATATACTCTATTTTTGCTAAATAATTTTTTTTCGAAATTTTCTATTATATCGAAAATACTATTTTAGAGTTACTATTAATTTTGTCTATACATTTTAGTAGTAGTTAATTTGGTCAATTTTGTTTTCAATCACAATCAATTTAGCTCTTGCAGTCAACTCATTAATAGAAATTGACTATAAGTTAAAAATAACAAAAACTAAATTAACCATTACCAAGATGTATGACTAAAATAGTATTTTTACTCTTAAAATAAAAAATAAAAAATAAACCTCCACCCTCACCTGTCTCTTTCTCTCTATTTCTACAGTATCATAAAGAATATGAAAAGCATATTTAAATATAATGAAAATAAAATTAGAGAGTGCTTGGTGTGTATTTAATAATAAGTACCTTTCTAAAAAAAAAGTACCGAATTTTTTATTATTTAAAAATATAGGCTTTCTAACCAAAAATAAGGTAAAGACATGACCCGAGCCTGAGTGATTGACGGTCACGGGATAAGCAATAAAATCAAATATTACCATGAATGTTTTTTTTTTTTTTTTCGGAGAAGAAGTATTACGATGATTTAAATGCATTCACCGAGTCAATTGACATTATGGTGGCGCCTAAAATCTCAAATACTTTCTCTCACCTTTTCATTCTCATTTTCCTATTGGCCAAAATCCTTTTTGCTAATTTTTTCCTTTCTGAACATTTTACTATTGCCCTTTTAAAGTTCACCATTTTTTCAATCTTCCGAAACGTCCCAACTTATTTCTTGTGTAGAAAAGGTGATGATGGTGTTTTTTTTTTTTTTTGGGTCAAAATATAAGTAATATCTTTTAATTTAATAATATATATATATATATATATATATATAACTCTTCGATTACTTACTTATTAATCTCTAAAATATATTGTTCCTCTTTGCCTCTTTGGTAATATTAAAGAGGTTAGAAACTTAGAAGTATAATTTAACGAATTATATGTTTATAGGAAATAATAATAATAAAATCTAACAAATTACATGCTGCCATTTGAAACTTCTAAAGGATCAAAATCTGAACAGTTTATTATTATGGAATGTCACACGATGGTAGAATATTCCAAGTGACCCCAAAATGAAAATCAAAAGCTACTGCTTACGCATCATGTATTTTTTTTTTAATAATAGCAAGAGTGAAAATAATATGCACCTAAAAGTCCACCAAGAGCATAAGCAAAGACTACTGTGCTTTTGGATTGGACAATATAAGACTCATTCTGCTTGGATAATAACCATTTCAGCTAATGATAATAATAACATCTTTGGCTTTACTTGTGAGTTACCATACAGTATCTTTCAGACACATCCAAAGCAACCCTGCCTGCATGTTCTTTGAAGTTTGAAGTTTGAGCACCTCAATTCAATTGAATCTGACTAATGAGTACCTAAGGGCATCAAATTTTTTGGACTGTCTCTTTCTTTCTGAGTCTTTTTTACTGTTTCCTTCCTCACAGTAACTCGCATTTATTGGTGTGTCACAGAACTAGGTTTTTCTTTGTTGGTTGTCATGTTCCCCAAGAGCCAAAGATTCTCCATTTCTTGAATTTATTTCTTTATCTTAAATCTTAATCAAATCAAATGGGTACCCTTGGTTTCTAGTTTTAACTTTCAAGTTCATTTGTCTCACTTGGTTCCTTCCTTATGGCCTCGTAGACAGCCATTCCAGAGAAAGTTTCAAAAATGCTTCATGCGATGATGGTGTGGTGGCTTTAGTAGTGGACACCAAAAACGGCATACTCTGAGAATATTTGAATTCTTGTTATCTTATTTTTTTCTTGTTGTTTCTTGAAAAATTTTGATTTGGTTTTTCCTCAATGGTTCTTTAGTTTTTGAGTTGTTGGATAAGTGGTTGATTTCTTAAAGCAAGAAAGTGTAGAGATAATGTTTGTATCAAGGTACCCTTTTCAACTTTCAATGGTGGGAAGAGGATGGATAATGGCAATGGAAAGTGATGTGCTTTTGAGATTGAAGAATGTGGGAATAAAGTTGAAGTGAAAGGTGTTTGAAGCTTTTGGAGACTAATTAGCTAGAAAAAGGAAAAGAAAATAAGTGGATAATATGCCAACGGTGTGGTTCTCTCTAAAGAAGTCTTTACACTGCAAATCAGAACCGTCAGATGTTCATGACCCAAAATCAAGGAAGCAGTTGAGCACAATCTTGACTAGAAAAGCAGGAAGGTCAGGGTGTTCAAGGTCTATAGCGAATCTCAAAGATGTCATCCATGGAAGTAAGAGACACTTAGAGAAGCCACCAAGTTGTAGTCCAAGATCTATTGGGAGTAGTGAGTTCCTCAACCCAATAACCCATGAAGTAATTTTGAGTAACTCAAGGTGTGAGCTCAAAATCAGTGGTTTTGGTGGTTTCCAAGAAGGGTTTGGTGGTGGTGGTGGTGGTGGTGGTGTTAATAGTGGTGGTGGTGGTGGTGGTGGTGGTGGTGGTGTTCTTAGTGCTAATGGTAGCAATGGTGGTAGTGGTTCAACTTTTGTGGGTACTTTAAGGCCTGGGACACCTGGGCCTGGTGGACACCCAACAATGCACTACTTTAATCCTTCTGTTAGGACCTCATCAACTCCTCCAAGGAAATCTCCTTTTCTTGCATCAGATAGAGAAGGGTCTGGCATTTTTGGTGGTGGTGGCGGCATCCATTCAAGCAATAGGGTCTCTCTTGAGACAGATTCTAATGGGTCTTCTACAGTGACTTGCCATAAGTGTGGTGAGCAGTTCAGCAAATGGGAAGCTGCTGAAGCTCATCATCTCTCCAAGCATGCTGGTAAAGAAACCCAAACCCTAATTTAGATTTCCATTTTATTCCTTGTTGCTGTCTTCATTCTGGTTATCCCAAACTTTTTCAATGGTAACTTTTTTTTTTTTTTATAAGGAACTGGTACTTTCTAAATTTTGATGAGGTATTTTCCTCTTTTTGCTTTGCCTCCCGAACACAAAATCAGTACTTTGAGATACAAAGGAATCTTTTAAAAATGTAAGATTCCTTTTCAGCTTTATGTCCAGTGAGTGTTTGCCTGGTTTATCTCCTTTTTGATTTGGAACTAGATTCTGGATTCACCAGCAATTTTTACCTTCCAGAATTAAAATTTATTTTAAAAAAAAAAAAACCTCCATTTTTTATGGACTGAGAGAAGCCTTTCTAATTAGAACCATGTCTTTCTTTTTGCAATATTGTAGCTGTAACGTCTAAATTTTCTATTTGTTTCAGTTGAAAGCTAGCAACATCTCAGTACTGTATCATGAGTAGTTTGTCTTTTTCATTATTCACCCAAAAGTTGCTTGCATGTTGAGGGTTTGTTCTAATGTTCTTACATTCTTCAGTTCCATATCTGTTTCCTGAAGTATTTTTTTTTTTGATATTTTGAAATTGCTAAGGTTTAAAGGGTGACAGCAGCTCACTATTTATTCTTTTTGACAGTTACTGAACTTGTGGAAGGTGACTCATCTAGGAAAATTGTTGAAATTATATGCCGGACAAGCTGGTTAAAGTCAGAAAACCATTGTGGCCGGATTGAGAGAGTTTTGAAAGTTCATAATATGCAAAAAACTCTTGCTCGATTCGAAGAATATAGGGAGATGGTGAAAATTAAAGCCAGCAAACTCCCCAAGAAACATCCCCGGTGCCTCGCTGATGGTAATGAACTTTTGAGGTTCTATGGCACAACTGTGGTGTGCTCTCTTGGTCTAAATGGTTCCTCAAGTCTATGTATATCAGAAAGATGCTGTGTTTGTCGAATTATTAGAAATGGATTCTCTGCCAAGAAGGAGCTCAAGGGTGGAATAGGAGTTTTCACAACTTCTACAAGTGGAAGAGCTTTTGAATCTATTGAAATTCTTGAGGAAGAACCAGCTGCAAGGAAAGCTTTAATAGTCTGCAGAGTAATTGCTGGGAGGGTCCATAGGCCTTTGGAAAATATACAAGAAATGGCTGGACAAACAGGATTTGATTCTTTGGCTGGTAAAGTGGGTCTTTATTCAAATATTGAGGAGCTTTATTTGCTCAATTCTAGAGCTCTCCTTCCTTGCTTTGTGGTAATATGCAAACCTTGAAGAAAGATAAAAGATGCTTTACATTATCACATTGAAGTTATGTGAATCTGTTTTGGTTATTCTAGAAATTTTGTCTAGAGGTTTTCCCCCTTCTTTGTTGTGGAAGGAATTTGATTTATCTTTCTATCCTCTATTCAATTTCAAATATATTAAAGATTTGTACTTCCTCTTTATTCAATGCATGTTTTTGTTAATGCAGAAATCAATACCAAACTGTACATATTCTTTATAATGTTTGAAGTCAAATACTGCACAAACAAAACATTTTGTAGCTACTGGTAGATATGCCTAAGGGTAGTTAGCATTGGGTTGTTTAGAAAGGAAGTTTAAGTGAAAAGGTCTATCACCAATTATTTGAATAAGTACTGAAACATTCAAGAATGAAAGATTTTATATTTTAGTATTGGTGAAATCATGGCATAATATAATGAAAGATGCCTTCTTTGAAAATCATTTGAAATCATTTATTAATTTCATGAAACAATTTGAGTCTTTTGATTATGATATTTATTGAATTATTCAGATGCACATGGCAGTGTCAGGTTGCTCAAACTAACATAGTTTTTTTAAATTTTAATATTCATATCATCATGAATAAGCATCCAAATCTCAGGTGTAAGCTTGAAAATCAGTGCTAATTGTGATTAAATCTATAATGTTGGAATAATATTAAAGGGGTTATGCTAACAAGTGCTCTTAGGGTACTGGTTAAGAATTTAGTTAAAGAAAATTTTTATGAGAAAAGAAAAAAAGCAATTAATGTTTTGACAGTTTTTTTCATTTTCCATAAAAGCGATGTCAAAACTTTCTTTAACTGGATTTTTAACTAATGCCCTAAGGGCACTCGTTAGCATTTTCCATATTAAAATAATATAAGGCAAAGACTTAATGAGTTTTGAAAAAAGATGCTAGCTTGAATTTTGTGCATCAAAATGCAAAACTAAACAAAATCAATTGTTTGCCCTATATATTAACTAGCCATAAAAACAATTGGAGACAGGGTACCAAAAAAACCACTAAATTAATGAACTCAAACTTACTCCATTTTTCTTTTAAAAAAATTTTATAATGACAGCATCTCAGTTATAGATAGAAGGATCATGGAACCATCGTGATATAAGGGAGGCTAAGTGGCTTAAGAAGATAAGACTCTTATTGGCATTTTTTGTATTTCAGTATGCATACTTCCAAATTTATAAGTAAATAATAGCCACAAGCATTATTCTTTGTGAAAGGGGCATGTGGATGTGGTCCTTGTTGGAGGGTTATGCTTCAAAGGTTAACCAGAAGACAAAAACCAAGGATCAAAAGTTATATTGATAACATTCCGGGCATATCTCTTGTCACTTTAAAAATTGTCACTTTTAATTTTGTGCTCAAAATGCTGTGTGTTACTCTTTAATTATCAGGTTTTCTTTCCTCTGGGGCTTAAGGATTCTGTTGGCTCAGGAGCATCTAAAATTTAAGATAAGGTCAGGGACCCATCCCTCTCTCGGTCTCTATCTTACAGTTTTATAGTGGCAAGTTTTATTGTTCACTTTTGAAAGGCCTTCAAGGACCTCCACCTGGATATGTATTGCTGATTTCATTTCCTTGCTTCAACATCTGTACAATGCATTTAAAGCTCTCTGGCACATGCATCTCATTAATGTATGCTAACCTAACCTAACAACTCTTGTCTGAATTTTTGTACTGAGAAAATTGAATTGGTATTCATTTTCAGTCTTGAATGTTTAGATGGGGTAGTTTGGAGTGTTTGGTAGCAGATGAGCACAAACGAAAGATATTTAGTGCAGTTTCTATGACTCCTTGATTTAGACACTCCATCTGTTGGGCTGGCACTTGCTGTGTCACCTAAAGAGGTTGGCTAAATAAACAAATACAACTAAAGAATCCTAGTGTATAAAAACACAATAGGAAGCCTTCAAACCAGGACTCAAATAGAATAGGAGCGCAAAGATATAAAGAAGTACCATCAAATGATTTTCTATAGTTTGGTCTTGCTTCTTCCTGAGTCAACTAATAACAACCTTTTTTATTTATTTTCTCTCTGAACTTAAACTTACTGGAATAAACAAACTAACCCTTTGCACATTGTGTTCACATTTCTAGATGATTAGAATGGTACTTGCAAATTGCAATAACCCTTGAAACTAAAAATGGTGGGACAAGTAGATAGTTCAGAGTGGCCTAGGCTATAACTGAAATATGGTCCTACTTAGATCAATAAGAGACAATAAAAATCCAAAATCACCTCAGGGAACAAATGTAGAACTTTGTTAATTAAGTTGAGCTAGTCTTTTGACTAAAGCTGCGTAGCCTGAATATAATTGTTCTGCATTAATTTCCAACCTATTGGCATGTAAAGCAATTTCTTTGTATTATTCTTATATTCTTGCTAGATCTTCTTGTTATTGTTCCGCAATAATTTCCACAACTATTGACTTGTAAAATGACATCCTCGTATTATTCTGATATCCTTGTTAGAGCTTGTTATTGCTATGCTGCAACACATCATCATTTCAATTTAATGTGTTAGCTACTTTTAGGCAGCATATACTATATATGGCTGCCTTTGGCACTTAAAAAGCATCTTATGGCCATTCAATTCTTGAAGCCTAAACTCAAACAAATTTTAAGACTAGTAATTAATGTGTTTTGATAATGACCTACTAACCCTACATTAGTTAGTTGAAGGTTCAAATCAACATGAAGGTATAGGTTAATTCGGATCTAGAATCAACACCTACAAAGTCAGCTCATAACCGCAAATCATGTTTACAATCAATTTGCATCCAGGCCCACATATTCCGATCATTAATAATAGCTTTGAATTTTTTGAAACTGAGATACCAGGAAACTACACGTATCAATATCAAGCTTGAATTTGATCATTTGATTTTTCTCTTTGATTTATTTCTACCAACAATAAAGTTACTCTTTCTATTTCAAAAGTTGAGTTTTTTTAACTATAGCAAAAAACATTACTCAACATTTTGAGATAGAAAGCCATAATCTAGACAGGAAGTGATTGTCTGATGTATTATGTCTTCTACTCCATACTTGTAATTGAAACCCAAATTTCTTAGCTTCTTCGAAGAAATTTCAGGAGGTACTAGATCGTTTTCATTCTCCACCGACCTGCATATGTAAGGGTATCATAGGAAATCTCTAAGTCCCCATTGATATATCATTTAACTTCAAAATTAAAATAGAAAAATAAAAGGAGCTACCTAATATGTGAGCTGGAGTACTCCTCAGCTAGGAGCTCAACCAACTTGGACATTTTACAATTTTGGGCACAGCATATGTATCGACCTTCTGCTTTAGCATGCTCCATAAGGAACATGTGGGCACTGCATATATCTTCGATGTGAACTAAAGAAATCGACCCCATCCTTGTGTTCACGGCAGACAATATCCCAAAGAACTCAGGGTCACCTATGTAGATCATCAATTCCACATGCTTAAACATCTTTACTTTCCTTGTACATGCAGTTTTTTCCCTTGAAGAGTTATAGGTATGCATTTGATGTAAGCAAACAAGTTTTGAACTCAGATTTATTTGAACAGAGATATTTTGGACTTGTGTGTACAAATGCACATTAGGATATCTCAGAAATTAGTTGGCGAAGTAGGTTACTAAAGTGTTTTGGAAGTACTGATGTTTTTAGTCATTGTAGATAAGGTATTGAATGTCCTCATATTGACATTGCCTCTGCCTCTGGTAAGCAAGTTATTTCTTTTGTTCTGGACTTGTAGCGAGCAGTAAGCCATTGAGTAATATGTAATGAGATTATATTTTCTTTTCTATAAATGATAAATTTATTTGCAGAAAAACACAAAACACAGTAAAGGCGTACAAGAGTAAAACTGAAAGAAATCAGAACCTAAAGAAATTGTAGCATGTGGAACTTAGAGCTCATAAGATAATTGCAAAATCACCTGTTATTGGTGATAAGAGAACTCGAATACTCGATGGGACATAAAAAGTGAGGAATGGGCCACCAACGGTAGTTGTTATCACTGATACAAGATCAATACCATTCTCATTTGCAAATTTAAATGCTGCTTCCTCTGATAGAAGCTTCGAAAGGACATAAACCTATGAAACCAAAATCCCCCACAGTAGATGATTATACAACTACTACGTGCACAACAATGTCCACAATAAAAGAGGGAGGGGGAACATTACCCATCCATTTGCTTTTGTCTTCCAGGCATGATCAACATGAGTTTGGCAAGATTCATCAACAATAGGTCTCCAATTGCCACTGCTGTCTTTGGCAGTGATAGTACTAATGGAAGATGTGAAGACAACCCTTTTCACAGATTTCGATTTCAAGCAGGCTTTAAGAAGGTTTAAGGTTCCTTTGATTGTAGGGTCTATGATATTTGTTTGAACATAAGTCTCTTCAAATTCAGAAAAGAACCAAAATGTTAAATTGTTAACTGAAAAAGTTTTAGATAGCTTGGTAATTTGTTCTCATGGAATTACCTATGTCTTCATTTGCAAGAACACTAAATTTCATGGAAGCTGCCACGTGAAACACACCATCACAGCCCTTTACAGCCTCATCAAAGCTCCCTTCTTCTTGCAAATCAGCTCGGAACAATCTCAACCGGTTACTGCTCGGCCACAAGGATAATAGGTATAATGACTTTGCTGAGATAAATTAGGAGACCATTTAGCCTACTTATACTACCTCTAATTACAAGAAGATGAAATATATGTACAGATATCTGATTTCAAACAAAGGGGGAAAAGGCAATTTGAATTGGTAACGAACTGGATAGTACTTGTTATTGCAGCTACATGATCAACTCAATACATTGACCATTACACCAAATACTTTGTGACAAGGAGTATAATTTCTTGTATACAGTAATGAGATGTGCATGACATATAAATAAATCTTGGTCTGGAGGTTCTATAATCACTTAAACCTTTTGTTAGTGGAACTTTCCGTACACATCTAGGAGTAAATTAGTTTCTTTATGGATCAGAAAGCCTCTGGCTCTACGAGTTCTACCAGGGGAATGAATTTTCAGCAAGCCACTCCTTTACTAATCAGCAATTCTTGAAGCTACTAGACATATGTTACCCCAAGTTATAAATATATGTTACAATAATTCTAGAGCCTTCGTAGATGATAAAGTTTTTATCTTTTCCAAAAAAAAAAAAAAAAAAAAGATGATAAAGTAATGTAAGTGAATGGCCCAAATAAGAACTCATAAAAATCCGTCAACTAAATTATTGTAAAAAGTGTTACAAAAATTATTGGTTTTGTAATCTTATTATATATATTAAGCCGAAGGAGGTATCTCTTTCCGTAGGATCTACCTTGTGAGAGGCTTGTTCTATGAAGCAGACACAAATAATAATTGTTGCAGGTCCAATTGGAAATGAGCCATACAAGGGAATTTGGTGCACACATAATGTACCCTCCTACTCCCACACCTCTCGTCCATGAGAAGGTATCTAATGAAACAATTTCTTTAGACTTCTTTCTCAACATATGAGACAAATATGTGAGGAACTCACATATGTTGTGAAAATATATTTTATAAAACCGTCTCATAAGATAATTTTTTCTCATGCATGGTCTACTTCAAACATATATTGAGTTAATTGACTCCCTAGATACACCATCCCATGGACCATCGATCACAAAAACACGACTGCCTCCTTAGAATTGAGCAACAACATTATGTGCCTGTAAAGTAATGAGGAGTTTAAATGGATTTTAACTTTTTTTTTTTTTAATAAAAAAGATCGTTTTTTTTTTTTGTCTATTAAATTTTATACAAAATGACCCTGGTCCTTTACCACTTGAACCAAGACTTGGGTGGCATTCTGCAACTTGCAAGGATCTTTGCTTCATCAAATCCATATTAAAATAGTACAAACCTACTGGTATATAGGAGTTATATAAGAGCATCCGCACCTGCAATGCCATATGCCATATGTAGGGTGCATTTACCATTTTCACACAAAAAGCAAGTTGCATCAGGGCTTATAAATCTTAACTATTGCAAATTTTTTTGCAATAGTGCTACAGAGCAATTCCACATGTAGAATTGCACCGTAGACTATTGTATAAGTTTTTTAATCAGATTTATGCTTTCTCTCTCCTCAAACTTCTCAACTCTCTCTCTTTCTTCACATTTCGTCTCCCTCTCTCTGTTTGTGAATTGCTCTCAACTCTCACTCTCTCTCTCTCTTTGTGCCAATGGGTGGGCCTCTACATCGGTGGATCGGTGGGTTCTGTGGTTTTTGTTCTTTCTTTCTTTTTTTTCTTTTTTTGGCTATGATCGACAGGTTCTATGGGTATGGCTGAAGTGGGTTATGGGTCACGGCGTTGTGGGTTGCTCAGATTGGTGATGGGTTTGGTGGAGATCAGCATTGTGGGTTGTGGGTTCATCTCGGTTCTGCGTTTTTTTTTTTTTTTTTTTTTAAGATGCTAGGTTTTTTTTTAATATGGGTTTTTGTTCCGGTGGGATTTTGGTGGGTAGTGGGCAATGGTGGCGTGCTGGGCATGGTGGAGACGCGGTGGGGGTGACTGGCAGTGGAGGCGCGGTGCTAGAGGTTGAGGGAAGGTACATACGTGTGTGAGGAGAAAATTGGAAAAAAAAAAAAAATTATTGTGTAAAGATATTATTTTAATGAGTAGAATAGGAAAATAAAAGTTGGGATATTGAATATATTATAAAATGGTATTGTATAAATGATAAAAATAGGTTTTAAGATAGTAAAATAGAATAGTTTGAAGATTCGAGATCCAAATGCTCTAAAATGCTTAAAATTTTTCTTTTATGTTGTCCCATAATGTAAGTTACCAAAAAATTATTTATGGGGGTTTAAATGTTTTAAATTCTCCCTTAAGTCAAATGCATACGTATGTATGCAATAAATATGGGCCACCTACAACCTCGAGCATGCATTTAATTAACGAAATGTCTTTTTCAAGTACTAAAAAATTTCATCCCAAATAAAAAAAAAAAAAAATCATCATGTGGTTCAACAGCAGCAAGATTAAGCTAAGTCCTAGTTGGGGAATTGGAGGGATCAAGTTTTGTCTCCTAGAACCATATATTAGAATGATAGAGTGGACTCCTAACATATAATTGTAAGAGCATTCTCATCAAATATGTCAAAAAATATAGCATTTAACATCTTAAAACACTACTTTATAAATTTTAACACTCAATTTTATAATACACTAAACATCAAAAGTTTTTTTTTTTACCGCTTCATTAAAATATTATTTATTTAATTCTTTTTTATTTTTAAAAGCCTAGTTTGGATACAGCATTTTCATGTCTGCGTTTTCAAGCCGCACGTTTTTTTTTTTCCAAGCTGCGGTTGTTGACTTTTTTTCATGAATAGTGCATACCAGTAACTTTTTTAGCAACTTTTTATTAAAATTGGGTCTCACAATACTATTCACATATTTAAAAAGTATTTTGTTACAGTATTTTTAAATTTCAACAAAATAAATTATATCCAAACAGACCCTAAAACTGAGCTTGGATACAAATTATTTTTCTAGGTGTTTGCGTTTGGCGTTTCCAAAAAGGTAGGACACATGTTATAGTAACAATGCATTTTTTGAGAAGCATTTATGTGACTGTGGATTTGTATACTGTTTACGAGATTTATAACCTTTTTCTTCACCAAAATTTTTATTAAAAATAAATTTCACAATATTATTTACACATTTAAAAATTATTTTACTACAATAATTTAAATTTTTAGCAAAATAAGTTAATTCATCTTAATCTCATCTCTTTCCCTCCCTCTTCCTATATCTCTCCTCCCAAACAAAAACACCCAACCCACTGCAAACCCAACCCGCTGCCGCTACCCACACCCACCGCCACCAGCCACCACCACTCATACACACTGCCACCAGCCACCACCACTCATACCACAGTCACCACCACTCACAACCTCGACCACCGACCACCAAAATCACAAACAAAAAAAAACCCAAAACCAATTCACAAACCCAAAATCAAATCAAATCACAAACTCAAACCCACACCCACACCCACACCCACTGCCACCAGCCACAACAAACCCACACCGAAAAAAAAACCCACAAACGCAACAAAGCCACACAGATCAGAACGCTACAAACCCAAAATTCTGGTTCCAACAGGTTTGACAAAATCATATTCCCACAGAGCATGCATCACCGATTCATGCTCCTTCAAACAAAGAGGACAAGATGACTTAGATAAGATTCTTATGCTTCATCAGATTTGCCTTTAGTTGGCAAAGCATCAACGCCGAAAAAAAACCCACAAACCGGAACCACGGAGGCTTGGTTCGGTGGCTCAAGACAGGGGCAAGACGGTCTGGGGCGAGAGGAGTGGCAGCGTGGGTGAGCAGGGAGAAGCAACAGAAGAGAGAGAGAGGAGGCGGCATGTGTGAGAAGAAAGACAGAGAGAAGAGGATGTGTGTGAGAGACGGCCGGAGAGAGAATACATAAATTAATAAAATATTATACAATCTTGCTACGGTTCACTCTCATTTGAGAGCGCCTAAATTTTATAGCATTTACCAGCTTTGATGGAAGGTTTTTTTGGGTTTTAGATGCTAGAAAATACTATTTTTTAGCATTTAAGAGAGTTGATGAGAATACTCTTAAGATAAGCTTTCACCCACATTCAATGAGAAATTGAATGATTCAAGTTCAAGAATGATTGAAGCTCCCCAATACCAACCAAGCTTTTAATGTATTTGAATCTAATTAGTTCATTTTAAAAGGTAAAGAGAAACTTAATTATGACTAAAATTTGAAAAAAAAAAAAAAATGACAATAGATTCCATGGTCTAGCTGAAATGGAAAAACAAAAACATAAAAAAGGTCCAGGAATATAGTTATAAATTCACTTGTTCTTATGAGACTCCTGTTCTAAGGATTTTTTTTTTTTTTTTTCCTTCGTAAAAGGTTGTTCTAAGGAAAAATTCATGTTCTCATATTCACAAAAAAGGCATAAAATAATGACCTAAATATGTTGCTAAGATAATTTTCAAAAAGTGTTATAAAATTATCGTTTAGAAACGCAGCCAATATCCAATATCATGTTTTGAGGTTTTCTATTTCCAGTTTCAACCACCCAAAAAAAGAAAAAAAGAAAAAGGAAAATCTGGTTTGTTATCTTGTTTTCTGAGAACAGTTTGTTAATAACCAACCATAATGTTCTTAATTTCTTAGTATAATCTATAAGATTGTTCTACCTTGGAATGAAATTTTGTCATGCTAATTGAGAATTTATGTCACATAATTTGCAAGAAAAAAGATTAATCAGTTGATAGCGCAAAGTAAAAACGTGACATCCACGCCATGCCAAAACAAATTCCTATAAAGCTACACCGAAATTTCTAATATGAATAAAAAAAAAAAAAATTCTTGCAACTATATGCTCTATATATAGTTTAATATTTTGAAGAAGCACTGGAAGGTAATGCAAAATCATATATATATATATATATATATATATATATACACACACACACAACCAATAGTAAACAATTTCATCTATAAAAAAATCAGCAATATATTAAACCTTTTCTTCTCTCATGTTTTCAACCACTTCCATTTCAACTAAGCTGGATTCGAAGCTCAAATCTCTCTCCTTAATAGTATCAGTAATCAAACCAGAAGCACACACACTCTCTCTCTCTTATTAGCAAATCTAGAAGCAAGCCAAAAACACCAAAGAATGAAGAAAAAAGCAAAAGGAAGAGTTTTGAGTAAGAGTTGCTGACCAGGATCTCGGACAGTGGCATGAACCTTGTAGCCTCTGTCAAGGAGAGTCTTAACCAACCAAGACCCAATATAGCCTGTTGCACCAGTAACACAGTATGTTGGAACCCTCTCCCTCTCTCTATTGCCCTCCAAAATTTCTTCTTGGCTCTCCATTTCCTTAAAACTGTCTCACTACAATAGAAACCTCTCTTACAAATATTTCATTCTGGTCTATTGTCTATGATGAGGGAATTATATAACATTAATGATGGTGAAAGTTCCCATTAGTCATAATTGCATAAGATTGTTTATATTTTATATTTATAAACTACTGTATTAAATTAAGAACAACTAGACAGGTGTAGCATTATCCGGGTCATATTAAAAAAAATAAAAGCATATTTGTGGGTCATAATAGTACATTTTATATTAAATGTGATAATGGCTGACTAAGATGGTAATGCAATTACATCATAGGATAAACATTAACAAATTTGGAGATTATGATGGTCTATGTCATTAATGCATGCTGATGATGCAGTAAAAATCACCAGTGAGCCACACGATCTTCACGCGCTCGAAACGATACCTGCACAATAAAGAGAGAAGACCTAACAGAGAGCACCGGTGTAGTGCTGGCCGAAAACCCTCTGAAGGTCAAGTTAGAACTATTCTCACAACTCTAGAGTGCTAGAGAAGGGTCGTCAGCTGTACTCTACCGCCTGTACGAGTGTTGGATCCATTTGGAGATTATTGACTGACGAGGTCAGCACCCATCAGTTTGGCGCCGTTTGTGGGAACGTTTTTCTGTATCGAGATTCAGGGAAATAGTCCCCATTATTCTGTATACTCAGGATGGAATCCAACCAAGATCCTACAGCCCTAGCTCAACAAATCCACGCACTCGCAGCCACAGTAGAAGAACTTACCAAACAGAACCAAGAAATGAAGCTACTGCTCCAACAAGAGGAGAACCGGTCTAAAGGCAACCCAGAAGACAAGGGGGATAGTTAGCGACGAGGTGACTGCCAAAGGCCTGTCTCTCCAAATGATCAGAATTCAGACCTCCTTCGAGAGATGAGGAAGGAGATGGACGAGTTAAGAAGCGCTATCAAAGAGAAGACGGAGTGAAGTGTGGATAGACTGGTCAGAGCAACAGATTCACCATTCATTACGGCAGTCCTGGAATGTCCAGTACCGTCCAAATTCTGATTACCTCAGCTTGAGTCGTTTGACGGACTCAAGGACCCTCAGGATCACCTTAACACCTTCAAGACGACGTTGGGCCTCCAACAACCCCCTGACGAAATACTGTGTTGTTCCTTTCCCACCACTCTCAAGGGAGCCGCGAGAGAGTGGTTCACCAAGTTGCCAACATCGTTAGTAGATAGTTTTGAGCAGTTGAGCAATGCCTTCCTACGCCACTTCATTGGGGGGGCAATGTCCCAAGAGGCCGGCAGATCACCTGCTCACTATCAGGCAGGGGGAAAAGGAAACCCTGAGGTCGTATGTGAAGCGCTTCACTCGCGAAACACTGGAGGTGGACGAAGCCGACGATAAAGTACAGCTGACGACCTTCAAGGCAGGACTGAGATCCAGAGACCTTGCGGCCTTACTCGCGAAGAACCCCCCAAGGACGATGGCAGAGATGCTTTTGAAAGCACAGAAGTATATGAATGCTGAGGATGCAGTGGCAGCTATAAGGGACGACGAGAAATTAGGGGACAAAGGAAGGAAGGAGGACGAGCGTAGAGGACAAAAGAGGGAGTGTCCCGATCGGCGGACCGCTGAGGCGAATAGACGGAGGGATGACAAAAGTACCCGGACGGTAAAATTCACTCCCCTTGTTATGCCTGTTGACAAGATTCTAATGCATATCAAGGACGAGCACTACCTTAAGTGGCCAAGGCCCCTTCATTCGTCACCCCTTGTTCGCGATAAGAATAAGTACTGCCGTTTCCACAAGGATCATAGCCATTACATGGAAGATTTCTAGGACCTAAAAGAGCAGATAGAAGAGCTGATACGGAAGGGAAAGTTATAGAAATACGTGAAGAAGGGGGAGTACTGTAACTTCAAGGGGGGCAGCAAGGGTTAGCGGGAATTCTCTTCCAGGAACGATAATCGTCCACACCAGCCCCCCCAGGATATAATCAGGGAGATAAAGACGATTGCAGGGGGTCCCGTCACTGGAGGGTCATTCAGATCCCTCAAGAAAGCATGCCAGATATAGGTGACCAGCGTCCATACGGTAACACCTTTCAAACATAGACGGACATACCAAGACATGTCCTTCAATGAAGCTGATGCCAGAGGAATGAAACAGCCCCACAACGACCCGTTGGTTATAATGTTGAACATAGAGGGATTCAATACTAAAAGAATCCTCGTGGACAATGGAAACTCTGCGGACATCATCTACCTTCTTGTCTTTCAGCAACTAAGGCTTGACCCAAAAAGACTGCGCCCATTTGAATCCCCCCTCGTCAGTTTCAGTAGGGACAGGGTCTATCCCAGGGCATAGTGACGTTGACAGTAACTGTGGGAACTCAACCAAGGCAATTGACCCGTCAGCTAGATTTTCTAGTGGTAGACTGCCCCTCGTCCTACAACGTAATCATTAGAAGACCCACACTCAACAGATGGAAGGTGGCCACGTCCACTTATTATCTGAAAGTAAAATTCCTGACAGATAACGGAGTTGGCGAGGTAAGAGGAGATCAAATTTTAGCCAGAGAATGCTACCAGGCCATCCTAGCCACGAGGGAGAACCATACATGGATGATTGGAGAGGAAGAGAGTAAAGTAGAAGCTTGGAAATAGTAGCACTAGTTAAAGACGGAACAACCAAGACGACAAGAATAAGGACGACGCTAAGCCCTGAGATGAGGACCAGGCTTATCGAATTCCTTAAAGAAAACTTAGACGTCTTCGCGTGGAGCCATGAGGACATGCTTGGCATATCCCCAAAGATAATCCAGCATAAGTTAAACGTGGACCCTGAGAGAAAGCCTGTCCAGTAGAGACAAAGAGCTTTCGCCCCAGAGCGAGACCAGGCCATTGCGGAAGAAGTTACCAAGCTACTGATGGCAGGCTTCATCCGCGAAGTCTACTATCCTGACTGGCTCGCTAATGTCGTCCTTGTAAAGAAGGAAAATGGAAAGTGGAGAATGTGCGTAGACTTCACAGACCTGAACAAAGCGTGCCCGAAGGATAGTTTCCCACTGCCCCGAATCGACCAACTCGTGGATTCTACAGCCGGGCACAAGTTACTGATGTTCATGGATGCTTTTTCAGGGTACAACCAGATACAAATAGACGAAGAAGACCAAGAGAAAACCGCTTTTATCACAAGCCAAGGGCTTTATTGCTATAAGGTAATGCCTTTCGGGCTAAAGAACGCAGGATCTACGTATCAAAGATTAGTGAACAAGATGTTCAACAAACAAATCGGCAGAAACATGGAAGTCTACGTTGATGATATGCTCGTCAAGAGCAAAGAAGAGCTTGCACACCTGGACGACTTTAAGGAAACGTTCACCAGCCTCAAACAGTACTAGATGAAGTTGAACCCTAGTAAGTGTGTTTTTGGGGTAGCTTCAGGTAAGTTCTTGGGTTTCATGGTCTCCTAGAGGGGAATAGAAGCAAACCCGGAGAAGGTCCAGGCCATAATCAATATGGCTTCACCCCGAACCGTCAAGGAAGTTCAAAAACTCACCGGCAGGATTGCAGCACTTAACAGGTTCGTCTCTAGAGCAACGGATAAGTGCCTCCGTTCTTCAAAACACTGAAGCAAGCTTTCGCCTGGACCGACAAGTGCGAAGAAGCCTTCCTGGACTTGAAGCATTATCTGAGTAATCCGCCCTTCCTAAGTCCGTCGAAAGAAGGGGAAAACTTATATCTATACTTGGCGGTGTCAACTACAGCAGTGAGTGCAGCTTTAATTCGTGAAGAAGCCAAGAAACAACTCCCAGTCTACTACGTCAGCCAGGCCTTCCAAGGGGCAGAGTCTAATTACCCGCGAATAAAGAAGATCGCATTCGCATTAATTGTAACCTCACGCAAGCTAAGGCAATATTTTCAGGCTAACCCTATCCTAGTAATGACGGACCAACCCATAAGAAAATCGATGAACAGACCCGAGGCAGCAGGTAGAATGATCCAGTGGGCAATTAAGCTTAGCCAGTTTGATATCGAGTACCTTCCCAGAACGGCCATCAAAGCACAGGCGTTGGCAGATTTCATCGCCGAGTTCACATTTCCAGATGAAGGTAGCCCAGCCGACGATGCTAAACAATGGACAATCCAAACTGACAGTTCGTCAGCTCAAAAAAGGGGAGGAGTAGGGGTCGTGATAACCACCCCCGATGGAGAAATCCTCAAATACAGAGTTCGACTGAAATTCCCAGCTACCAACAACGAAGCTGAGTACGAAGGTATATTGACGGGATTAAGACTCGGAAAGGTGCTTGGAGTGAAGAACCTATTGATCCAGAGTGATTCGAAGTTGGTGATCGAACAAATCAAAGGGGAGTACAAAGCAAAAGAAGAAAGAATGCAGAAATACCTCAAGCTGACAAAGCACCTGATGAGGGAATTTGACGAGGTGGAGTTTATACAAGTCCCAAGGAACCAAAACGCACTAGCCGATGAAATCTCAAAGCTAGCATCGTCAGAAGAAGGAGAGCTGAGCAACAATTTAGCAATGGAAGTACAAAACATCCCAGCATCGAAGAAGCCCCCACACTTACGATACAGAAAACAAATAGCTGGATGACACCAATCATATCATTCCTCCTAGATGGGCACCTCCCCCAAGACACAGACGAGGCTAGGAAGATAAGGAAAAGGGCAGCAGATTCACGGTGCTTAATGACACTCTGTACAAAAGAGGTTTCTCCATGCCATATTTGAAGTGTGTAGATCAGGATGAAGCCAAATACATCCTTGAAGAAATCCATGAAGGGGTTTGTGGAGATCATGCTGGTCCCAGGTCGCTGGTAAGTAAAGTTATCCGGACAGGTTACTTTTGGCCTACCATGCAAGTAGACGCCATAGAGCTCGTCAAGCGATGTGACAAGTGCCAATGATTCGGGAATGTCCAGAGACTCCCAGCTGAGAAACTGACGGCGATAACATCCCCTGGCCATTCTCATAATGGGGAATCGACATCGTCGGCCCACTACCCCAAGGTAAAGGCCAGGTAAAATTTCTACTAGTTGCTATTGATTATTTCACTAAGTGGGTTGAGGCAGAAGCACTGGCAACGATCATGGAAGCTAGGATCCAAAGTTTTGTTTGGAAGAATATAATTTGCAGGTTCGGGATTCCACTGACGATCATTTCAGATAACGGACGACAGTTCGACAGTCAAGCCTTTAGGGACTTTTGCTTGGACCTGGGCATCAAGAACCAATTCTCGTCACAAGGACACCCCCAGGCAAACGGACAAACGGAAGTGACGAACCGAACATTGCTCAAGATTATCAAGACCAAGCTGGACGATGCGAAGGGCGCCTGGCCGAAAGAGCTGCCCAACGTCTTTTGGGCATACAGGACAACAGCCAGGACCCCAACAGGAGAAACCCCCTTCAGGCTCACTCACGGAACTGAAGCAGTAATCCCTGTCGAAGTAGGGGTAACCAGCACCAGACGGACGGCGTTCAGCGAAGAAAGAGATGACAACGAGCTACGGATTAACCTAGACTGCCTGGACGAAGTAAGAGAGAATGCCTCCAGCAGAATGGAAAAATACCGACAGAAGATGGCCAAATACTACAATAGGAGAGTGAAGCTAAGACGGCTTGAAATAGGAGACCTCGTCCTGCGCAAAGTTTCAATAGCGACGAAAGACCCAAACCAAGGGAAACTAGGGCCCACATGGGAAGGACCCTATAGGGTCGTCCACTACTCCCGACTAGGCAGCTATCACCTGGAAACTCTAGACGGACAGAAACTCCCGCACCCATGGAACATCGAAAACTTGAAGAAATATTATCAGTAAATGTATTAGATTTATTCTTTCTTGAGATCAATAAACAAGTTTACCTTTTGATGTCTTTGAACAAACAGCTCCAGCCACGGATACAAGTTACTGACGAATATATTCGCTAGACAAGATCCTTTGAATAGGTGTAAGTCAGCGAAACAAAAATAGCTAAGTGACAAGATTCCGTCCTGACGGATGTAAGTTACTGACGAATAAATTCGCTAAGACAAGATCCTTTAAATAGGTGTAAGTCAGCGAAACAAAAATAGCTAAGTGACAAGATTCCGCCCTGATGGATGTAAGTTACTGATGAATAAATTCGCTAAGACAAGATCCTTTAAATAGGTGTAAGTCAGCGAAACAAAAATAGCTAAGTGACAAGATTCCGCCCTAACGGATGTAAGTTACTGATGAATAAATTCGCTAAGACAAGATCCTTTAAATAGGTGTAAGTCAGCGAAACAAAAATAGCTAAGTAATAAGATTCTGCCCTGACGGATGTAAGTTACTAACGAATAAATTCGCTAAGACAAGATCCTTTAAATAGGTGTAAGTCAGCGAAACAAAAATAGCTAAATGACAAGATTCCACCCTGACAGATGTAAGTTACTGACGAATACATTCACTAAGTGAAAAAATCCCACTTCGTAGTTATGCTTTACTGGCGGGACAATCAATTTAACAAAAATCCTTTAAAGTATGCGTAGATTCAAGAAGGAAATAGCCAAGCAACGATATTCGTTATTGACGAACGTATGCTACTGACGAACCAGTACACTTAGTCTAAATCCTCAAAATAGGTATACGGTCAGAAAATGGAAAATGTTTAAACTCTTTCTCAGCCAAGTGGGGAGCAGGAGAAGCAGTCACAAACACAAGTAAGTGCAAACTAATAGATTTAAATAAAGACCCAAAAACATGGGCAATTGTGATTATCAACAATCCATAAGGACTAGGCAAATAGTGTTTTTCCCAAAATTAAAGGCAAATGGTTCCGAAACCAAATTTACAAAAAGCCCTAAAACACGGGCACCAAAAATGGAAATATTTTTTGAAAGCAGGTTTAGGCGTCAGCTGCAGCACCGCCTAACTCAAAGGCATTCTCTGGGGCGTCGGTTTCAGCAGCAGAGGATTGAGCGGCCTCGTCAGCAGCCATTTCTTTATCAACCTCCTCCAGGTCGAGCTTCTCTAAGTCCACCCCAGAAGGGTGCTTTATAAAGTACCTCCTTAGAAGCTTGAACCCTTTAAAGTACCAGCTGAAGAGTACACTGTTATACTCTTCGGTCTGCTGGAAACCCTCAACGGCCTTGGTTGCGAGCCCTTTCGCCCTCTCCCTAGCAGCAGCAATCTGCTCGTCCTTCTCTTTGGTCAACTCCCGCTCAACCCTCAGCTCCTCCGTCAGAATCCTCAGCTTCTTCTTAGCTTGGTTGGCATCATCTATAGCAGCAATAAGTTCCTTCCTCAGCTTTGAATTTTCTGCCTCCACGAACGATGCGTGATCGTGTAGATTCAACCTTAGCCTCGGAGGCCAGGTACTCCGAAGTAATGTGGAGACTCTCACCTAGCACCTGTATAAAAACGAAAAGGGTACACACCTTGAAAAAAAAAGAAAAAAAAAAAGGATAGAAGCGCACAAGGAGTGAAACCACAGAGTTACTTGCATGAGTTTGTGAAGATGACGCCTTGCAATGTCGTCTGCTGGCACTCTAGAGAACACCTTAAGCTCATCCGCGCTGAAGGTTTCTTGAGCCCTTGCCACGGATACTCCAACATCATCCCTAGACGCAAGAAGGCCTGGAGTTAACCTTCTCCTTCTGCTTATCCCCAGCTCTTAGCCTTTTATTGCATGGGGGAACCTCTTCCACTGACGGGGTCGGGGATGTACCTCTCGCTGGAGTCGAAGTGGGAGAAGACGGGAGCGCCGCCAAGATCGGAACACCCCTGTTCGTGATACAGACAGATTTAGTCCCGAGGGCAGACAGGGGCTCATCCTTCTTTCCCCTCATCCTTGCGTACATATCTTTGTTAAATTTTGTCGTCATTTCTGCAAGAAGGAAACACTCGTCAAAAAAAAAAAAAAAATAAAGAAAAAGAAAATTTTTTCTTTGAGTAAACAGAGTATTCTGATGCAGTACTGACAAACCTAGGACTTACTCTTTTTTCCCTCAATCTCAATAAGACGCAGCACGTACGCAGAAGGATCCGAGCCTAGACAATAAAACGCAAGAGTACGAGGGTCCACAAAATCTTCCCAACTCTCTATCGCCTCGGCGTACTCAATCGCCTTCTCCACACGACCCTGGTATTTACTCTTCAGTTTGAGTCGTCTCTTCACTACGCAAGGAAAAAGAGGGAGGTTATGGATGACCAATAAAGACAAAAACATAAACCAACAAACAATGGGAAGTATTGACGCACCTAAGTGAGGGGTTCCCCACCGACGGAATAACCTTGGGATGTCACCCCAAGCCTCGCTGGCAGGGGTCTCAAAGTCATCCCCAGACACGAAAACGAAACGAGACTTCTAGTACCTGAATGACGAGGGTAGACCCCTTACGATCCTAGCTTTCCTCGCCCAAGAGACAAGTTTATAATACCCATACTCTTTAGACTCCTTCAGACGGTAGAGGTGGACGAGCTCACTAACTCTGATCATATCCTCATTCGCAGCCAACCATATTTCCATACAATTGACCACGATCCTCCATGAATTGGGCATAAGTTGCCCCGGAGCAATACCTAAAAAACCCAACAACTCCATTATGAAAGGATGGACGGGGAGCCTAAACCCGCAGGTAAAAGCTGCCTCGTAGAAGCACACTTCTCCGGGAAAGAAATGACAGGCCCTATCCTCATTAGTGGGCCGACGAACACAGACATGCTTTAGGAATTGGAATCTTTCCTTGAACCTACTCATAGTCTCTTCGTCCAGCCCACATACCTCTTCAAAGGCGTGAAAAGCTCTAACTACCCGAGGAGCAGAGACGGCTGTATCTCCCCCCTCAGGGCCGTCGCTAGATGACAACCCCGTTTCCAGTTCACTAGACCATACCTCTGCCATCCTTCTAGTTTCTCCCTCAAACCAAGCAAGGGACTCACCCAAAATCGGAGACAACTCTCCTATAACCACACTTAAACCACAACCGGCAAAAACGAAATCCCCAACCAAAGGGAGGAAATCGCCGGAGACACCTAAAGCTACCCCTAACCAAGCAAAGAAAAAAGACACAGGGGGACAAATTACTCTAACCTCGGAACCACTAACCATGAAAAACCAAAGAAAAAGGTGGGGGAAGGGTTTAAATCCTAAAAACCCGCAAAGCAAGCAACAAACAAAAAAAAGCAAAGAAAAAGAAAGAAAAAGATCAGGAATTTACAGACAAATGATGAAGAAAAAGAAACGGAGAGAAGCAAAGAAGAACATACCTTCGAGATATTCAGTACAAACGGAAGGAATGCACAGAACAGCCGCCGGAGCAGAGTTGAAATAATAGCACAAGTAAACAGGAAGAAAGAAGGCAAACAGTTCAGTAACAGAGATGATTGAAGAATTGGGGAAAGTGAAGGATTTCAATCCCAAAAATTGGAAAACGGCGGGAAACCCAAGGGTCGCGCAGCAAATGCCCCCAACCACCATGCACCAGGTGGCCACGTCGCAGGTGACGCCGCCACTATGCATTTAATTCGGAGTGAAACCCCAAGAGTCATGGACAGCTCAAGAAAACCTTTCACCTTCTATGATCGTCATGACAAAAGCTGGGGGGCAATTGATAGTACTGACGAACATACTGACGTCCCAGACGAAGTAACCTTGACGATAGTACGATGATGAGTAAAAGGATTAACCACACCTGACGGGGATACAGAGTCATTTAATATGAGTAAAAACTTTAGGCGATTACCAAGCCAGACTGTCAGACCGTTGGAGCCCATTAAAACCCCATTACTAGGCAAGGGCGTTACTTCTGTGGCATTGACTACCCATAACGGCTAGAAGCCAGAGCAACTTATATAAGGCCCTTGCACCATCAACAAAAGGTACAAAAAAAGATACACTGATAGAACCCTATCTCTTTTCTCTGAATATACTTATTCCCATTCTAACTTGAGCGTCGGAGACGTTGTGGCAGGCACCACACCGGTGACCACCTTGGAGGAATTTACTCTACCGCCTGTACGAGTGTTGGATCCATTTGGAGATTATCGACTGACGAGGTCAGCACCCATCAGTTCTTAAAGGAGAGAAGTTTAAAAAGAAAACTTAAAAAGCATTGTAGCGAAAATAAACCGTCTAGATAAAACTAGAAAACCTGTGAATGTTGCAATAACTAAATTAAACTGGGCAAAATTTGAATAAATTCAGAATCTGTAGAATGTTGCTTTCTACTGGTAGTATTTTCCTAGGTGCTCAGTGTTCCATGGATGGGGGAGCTTCTGCCCGTCTAGTGTCTCGAGATGGTATGTGCCTTTCCTTTGCCATGACGTAATTCTATAAGGTCCTTCCCAGTTTGGGCCGAGCTTTCCTTGGGTAGGATCTTTGCTGGTGCCCATCACCTTCCTTAAGATGAGATCTCCAACCTGGAAGTCCCTGTGTCTAACCCTGGAATTGTAGTGCTTGGCCATGATGTTTTGATACCGTGCCAATCTCTATTCTGCGATAGCCCTGACTTCGTCCAGTAAGTCTAGCTGTAAGCGCATGGTCTCGTCATTCCTCTGTTCATTGTGACTGTCCACCCAGTAGCTTGTAAGTCCAACTTCGGCTGGGATGACTGCTTCACTCCCATATGCTAGTCGAAACGGTGTTTCCCTGATTAGTGTTCTTGCTATCATTTAGTATGCCCACAAGACGCTCGGTAGTTCCTCCGGCCAAATGCCCTTTACCTCCTAGAGCCGAGTCTTGATGATCTTGAGCAAGGATCAGTTCGTAACTTCTACCTATCCGTTGGCCTGCGGATGGGCGGGTGATGAGTAGTGGTTCTTTATCCCAAGCTCCGAGCAGAAGTCCTTGAATGCGCTGTTGTCGAACTGCCGTTGTCAGAGACGAGTACTCTGGGTATCCCGTACTTACAGATAATGTTTCTCCAAACAAAACTCTGAATGTTCCTCTCCGTGATAGTGGCTAAGGCTTCTGCCTCTACCTAGTTTGTGAAATAGTCAATGCCAACTACCAGGAACTTCAGCTACCTAGCTGCTGCCAAGAAAGGGCTTATGATATCTAACCCCCATTGAGCGAATGGCCATGGGGCCGTCATAAGAGTGAGTTCCTCAGATGGTTATCTAATGGCATTGCTGAACCTCTGACACTTGTCGCAAGTCTTAACATAATTTTGTGCATCCTTCTGCATGGTGGGCCAATAATACCCCGTTCTGATCAGCTTGTGTACTAAAGATCTTGCCCCTGAGTGGTTTTCGCAAATCCCCTCGTGAACTTCTCTCATGACGTGCTCTGCTTCCTCGGGGACTAAGCATCTCAGATACGGGCGGGAGAAGTCTCTCTTATACAAAATATCCTTCATAAGAATGAATCGTGAGGCTCGGACCTTCAACTTCCTTGCGGCATCTTTTTCGTTCAGTAGAATTCCAACCTTTAGGTAAGAGATTAACAGCGTGGTCCAATTGCTTTCAGGTTCTACTTCCTGCACGTCCGTTCCGTTATCTATGAGTGATGAAGGTTGGACGAAAGACAATACCTGATTGGGAATAAGCATGCGTTCTGCTGAGCCTTAGCAAGCCGATCGGTGCATTCGTTTTCTTTCCTTGGGATTTGGATGAACTTGATTTAGAGACAGCCAATTCGACCTTTTACCTCACCGAGGTATTTCTTCATTCTCTCACTCTTGCATTCGTAGCTACCATTGACTTGACTAGTTATGACTTAAAAGTCACAGTATAGGACCATATTCTCAACCCCTGTCGCTCTTGCAAGATCCAACCTTGCTATCAAGGCCTCGTACTCTGCCTCATTGTTGGTGGTATAAAATTCGAGTCGGATCATGCATTCAATCCTATCTCCCTCTAGGGAAATGACTACCACGCCAACCCCTCCTGCTTGCCTATTGGAAGACTTGTTCGTATAAATGTTCCATTGTGGAGTCTCTTTTACCCCCTGGCCGTCCTTGAGAGTGAACTCGGCAATGATGTCAGCCACAACTTGCCCTTTTATAACTATCTGTGGGCGGTACTGTATATCAAACTCACTCAGGTCTACCGCCCATAATGCCATCCGTCCTGTAGCCTCGGGGCTACTCATGGCTCTTCTCAAAGGCTTTTCTGTCAAGACAACGATCGTATGTGCTTGGAAGTATGGCTTGAGTTTTCTTGCCGCGTTACCAACGCAAAGGTCAGCTTCTCCATCTGGGGGTACCTTTCCTCTGCTCCTCGGAATGCTCAACTTGTAAAGTAGACAGGTCTCTAAGATCAATCTTCCTTTCTTACCAAAGCTGTGCTAATAATGGCTTGTGAAATAGCCAAGTATAAGTAGAGCTCTTCTCCTGGCCTGGATGGGCTGAGCAATGGTGGAGATGAAAGGTACACCTTTAAATTTTCAAATGCTTGCTAGCATTCATTTGTCCACTCAAATGACTTCTTCAAGGTGCGGAAGAAAGGTAGGCATTTGTTCGTCGCTCTTGAGACGAACCTGTTTAGTGCTGCTATCTTGTCATTTAGACTCTGTACCTCCTTGACCGTCTTTGGTGGAGATAACTCCATTATTACCCGTACTTTCTCCGGGTTAACCTCAATTCCTCTATGGGAAACCATGAATCCTAGGAAATTTCCCGCAGTAACCCCGAACGCACATTTACTCAAGTTCAACTTCATGTTGTATGTCCAAAGTGTGTCGAAAGTTTCTTAGAGGTCGCCCAAATGATCGTCTTCTCATAAGCTTTTCACCAGCATGTTGTCCACGTAAACTTGAACATTTCTTCCAATTTGGTGCGTGAACATCTTGTTCATTAATTTCTGGTACATTGTCCTAGCATTTTTGAGTCCGAATGGCATCACCTTGTAGCAAAACAATCCCTGGTTACAAAAGAGGTCTTTTCTTGATCGGCTTCTTCCATTTTGATCTGGTTGTAGCTCGAGAAAGCGTCAATGAAGCTTAGAAGCTGGTGTCTCGCAGTTGAGTCTACCAAAGTATTTATCCGTGGGAGCAGATAGCTGTCTTTAGGGAAAACCTTGTTGAGGTCCGTGAAATCTACGCACATCCTCCATTTTCCATTGGCATTTTTAACCATGACCACGTTGGCCAACCAATCGGAGTAGTATACTTCTCGGATGAAGTCTACCTCAAGCAATTTTTGAACTTCCTCGGCTATGGCTTTGTCCTGCTCCTGAGCGAATACTCATTTCTTCGTTCAGATTAGAGAAAACAAGGGTGACAAATTTAACTTGTGAACTATGATTAAGGGGTCGATTCCCGGCATGCCCTCGTGACTCCTAGCGAACACGTTTTGATTGTCTCTCAGGAATGTAGTGAGTGCTTGGCGTACCGGCCAACTAGCTAGTGTGCCCATTCTAGTCGTCCGTTCTGGCCTTAAGTCATTAAGGGCTACTTCTTCTAGTTCCTCAACTGGCTCTGCTACCGTTCATTGTTCTCCTATGCATATTGTTTATTGGTGATCATCCATCTCTAAAATGACAATATAACATTCTCGCGCTACCACCTGATTTCCGCAGCTCTCCTACTGCATAATTTGTAGGGAATTTGATCATCAAATGGTAGGTTTAAGTTATAGCCTTCCACGAGTTGAGAGTGGGTCGTCCGAGAATGGCATTGTAAGCGGACGAGCAGTCAACCACGAGGAACGTTACGTCCTTAGTGATCTATTGGGGGTAATCGCCTACCGTTACTAACAATGTGACGGTGCCAAGGGGGAACACTCTTGTCCCTCCGAAACCAACGAAATGGGCATTTATCGGGACCAACTATTCTCTATTAATCCCCATTTGCTGGAAAGCCAGGTAATACAAGATGTCTGCCGAGCTGCGGTTATCGACCAGAACCCGGTGCACGTTGTAGTCTCCTACTCTTAAGTTGACAACTAGTGCGTCATCATGAGAATGGTGCAACATTCAAGCATCTTCTTCTGAGAATCTGATGATGGGGTTGTCGATCTGTGCCATCTTAGGTATAGTGCCCGTAAGCTGGACGTTTTGGACCATTCTTAGGTAGGTCTTTCAGGCTTTTTGGATGACTCGAAAGTCACCTCTGTAACTTCCCTTGTCTTATAAGAGTTTCTATTTGCTGTTTTAGATCGTAATAGTCTGCTGTATCATGTCCGTGGTCACGGTGCAAGCGGCAGTACTTATCCCTTGACCTTTTGCTGGGATCCCCTTTCAGCTTACCAGGAAACGTCAGAGCTTCTTTGTCTTTGATCTACATCAAGACTTGATCGATCGGGGCAGTCAAGGGGGTGAAACTTGTGAACTTCCCAGTGGAGGGCTTGGAACGTCTATCTTCCTGTCGTTCTCTAGTCCGAGCCACCTTTCGTCCCCTATCTTGCCAGGTATCTTCCTGTCTCTCCCTCTTTCTAGGTTTCTCCTCTCAGGCTAGTAACGCGTCCTTTGCGTTCATGTATTTGGTGGCCCTATAAAGCACATCGGACATGGTCTTAGGGTCGTTCTTATATAGGGAAAATAAGAACTTTCTCTTCCATAACCTATTAGTGAATGCTGCTACTGTTAGAATTAGTGCCCTTAAATCCTATTGTAAGATACTATGTATGTTATTATGTATGACTTAATGTTGTGATTAATAAATTTTCTTCATTATTATCTAAAATAATAGTAACATAAATATTCGGACATTATCATATAGTCCATGAGATGCATAGTATGTGATTTATATGATGTAGTCACAGAAGATATAGATCACAAGTTCTTTGTAAACTTAGAATTTTGGTTTGCAGTCAGTGATGAAATTGGACATTTCATCTGTGAAGACTATAACATATCAACTAAGATGATTTGTCTTGATCATAAAAGTGGAGACTTCTAGTTGATATGTTGATATGTTTTAAGAGTTAAGACATATTGAACTGGCTGTGAGATTTATTATACTCCTAACGACTTTCAAATGAATAATAAATCTCACGACTTCTAATTGCTTGAAGTATTAATCCTAAGAGAATAATGGACTTGATCATGAGGTGTAGGTTGCTTTGATATATCAGGAGTGAGATCTAACGTTATGTTCAAAACTTCAGTATGTTGGGCAACCACATTTAGTGTTGATGGAACATATATTCTCAAGATGGAATTCATAGTCTCTTAATGGAGATATAAAATATTTCCTTGAGATAAGTTTAATGGGTTTGGTTATTTAAAGAATTAGGCCTAACCACTTTAGTAAGAAATTACTAAAGTATATATTTATGAAATTGGATTTCATAAATATATAATGAATAACTTAAAGGATGAAACCAGGTACTCAAAGATTAAGATGTAGTAATCTTCAAAGTGGCAGTCTACATTTACGACTTTGAATTACTACGAATATTTTATGAAGAGGTTGCATGTATAATAAAGTCTTCAGATATAATTTATTAATAAGGCCTAGGGTACAATTATATTTATATAATGGTATTATATATAATTAATGGTAACTTTGGACTTGTCAAGAGTTGACAGAAAAGTCCAAGGCCCATTGGAGATAGTATCTTATTGGTCCATTTTGGTCCCACTCCAAGTCGTACACTAAAGCCTAATTGGAAAGGCCCAATAGGCCAGCCCAATTAGATAATCAGTTAGTTATAAAAGGAGAAACATACAAAATTTTATTTTAAGAGAGATCATTGTGAAATGGTGTGTATATGTGAGTGAAGCTACTCGATTATTCTCCCTTGGAAACTGATTGAGAGACCACACTTCTTGGGCATAAAGTGGAATTGGAGTGAAAATTAAAAGTGTTCCCAAGTACTTCTAATCTTTTGTTTTGAATTTCACCGCACCAAGGTGTGCTATTTTGTTCTTAAATTCTGAAATTTATATAGTGCATGTTATCAATCATGAATGAAATAGATCCATGTTTATTGCTTTCGCTATGTGTTCTGTATGAGATACAAAACCAGTTTTTCCAACAGCTACGAGTATCTTGTCGTCCACTTCATCAATCGAGAGGGCCTCCTTATTGAAACGAGTTATGTAGGATCTCAGCATTTCGTCCTCCCACTGCTTAATGTTCATCAGGCATGCAATGAACTTTTTATACCTGTGCCCCCCGATGAAGTGAGAGGCGAATTAGGCGCTCAACTCTTTGAAAGAGCTAATAGAGTTGGGCGTCAGCCTATTGAACCAGATCCTTGCGAGTCCCTTCAATTTGGTAGGAAAAGCTCTGCACATGATCTCGTTCAGGATCCCCTGAAGGTGCATCAGGGTCTTGAAAGATTCCAAATGATCCAAAGGATCCTTGTTTCTATCGTAGTTCTCCATTTGCAGCATTCAAAATTTCGACGGTAGGGTGAAGGAATTGACAGATGTGATGAAGGGTGAATCGGTTCAGTGGACCAAGTCGTCGAGGTCACTCGATACTCGTCCTCTAAGGGTGTTCATCATCAGGTCCATCCATTCCCTCATCATCTGCATCTCCACTACAATGTGGGGCAAAGCCATGTCTGCGGTAGATGGATGACTCACGTCTAGTTGTTCTGGTCTGCTAGGGGCTTGCTACCTTTCGGCCCCTCTTAGTATCCTTTGTTTGCACTTGTGCCTTCTTGATCATCTTCCTGAGTGTTATGTCCCGCGTTCCTTTAATGCAGCTATTCTTCCAGATCGTTATTTTTTTTGGTGAGGCGTTCCATTGTGGCCGTGAGAGTTTGAACTTGCCTCTCCAGGGCAATGAGTCGTGGTTTATCTCCTTGAGTGTTGTTGGTGGTCGCCATCAAGCGAGTGAGTACCGTGCAACTCTATGTCTGGGAAGCGATAGTATGACTAATCTCCTTTCCCCGGCGCCAACTGATGATGCCGTAAAAATCACCAATGAGCCACACGATCTTCGCACGCTCGAAGCGATACCTACACAATAAAGAGAGAAGACCTAACAGAGAGCACCGGTGTGGTGCTGACCGAAGACCCTCCGAAGGTCAAGTTAGAACTATTCTCACAACTCTAGAGTGCTAGAGAAGGGTAAATTATGCATACCTGTTTTCTGAGGATCTTTGGGGTTTTTATAGTATAGTAGAGCCAAACTCCTAAATTTGCGTAACAAATCTTTTCCTTATAGGGAAGATCTTCATCAATGTACGTATGTTCTAGAATCCTTCCTTTGTCGGAATTCTATTTCCAGTGGGACTCTATGGACTAGAGTTAATCATGGGGCTCAAGTTATTTCCATCTAGGATTCCTTAGAGGCCATATAATTATTGATTGAGTGTCACATGACTTGTCGGAATTCTATTTCCAGTGGGACTCTATGGACTAGGGTTAATCGTGGGGCTCAAGTTATTTCCATCTAGGATTCCTTGGAGGCCATATAATTATTGATTGAGCGCCACATGGCCTTTTGGTTCGTCCACCCTAGATCCGTCCGCCTAGTGTCCCTAAATGGTCTGTGCGTGTTTGACAAATCTTGTTTACACCATCACGTAAGTAGAGATGAGTCCGTCATGATAAATTCTTCCTCTTCACATGCCTTTCACATGTTAAATTATCTTTGCCATTTGTACAGATTCATCTGACGGCAAAGATATTAGGGACAGAAGATTTTTTGGTGGCTGTAAAATAAGAGGGACACATAAATGTGTTTAGTTTTAGATATGTATCTGCATTTTAATGTTTCCAGTGCAGGGACGCAATCCCAACCTTCATCCAAGTATAGTTAATTTGAATAGAATAGAAATATTTCGTTCAAAAAAAAGAATAGAATAGAGATATTGTACTAGTAGTACATGCATGTTTTATGGGTTTGATCTTTAATTTGTTAACCGTGTAAAGCTAAAACAAGTTTTGTTGTGTGACTGTCACATGCATGCATGTGAGTCCGTGACATCAACACGGTCTGCCACCCTGTCAAGCGTTGAGATTTCCTTTTTCCCTTTTCATTTGTTTTTTTTTTTTTTTTTTGAAAATCTCACCGTCAAAAGATCCAATTGAGCTAATTAGTAATATAGAACATGGAATTTATACTTTCTGTAACATATACATATATTATTTACTTTAAAATTTGAAAAATATATAAAAAATTTAACATAAAATATAGAAAAAAATAGAAATAGAAATATATATATTACATATTTTATTTTAAAAAATACCATATTTGTTAGATTAAATATCCCTTAAATATTTTTCAATTAAGTAGCATATATATGTCATCTTATATAATTGTGTTTGATTCTTTCAGAAACGAAATAATTCATAATATTAGTAAATTAAGTAGTTTAATATATTGCATGTATAAATATACAGACAATATAATATATATATATATATATATATATATGTATGTATATGTATGTATGTATAACACTAAAATGCGGCTATTTCATCTAGTTTAACTACCGACCTCAGAGTTGTTTTAGATGTAACAAGATATAAGTCGGATTTTGGCTGGAAAATAAAAAACGGCCAATACAAAAAAATAAAGAAAATAAAAAACAAAATCAGTGGATACAAGTACAATATTATTTAAATATTAAAAATTATTGTTTAAATAATGATAATAAACCGCCATAAATTTCAACTTTTTACAGCCGCAAAACTTGAATTGCACTTTTTGAGTTTTGTTCCCTTAAAGATAATTATAAATAGTAATTTTAATTTTTATTACCAACGCCATGATATCTTTCAAAAAGGAATATACAGGTAATACGTCTCAGGTTTGCTATTTTTTTTTTTTTAATTATTATTAGATTATCATTTAAATACATTGATGGTCTACTATCATCAATAAACTAGCATGTAACCCTTACATAAGCACAATTAAAAATAATCATAAATATACAATTCAAATTAGTTTGTACTTTTTAAAAATCATATATTTCTAAAATATGAAATGGTTTCCATTATATATATATATATTGGTTTCTTTAAAAAAAATAATAATAAATTGGCATTTTAGCTAGAGATTAGCATATGATTTGATTTGATTTGATTTTTTTTTTTTTTTTTTTTTTGCTGGATAATTATTTATTGCGGGAGATAGAACCCCGCGCTAATGGTTACAAGGTGAACTAGGTACCACTTGGCTACAAGGCCAGGTGGTTGATTTGATTTGATTTGATCTTTAATTTCTTAACCGTGTAAAACTAAAACATGTTTTGTTGTGTGACTATCAAACTATGTCATGGGTTCCAGTTAGTTCAATTGGTAAAGTTTTTTATGGTTGAATAAGATATCTGAGGTTTGATCCCCGCCTACACCAAAAATTGATTGGTGTCTTGATTTGATGATAAAGAGTTATTTTCAAAAGCGAACGTCATATGTTGAATCTCTATCTATAAAAAAAAAAAAACAGACAGACTATGTCACATGCATGAATGTGAGTCCGTGACGTCAACATGGGCTACCACTCTAACAAGCGTTTAGATTTTTATTTTTCTTTCCTTTTTTTCATCCTTTTTCAATTTTTTGAAATCTCATCGTCAAAAATGACAATTGAGCTTTTTCTTTTTTTTAGAAGAAAAATGCCAATTGAGTTAGTTATACTTTCTGTAACATATACATATTTTATTTACTTTAAATTTTGAAAAAAAAAATTAGCCTAAAAAATAGGAATAAAAATATAAATAGAAATATCTATATGTATATTACAGATTTTATTTAAAAAGTACTATGTTTGTTGGATTAAATATTCCTTTACTATTTTTCAATTAACCTAAGGTTATAGCATTATTTAATATCTTTTTATTGGATATAAATTTTGATAAATCTACCTTTGGATTACATATTCTTTATACTTGCAAAATTTCTAGAAGACCGAAGATCAATAATTATGTCATCAATTAATTATTAAAATTGCAAGTTTTTACAGTCTAAAATTATGCTTAAAAAATAAGTTTATGGATCATATAGTAAATAACATCTGATTGACACAGAATTTGATACGTGTGTTAAGAGTGTAAAAAACATGCAATCTAACGATTAAATTTTCAAAATATGTAGTAATGTTAATTTTTTAAAATGAATTTTTAGCCTTAGACTACAACCAAGTTTGTAACCAAATTTTGTCACTTTTCAATTTAGTAGCATACGTATGTCATCTTATATAATTTTGTAAGATACTTTCAAAAATTGAATAATTCATGATATTAGTATTATTTTATAGAATAATTCATGATATTAGTTAATTAAGTAATTTAATATATTGAGCGCGCGTGCACACACACACATATATATGTATGTATGTATGTATGTATGAATGTATAACATTAAAATCTAATCATCCAAATTATTAAAAAAAAATTAAAAAAAAAAAGATAAAATGAATATATAGAAAAGATGGGTGGTTAATATAAATAGAAAACATATAATTAAAAAATATTGATTTCAATAATTCTTTTAGAAATTATAATATACAACTTGGCATAATAACTTAGTGTTGATAAGAGATTAACATTTAAATTTAGTGCTGATAAAGTATTAAAATGTAATATTTGGGTACTTTTGTACAAGAAATATATATATATATATATATATATATATATATATAAAGATCATTATGATTGTGTGTTATACTTTTTGTTTTGATACATCAATAATTGAAAGTGAGGAGATTTGAACCATGTATGTCTTTATTAGAAATATTATGAGGTGCCAGTTTTGAGTTACAAGGCTCTTGGCATGTTGAATTTTTAAATATAAAACCATGTATAGTTTTAAGAGTATTTGAGTTTTCTACTATAAATGGAAGTTTTTTTTTTTTTAGGAATATTTATGTAAATTAATAAATTTATATTATATTACACATGTTTTATTTACAATGTTTTTAATCCAAACCCTAGAATTCCTTTCTAAGTCCAATTCATTAGATGGGGAAAAAGAATGGTAAAGATATATATATATATATATATATATATAAGTTGTAATATTAAATTATTAGATAAACAATTGGGGACGGTGATTTGTGAATATTCTATGGCGAAATTCGAATAATTTACTATATAGTGGAGGACAGATTGGAGTACAAACATATGGCCCATGATTTGATCATGAACGGTGCCCCCAATTCCTAGGTGAACATGTGTATTGATTTAAGGCAAAAACCACATTTTCGTCCTTATATTTTTGCACGATTCCTACTTTGGTCCCTATCTTTTATTTTCACCATTTAAACTCCTTGTTTAGAAAAACGCCTTCCGTTTTAATCATTTCCATCAATGCCCTAACGGCAAAGTCCTACGTGGTAGACGGAACTATTAAAATAATAATAATAAATTTTATTTTGGCATTAAAAAATGTCACGTCAGCATCTAAATTAAAAAAATTAAAAACATAATTAAAAACCAAAAATCACATTAATTGAGATTTAAGTGTGTCTTGAACAAGAACACAAACCCAGATCTAAGAATACAAACCTAAAAATTAAAAATCTCAAAATCACCATTTTCTCAAACCCAACAAAATCATCAAATCCTAAAGCCCCAAAATACCAAATCAATAAAAAAAAAATACAACACAACCAATCCAAACAAAAAAAAAATCTCAAACTCAGAAAAACCCATCTCAAGCAAGTTGAACCCTAGATCTCGCCAGCGTGTAACTCCACCAGATCTCGCCTCCGATCACTTTGTTTCAAAGATCTGTGATGAAGATCAGGCCTCACTGTGCTTACCATGCTCATGGAAACCCTAGCAACATCTATCTCATCCACAACGGGAATCACTGGCAATAGCACCAAATCAGATGGACTAAAATTCAACCAAAAAAAAAAAGTATTAGAAGCAAATCTCTAAAGCAAAATTACTATGGGATTTTTTATTATTATTATTAATATATATTTTTACATATTTTATATATATGTGATGTAATCAGACCGTAAAATTGTTGAGAAGGATTGCTTTTGATCCATCGCCATTAATGAATTTCAGTCCAATTTCGTTTTGCATCAAAAAAAAAAAAAAAAAAAAAATGGTGTTGAGCTGAGTTTGTGAGTTGCGTCCTGTTTGGGATTCTAAATCCAAAAATTTCTGGGTTTGTGTTCTTTGGACTCGGTTTCTATGTACAGAAACCGAGTCCATTGGACTCGGTTTCTATGCATAGAAACCGAGTCCTTAGGACTCGATTTCTTTGCAGAGAAAACCGAGTCCTTTGGACTCGTTTTCTATGCATAGAAACCGAGTCCATTGGACTCGATTTCTTTGTATCAACCACTGCCAAATTTAGAACGTTCTGTCTCATCACTCCCATCCCACACAGCTGGTTGCTCCCCACAGCAGCAACATCACGTGGGCATAAACAGTCCCTCCACAGCAGCATCACTCCCCAACCCTCCACGTGGCATAACAGTCCCCCCAACATCACGTGGGTCCCAGCTGATTCCTTTACTTGAGGTATTATCACTGAATACTCAGCTCACAGAACATATTCACTCAGCTTCTCTACTAACATATTCACTCAGCTCTTCCTCTATGAAACAAGTTTAGAACACTCATAAAACACTCATTTCACACAACACTCTCAGGTAATTATGTTACAATATTATGATTATTTGCTAGGTTTTTTTTTTTAAGAAAAATTTAGAACATGTTAAGAAAAGTTTTGTTTTTCTTAATTTGTTAGTTACAATATTGTGTGATCAATTTATTTGTTACTGTGATTATTTTGCTAGATTTTTTTTTAAAGAAAAATTTAGAACATATTAGGGAAAAGTTTTGTTATTCTTAATTTGTTAGTTACAATATTGTGTGATCAATTTATTTGTTACTGTGATTATTTTGCTAGATTTTTTTTTTAAGAAAAATTTAGAACATATTAGGGAAAAGTTTTGTTTTTCTTATTTTGTTAGTGTAAATATTGTGATTAATTTATTTGTTAGTGTAAAATATTGTGATGCTAGGTTTTTTTTTAAAGAAATATTGTGATTAATTTATTTGTTTAGTATATTGTGATTATTTGCTAGGTTTTTTTTGTTAAAGAAATATTTAGAACATATTAGGAAAAGTTTTGTTTTTCTTATTTGTTAGTGTGATATTGTGATTAATTTATTTGTTAGTATATTGTGATTATTTGCTATTTTTTTAAAAAAAAATTATTATTAGGACACATTTATATAAGATCATGAATCTACTTAAGAAAAAATATCTATAATGACTAGTAATATTATGATTATTATTGGGAATATTTAGTAAATAATTGTGATTAAATTACAACATATTGGGGAACTTTTTTTTTTGTTAGTGTAAATATTGTGATTAAATTATTTGCTAAGATTTTTTTTAAGAAAATTAATATTGTGATTATTGGGAATATTTAGTACCAAATATTGTGATTATTATGTGAAAATTTGAGTACTCTAGATATGCAACATAATCCTTTTAATTTATATTTTTTCATTTAAGAGAATGTATAAAACTTTTTTGGCTAAAGGTTCGAAGCTCAAAATCTTATAAATCCAATTATTGTTATTATTTTTTAAGGAAGTTGCAGCTGTAAAATTGTAGCATGAATCTATGTGATAAACACATGGTCATGACCATGACCATTCATGATGGTGCAGCATGAGCACGTATAGTTTGTGAAAAATTTACAAATATTTGGTGTTGTTACCATTTGTAACATTCCAAGTTAGAAAAAAAGAAGCAAACTTTAAAAATAAAAAGAAAAGCAAACGCTGTTCATTTCCATAGCCCTTTAGGCTTTTAGGGGATTAGAAGAAGGCAAAAGCAGTCATTGGAGATTTTTTAGAAAATAACTACAAATATTGTGATTATTACAATATATGGGAATATTTGTTTTGTTTGTTAGTATAAATATTGTGATAATATGCTAAGTTTAAAAAAAAATTAATATTGTGATTAATTATTGGGAATATTTAGTACTAAATAATATTGTGATCAATTAGTTAGGAATATTTAGTACTTTTAGGTCTTTCTTATGGATATGAAATGGATTATGAGTTTGATACCTAAGATAATAGTCTTTTTACCATAAATTACGCAAAGTTTTGTGATTGATGTTGATTTGAATGTGTTTTGAAAGTCATGCCCCTAGAATGATTTAAAATTTTTAAAGAATATGAAATTGGTAATGACTATTTTTGTAAGATTAGTAAAGGTGAGTATATATGCAAATTTGGTTGAGGTTAGTATTGTTGGCATTTCATACGCAAAGTTTTGTGATTGATGTTGATTGAGCATTATAAATTTGTCACTAACACAATTGCACTTGATGATTTATAGGTTGACAATGATCCATATAAGTATATACTACGGTGGACCCCTTAGCAATGCCAACCCTTATGACGGAGTCTCATTTCAAGGTCCGGGTATCCAGTGCTACTATATGATGATACGCCGTAAGCTAAAGACCCTGAATGAGCTGAAAGTAAAAATTATGGAAGAGTTGAAAGTGAACCCTGCTTTGCATGACATACATATTACTTTCCGTTCTCCATATGAAGTCCTCAATCAATGCATTAATTACAGATATATGGCAATAATAGAGGACAAACATGTGAAATTCATGTTTAGTAAGATGGACAAATGGAAAGAAGCAGTAGATTTTGAGTTGTATGTCACTTTGGAGCCACGTGCAGAAGTCGGCATAGAGGAAGAAATTGTACAAACAACTACATCTCTACAGTTTGCAGTCCTAGATGATCGATGCACCACATTAGGAGGCTATACACCCCCTTTTCAAGAGACACCGGTAACAATTGAGAGCGAACCTGAAAATAGATATGAAGATCAATTTTGTACACATCGAGGTGAATCCTCTACAGTTCCAGTAGTTGAAGACGAAGACGAAGACTGTTTTGGGGAAGATGGTGAGGATAGAGATGAGTATGAAGAGAGGATTAACGATGGTGACTTTGACAGGGGTCTTGATGACCATGAAATTACTCCCATTCCTCATGTTGATGATATGGCTGAATGTGATGAAGATGATGAGGACGCTAATGTTAGAGCTCAGCATGTTACAAATACGACCCCCGTTTATGAACCTCCTGCCTCATCATTTTATGAAAATACTTGGGAAAATATGGTTGATCCTGAAGTTGGTCAGCAAGCATTTTGTTCTTCTTGGAATGCAGACATGAATTTTGCGAAATGATTGATTTTTGCTAATAAAGAGGCGGTGAGACGTGCATTAACAATTTACGCCGCAAAGCATAACAGAGACTTTACGACTAATAGGTCAACCACAAGTAGATTGTCTGTGAAATGCAGCGATGAATCATGCATGTGGTACGTTGGGGCAGTTGAGAAGCCTGAACTCAGACTATGGATGGTCACATCTTATAAGGGTCCTCATAGTTGTATGCCCCTTGCCACCCCCCTTGATGGTAGAATGATGGATTGTAATTTTCTAGCAGCAGAATTTGTTCCATTGTTGCAAGAGAAACACACGGCAACAATTTATCACCTTAGACATTTCATTAAAGGGAAGTATTATGGGCATAATCTTTCTTACTATAAGATATGGTATGCGAAACAACGAGATATTGCAAAGATATTTGGGGATTGGGAAGAGTCTTACCAAAGGTTGAGAAAGTTATTGTTGGCATACTGGGATCAAGAACCTGGCACCCGTTTCTGGTTTCACACCATACCCAGGGTCGAGTTCGGTGATACAATATTGCGCTATATATTTTGGGCTTTCGCTCCATGCATTGCAGGATTCAGATATTGTAAGCCAGTAATCAGTATTGATGGGACCCATTTGTATGGTAAATATCGAGGGGTGTTGTTGATTGCAATGGCCACCGATGCCAACAACAAGATTTTACCTCTTGCCTTTGCCGTTGTGGACAAAGAGTCAGGGCCTAGTTGGGGGTGGTTTTTAGAACGCCTCAGGAATGCACTGGGGGATGTGATAGCAGATAAGGACATCTGCATAATTTCTGACCGACATAAGGGTATTCAAAGTGCAATTGCAAACTGGCCTACACATGATGATGGACGACAACGAGTAGTTCACAGATATTGCCTTCGACATGTTGCTAGCAACTTCAACACGCATTTTTAGGATGCCACTTTAAAGTCGTTGGCCTTGAAAGCGGGGTATGCTACTCAGGAAGCTAAGTTTGAGTTGTACATGCAACCTATCAAGGAAGCTGAGATCGAGGCCCTTAGGAAGAAACGGAGAACCGAGCAGCAGGAAAGTCAACCCGACTCATCCATCATGCCATACACATATCTAATGAACGAAGATCTAGACAAGTGGACCCAACTACATGATGGTGGATACCGTTATGGGGCTATGACAACCAATGTCTCGGAGTGCTTCAATGGAGTACTCAAAGGTGCTCGTGGCCTACCCATTGCTGCAAAGCAGAAAATATGTTGCACTTCATTCAATATAGAAGAAAATTGCTATTTTGAAATATTTAAGGTATTTTCCAGTTCTCCTTGTATTTGTCCACTCAATCATATCATAAATACAGAACAGACCACCACATGTCTACTGATTTATGCAAATGGCCATTGTTGCTCCATTTTTGTGTAATAATTGTTATATAATAACAAAACAGAAGTAAACTAAGCAATACTTTACAAGGCAGAAAAGGACAATTATTTAACATCAAATTCTTTACCTTTGATAAATAAGCACCTAAATAATGTTAAATGATTACAATCACATGCTCTCCAATCAATGAGTGTAGGATAGGATAAAGTTTGACTTACATGTCCAGAAAAAATAATATCAACACCATATTGATACAAAATTGCTTCCATTTCCTGCCTCATGCATTCAAATTCCTGATAGTGTGAAGAATAGTTGTTATACCATGGTGGATGCCATGCAGCTACCAGCCAAGGGGTTACAGTGCGGTCCACTAGATCTAGATCTTTCTTTTGCCAAGCATATTGAGCACCTGAAAGAAGATTAATTGAAAAACTCCAGTCACACAAGACAATCTAAAAAATAACATACTGGGTGGTTTTGGTCTATATATTTATAGAAGTGACAGTATCAGTTTCTAGTACTGTTATAGTCAACATATGCCCCCAACATGATAAAATGGAGCTCCTCCAGCATTAAAAGAGTAGTATAAGTTACTCTTAGATCCACTCTCCGCTGAAGGAACTGCAAATCTTGTCAAATATGAGTTGAATGTGATCCCAGAAACTTGGGGCTCAATCTCATGGTTGCCTTCAATGACCATCATAGGAACTCTTGAGGTTAATGGCTCCATGAATCTGAAGTTTCAACAGGATGTAAACAATAAATACATATCATATACAATCAAATCAAGTAACATATGCATTCACAAATAAATTATTTTATAGATAAAATTCATCTTGTTTCAAATAACATTTTTTTTTCCCTACTAAAACAAACTTCAACTTCAATTTTGGATGCACTGATTATAAGTTAATGGATAAATAAATGGAAGCTTATCAAAATAACAAAATATTGAATGATGATGAGAGGCAACAATAGAATTAAATAATAATAAAGTAATCTTTAGATCAGAAGATATTAGAGACTAACAATTATATGAATAAAGATGTCAAAAAAGGTTCATAACATATTCTCCAGTCAAAACCAATTCTATTTGGTAAAACATCACATTCAGTACAAGAAAAAAGAAAGCTGATATTCAAAGAAAATAAACACAAAAAAAAAAAAATTGAGTCAAATAAAGAATTAAACCTGGATTTGCAGCAACAGTTGTTCTTGTGCCTCAATATTGCGGGCAATATCTTCACTAATGCGATCATATTTTGCTGTAACTCTGCTATCTGGACCAGCATTTCCTGTTTGACCCTCCTCGGATCCCTAAGAGTGGAAACAAAATGAATGCCGAACAAACTCAATCAGGAACTCAACCGCAGAATCTTTAAGGCTGACTTTCTTCAATTGATTCTTTACTAAATATGTTGCTTTTTCTCGGCAATAGTTTCTCCCACAACCACATTCATTCAACGAAAGCAATATTACTCGGCGGTCAATAAGTTCATTTTTAAAATTGACTTTGCAAAGCAGTATTTCCTGAAGAGGGAAAAGTAAATAAAAATATGAGTGTACAATTATGAGAGACAACTATGCACTTGCTATAGAAGAAGCAAAGAAAAGATGAATGATATCATATGCACTAGCCAAAAATTTAATACCTTCATCAGCTCCCATGAGGAATTGCTGCTTGGAGTAGCATCAAGAACTGCCTTATAAGCAGGATTCGACATCGCCGTTGCAGCTAAGACACCACCAGGTTCCCCAGCAGGAAATAAATTCTGAGGCTTAGTTTTATCCTTTACTCCATACTCAAATTGGATTATAGAATTGCTACTAACATTTCTGACAGTGCCATCATAACAAATAACAACATCTCGAAGGATGGTCATTAAGTTTTTAAATAAAGTACCAGGTTCAGTCAGTCCTCTCGATGAGCGAACAATAATTTCTCTTGTAGATATTGAATGAACCATCTCCTCATATGGATCTAAACCATGAAAAAAACAGTTTTGAATCAATCCATATTCTGCAGAAGGGTAGTCAACTCTAACAGAAGAATATTTTCCATTAAAAAGGGAAGCCACATCTTCAATCAATGTCTTGGAATAGAATTTTCCCTTATCAGAAAGTTGCAGGCCCAGGAACCCAATTTGTTGCACTACCTTGTTAATAGCTGAATCACTTTTAGAGTCAATTAACTCACCCAATGAAGATGACTTTAGAATAAAATTTGTAACTGGCGCTTTCACAACTTTGGTGTGATTCTCCAGTTGCAACTCCACCGTCTCATTGTATGTAGACCTTAGGTCATACAGCAAAGGACAAATATCCCAAATATTCTTTTGAATATCTTGTATGGCCTCCCCGGATATGGAAAAATCATCCAACCCAACACTGAAACCATTTGCAAATATGTTTTCCATCAACAAGGTCTCTAGAGAATTAAAAAAATTTAATACTTCTTCAGGACCCTTCTCAGAGAAAATAGCAGTAACAATATCTCTGATACCAAAGAGGATATTACATCTCTATTGAAGTCAAATTTTAACACGTCACTTTGACTAATCAAGTATCTTTCTCCAACACAGTCAAAATGAGCAGGCAAAGCAGTCTGTAACATTTGTACAGCAGTCCAATGAGGGGCACCAGAATGAGCCTTCAACAAAGCAGGACGAGGCAAAGAAGATGAAGCAAACATGGCCAATTGCTGAGCTGCAGCTCTGGGTAAGAAATATGTCTTAAACATCGTCTTTAGAGACAACAATGAGTCTGTGGTCAGTTGCAAGTTGAGGTTGCCACTGTGAGAGCTAAGCAACTGTTTATCCACAGAAAATAGCTCCAAAACTTCTACTTTTGCAGCAAGAGGCTGAGGATAAAATAAGTGAATGCAGTCACCATCAAATGAGTGAAAATTGTAAGATTTTCTTATAATTTGGCTTACCGAAGACATGACACTAACACCATCAGAAATTTCTGGCACAGACAAACAGTTTGGCGGGACAGGCAAGTATTGTAGGAGATACCCCTTCGCAGACAGCTTTTTTCTAGTCTCTGCAGGAATTCTTTTGAGCATTTCCATTACCTGTTAGTTATTTACACATGTACAAGAGGCAATATCAAGTTGCAGCACAAGTCTAGTTAACAGATATCACAATCAATAGAAAACCACAGCATTTTCTGATATTCATATGATTTACACGACATGCTTTCTCTTCTCATATCTAATACCTCTACTAAACAACACATTTGTCCCAATCACTAATAATTGAAAACATCATTTAATTAGGGGGATACTTCAAAATATATTCTAAAGTTCAGCCAACTTATAAATCCATTTAGATAAATGAGTGAAAATTTTATTCCAAGCCAATCCTCAAAGCCAAAACATTTCACAAAAGCATTAGGCAGACCATGGCCTAAACATGGCATAAATTTAAGTCAAACTAAGAACCTAACAAAAAAAGATGGTAATATCACCAAATTACCATGATTAGAAATGTGGGCCAAAACTACAAATAGTATTAGCACAAACATGCAATTCATAGATTGCAGTCTAAGACAATAAGATGATCAAATCACAAAATTACTGTCATTAAAACAAAAGAGAAGCTATTTATGTCATTCAAAAACCTTGTCATTTGAGAGATCATGAGTTACAGCAATATCTACACTAAATCAAAGGGATAAGAACCATTGTTCTTGTACAAAACTCCTTAATAGCTGCATAAAGTCCCAAAAACAGAAAACCATGGTTGACTCTAGTAAGGTTGTATGCAGTCACATTGTTTGAGAAATAAAAAAGATTCAACTCAGCGGCACATAAAGGGGCACAAACCTAGTACATGGGGGGACTATACAAAGAAAATGCCCAAACAAAGATGTAAAGCAGTCCACTATAACTCTCCAAGAGTCCAAGTTTTCATGTTAGTTGTAATACTTTCTTTGAAGTGAAACCATAGCAAATTCCCTATCCCTTATGTTATTAATAGGTTTATTCCCTCAGCATGCAAATCGAAATACAATGGCAATAATAACTTGGTAAAGAATAATTATTATCCTGTAATTCTAACACTAAACCTTGTGTTTCACAAAAATGATTGATAATGTACCACACTGAAACTTTGCAACAACATCAAATTGAAAACCCAATAACAAAATTCACATACACATTCAGATGGGGTGCTGATCCTAATGCATTTTGCGCTTATGCTGTCTCGTATAGTGTCTGGTATGTGGGGGAGGAGGTACTGCACCTCCTTCGTGTGGCTCCTCGCGTCGCTGCAAAAATGGAGTTACAACCAAACGATGGATTACATGAATTCGATTACCAACCATAACAAAGAGTATACTATATGCTCCATGCATTAAATGACTTAACATACCGTGGGGCTAGCTTTGTGTCCTGCTTTGTGACCACCTGTCCCACAATGAGGTGCTTTTGTTGTGCGTTTAGGTCGACCTTGTGGGGGTGATTGTAACCCAACTACTTGCTCATTCTCAACATGCACATCTCGTTGTTTTGCTTGACTCCCAACAACTGAAGATCCTACAACTGTGGGGGAGGATGGTGTACCAGGGGAGATGTGAGTGAGGCCCGTAGTCATGGGATGTGTATGCAGTCCAGGAGTAGGCATGAATGACATGGACTGACTATGGGGTGGAACATGGTCTATATGACCAATGCTATACGAGGGGGATTGAGTGTGCATGATTGGAGGGATTTGACTAAAATCATAGCCGAGATCAAAGGATGGCGGGGTAAATGAAAGATGAGCGGGGTCAAAAAATGTAGGTGGGGTGTGTGAAGGGATCTCGGGGTGAGAAGATGCATCAGCAGTGGGTAGAGGGGTCTCTAGGTTAGGAACTGCATGGGCAGTACGTGGAGGGATCTCTAGGGAAGAAGATGCATGTGGAGGCGGAAGGAAATCTGGTGCATGAGATGTATGTGAGGGTGGAGGGAACTCTACCGCAGGAGATGCATGTGGGGGTGGAGGGGGACCCAGCCTACTGACAACCTGATGGGGTGCAGCACGCTGACCATGGCTATGGCTGGCACGAGTTGAGCTCGTGCTTGGTCGTCCAGTATCTTCTGGTGCTTCTGGATTTGCCCCATCAATGTCTTCCAAGGGAAGTTTGGCAGTTATACGACGAAGGCGTTCCACTGCCTTAAGTACATTGGTAATCTGCGTGTACTCAGGACTACCTACTGCATGCCGCATTAACAACTGCTTGTGACTGTCAACCTGCAAGCGGCACAAAATACAATTAGTATATGCTCCATGCAAAAATGGTGGTACGCAACAAAATTTTAAAAGAAAGGTCGAAGCAATTACCATAATAAGAATTGACGCAGTAGTGTGGTCGATGAACCTCCAAGTCACCTTACCATACCATTCGAAGTATGGATGAGCAGGCGACATATCACCCTCTAGTCGTACTCCATGACATAGAGATCGTGCTCTTGTATTCCACACTTGGATATGGCCATAATGTTTGTCAAACCAATTCACTTCAATCTTCCCCCTCAGGTCTATGTCATGAAGGGCGTCGTCAGTATCAACATATGGGGGGATTTCTTGTACCATCCCAAACTGACGAACAACATGGTCCGGTGTATGTTTCTCTACTAGCCAAAAACATACAAGCGGCACCTTCACCGTCCATACATCCCTTCCTGCGACACAGAACGCAGGCAGGTGGGCTAATTCAGCTTCATATGGTTGCCACACCACCTGAAATAGCCAAATAAAAAGGCAACACATTATGTAATATTCCATTATTTTTTACTATGACCTATCTTACAGTTATAAATACAATAGTCATAAACAATAGAAGAAACACAATTCGGGGTACCTGCTTGGGATGCATAGAATCTAACAGCTGGCGGTACCGGACTAGACAAATTTCTTGGGGGCTATTTTTCGTGCTCACAACCCACACAGTCCTAGAGAGAGTCAATACTTGAAATTGAGAATTTGAAGTAATCAACAACAATAAATAATGGACAATCATGAATTTAACATTACATACGCCTAAGTTTATACCAATAAATGATTATCTAAACATATGATTAGTGGTGGAGCTAGAAATTAATAACACTTGTAATATACATCAATCATAACATATGACCTCAGTGGAGAAGGAAGAGACTTACTTAATGGACAGTGGAGAAGGTGCAAATGGTGGCCCATATGCATCATCTGGTGGGAGGTCCTTCCTTGGGCACAGAAAAGGGAATCTGAACCATGCCCAATACTGAACTAGTAGCAAGGCCCCACCAATTTGACTGGTACCTCTGTCAGTTGCCTTGCATAACTCTCTGTACAACCATGCAAGGCAAGCGCTCCCCCAACTATACTGACGTGGATTGCGAAGGTCACTTAACATCTCCAACCACATCATATGCACCCTATCGCCAGACTTGTCAGCGAAAATTGTGTCTGCTAGGAGTGCTAGAATATAACACCGTGCATATCGATGCACATCCACCTCTGCTGCATCATCGGGCAACCCTTGATCAATTTTGTCTAGTAGCTTCTTAATTAGGATCCTTTGTCCTTGAAGCACCGTCCCAGTAGGGTTGATTCCAAGCATACTCCGACATTCAGTAGCCCATACTTTGTCAGTTGTTCCAACAATTGCCTCACCATCGATTGGAATGCCCAAAATAACCTCCACATCTTGTAATGTGATCGTTGTCTCACCATGTGGCAGGTGGAAGGTGTGGGTTTCTGGCCGCCATCGCTCAACGAAAGCCGTTATCAAATTATGATCAATCTCTCTGCACGGGGTCCTATACAACCCCTCTAATCCAACTCTCTTGACAATGTCGACGACGCGATCATCTACCACTATCAGGCGCCGTTTTCGAAACTCGGCATTACGACCACGGCATGTCAATGGGCCTGGATCCTGCACATGATAGAACCATGGTAATGAGATGCAATATGCCATAACAGTGCCCAACAGTCTGCCAATCTAACCAACAGTATGCCAATCTAAATTAACCCAACTAATGGACATGACTATGTATTCAAAGCTAGTAATACCATTAACAAACTTAGAATTTTAGAAATGGGAAGAAAAAAAAATCAACATAATGTAAAAAAGGATAAGAAGAGAATATTCAGCAAGTGGTGGGTTTTAATTTTACCTTGCCTTCCCAAACAGCACACGATCGATGTTCTTGTAGAAACCTTAACACCGAACCCTCAATGGGACCAGGACCGAACTGATCAGGGATCTGAGCAGGAACAGCAGCCATACTGCACAAAGTTTAGGGAGTCAAGAGTATAAGGGGTCTGTTGAAACACTATGTCATTGATGTACATATCAATCAAAAAAAAAAAAAAAGCAAAGGGTTTGCACCAACCCTTACATCTCTATGTAATTCATGAAAATGGTAAGAAAATGTGCAATTAAATAGTTTAAATTCCCAAGTTACAATAATTTAATACCATTGCATAATGAGCACTAGTACGACTAGCATAAAACTAAACAAGCTTTTGCAATATATTAATTTTAGACTTAGTGCATACTTATTAGAAGCCTTTTTCTCAAATCAGTGTCAGGTGCTGGGTGGTCAGTTTGGTTTTCTCAGTTCTACCTACACCCCTATCATGAGCTATCAAGTACTTCTAATCACATAACCTATAACAATTTAATTTTACACCTCCTTGAGACAATACATTGATGTTTTAAGTCGGTATATTTATGAGAAACGACTTTCTAGTAAACACATATTTCTTTTCGTGGAAAAAAGAAGGGAAAGGAAGGGAGAGGTTAGTGATATAGTTCAGCAACTCACACTGAGAGATAATTTTGAGAATAACCATAATCTTATCATAAGAAAACAACATTGAAAGCCAAGAGCCATAATATCTTGCCCTTCTAGATGGCGGTTGAGTCTTTATATATATATATATATATATATATATATATATATATATATATATATATATATCTGAATATTACTATATATATTATAAACCATGATTATTTTTTTTATAACACCAAATGTTATATACTAAGCCAAATGTATTTCATTCGGTTCATTATATATATATATATATATATATATATATATATATATATATATATATATATATATATCACAAACAATTTACAATATTAAAAATGTAACAATTTAGGCTAGCATAATATTCTTATGAACTCTATGGTATGAACTAGATATGATGGGACTGTTGACTGTTGGAACTTGAATTGAACAAAACTCATTTGCCTCACAGAAAAAAGAGACAGCATAAAGATATGATAGACACCGCTTAAGGCAAGAAATAACATCCATCAGCATTGCTACAAGTGTTTAGTAATAACGATACCAAGGAGGGGGGTAGCACAGAAATTAGGAGAAAAAAAGGAGATGTTAATCCTTCCAATTGAAAACAGGAAATGTCAGAAACAAAAAATTCAGAACATGAACCAAATAGTAACTTGATGCCAGTCCTATGAAGAAGAAACAAAGTCAAACCACTGGTTAAAACTAATTTAAAGAAAAAAAAAAAAAAACCCTCATAAATTCAACAAATTTGAAAGCTTGAAAAAGTAGCAGACTTCAACACTAACTACAAGAAATGGAAGTTCTTATATTGAAAGAATTTATACACAACTGAAAATGGTAATGTCATCCCTTTTGACTTCATGTAATTTGAAGCATTATTAATATATCAAATCTTACAACTTCAAAATTGAAGGGACAAGTCTGGGTAAATCTTAGCAAGCTTCGCCATGAATGGCCTATGTGTGTGTGTGTATAGCACCACCGAAAAAACCATAAATTTGAAATTAAAGAGTGTGAAAAGAAGTAAAATTAAGCGAATTGAGAATTGGAGTGTGTTTATGTAAGAAAAACAAAAAAAAACTCTGCACTAGATATGGCATATTGCATCTTCTGAACTAGATATGGCAGCAATGCTATCTCATTCTTCTGAACTAGATATGGCAGCAAAACAATGCATGCAGATTACCAATAAACCCAGAAAAAAGAGAGAGTCCTTACTTTGTGAGCAACGCGGAGACGGACCGACGGAAGCGAGAGTCAGCGACGGCGACGGAAGCTGCGACGGCGCCGGGAGCAGTCCGCGACGGTGCCGGCGACGGAGCGACAGGGAGAGACTGAGAGTGAGAGAGAGAGCTCGACTTCTCGTGAGAGAGGAGACTGAGAGTGAGAGGGAGAGACTGTTTGAACTTAGTTTTTTTTTTTAGTGTGTTGCGATGGTTTCAACTTTTGTGTGCCTGAAGCTGCCGGCGAAGGTGCCGGCGACGGAGCGACAGGGAGAGACTGAGACTGACAGAGAGCTCGTGAGAGAGGAGACTGAGAGTGAGAGGGAGAGACTGAAAGTTTGAACTTGGTTTTTTTTTTTTGAACTTTGGTGTTTAAACTTTGGTGTGCGTCATCTTCTGCGATGGTTGTTGACACGTGGGAAGAGTTTTTAAAAGAAACCGAGTTCAATGAACTCGGTTTCTCTTTTTGCAAATCGAGTTCATTGAACTCGTTTTGCACTCTTACAAAACGAGTTCAATGAACTCGGTTTGCAAGAATGGAAACCGAGTTCATTAAACTCGTTTTCCATTCTTACAAAACGAGTTCTATGAATCGGTTTGCAAGAAGAGAAACCGAGTTCATTGAACTCGTTTTCTAGTCTTACAAAACGAGTCTAATGAACTCGATTTATGGCATTTTCAGACCCACCTCAGATCAGTGCAAAATAGGAAAATCGAGTAAAAAATACTCGATTTTATAACCCAAAAATCGTTTCCTCTGAACTCGAGTTGTTAAAAACCAATATAGTTTGAAACGTTTACTAACTAATTATATTGTTTGAAATTTATTGTTATTTTCTAAAAAAAACCATAAAGTGTCACACCAAACATGCAAACACAGAAATATGTTTGGTGACTGTGCGGGGAAAGTCCAAAAGAGTGGGCCTAAAGGCCCAAAATATTTAAATAATTTAATAATAGAAGGAAAAGCCAAGACCAAGCATAATGAGCCCAAATAAAAGAGAGTGATCACGTCCAAAGATCCAACCCAGATAAGCCAGAGGGACTGCCATCGCGAATTCCAAGATCTGTCTAATGATCTCCTATTCCTGGGAAATAGTTCGAAGAGCAGACAGACCTCGAAAATACATTTGTAACCAATGCAACCTATAAGTTGTTGACATATAACCATTTTGGCAGAGGAACAACAGAGCCTAAGATAAGGGTGGAAGAAATTTCAGGAAGAAGCAATCATCTTATCCGTATTAAATTCACCTCACCAAACAATCGCGCCGCATTTATAACCAAATGACAACCCCAAACAGTGCTCTAGTAGCATGTCACTCATTCATCTCATATTCTCATCCTCAAAAGAAAGGGAAGTAGGGGACGGTACAAGTATCCTCTCTGTCGCACATATCTACCCTAACGGCTATGTTTGGTTGGAATGAAAATAAGGATAATGGAAAACAGAAGAAAGAAAATATGAGAGATTTTAGGTGAAAATGGTATTTAATTAGAGTGATTTTGAAAGAGAGAAAATGGTGAGACCCATCTATTTTCTCTCATGACTCACCATTTTTCAGCTCCCCCAAATTAGAGAGAAAATGAGAAGAGAATGTGATTTAATAAAAATGACATTTCTACCCGTTCTACTCACATAAAGTAAATTCAACGTTAGCACATTTTTTTTTCTCTGCTGCATTATTATTATTATTATTATTTTTCCTTTTATGGGTTCTTTGTCTGGCATTGAACCTTGCTTCTTTTTTTTCTTTTATTTTTGGCTCTGTCTTTGGTTTCGTTGAACCTTTTTCTTCTTGGGTTCTTTGCTACTCACATTTACATAGAACCAGTTTTTTCTTTTTATTTTTCCTTTATAAAATATTTATATAAAATAAGTTATGTAATAAGGGTATGAGAGTAAATTTATACAAACTCAATTTTCTATCCTTCCACTTTTTCACCCTCCAACCAAACACAAACAAGAGAAATTAAAATCTCTTTTATCTCTCCACTTTTCCATTCTCTCTCCATTTTCTATCATCTCACTTTTTCATCCTCCCAACCAAATGGACCTTAAAGGTGGATGGTAGAGATGAATCCATAGAAGTTGATCCCATGTGCACAAGGTATCTAGAAAAAAATTGAGTCTAAGTAAAAGGATTGTAAAAGTATTGTATAAGCTTCATTGTAAGTTATGATATCAAAGAATTGTATTTCTCCTTAGATTGATCGAGGAAGTTCTATAAGAGCAAAATATCTTGTTTTCTACTCTATTTTATCTATCCTTGTTATTAATTCATTTTATTTTTCTTTAAACATATGTGAGTTAGCTTTTTATCCACCTCTATAAATTAGTTGTTTTGCTTTAAGTCTCAATCCTAGAATTTCTCACTTTTTACCCCATACAGTGGCATTTTTAATGTTTGGGTCCTTCACTCCTTTGGACCAAATTTCAATTTACGATAGCTATGTTAAGCGGCCCCATTAGTCATTGAATAGTTCTATAGGTAAATTTCAAAATATACCCCTTAAATTTGAGATTATTTGAATTTTATACTTTGAAATTTGAAAATTGAATTTTAAATCTTCAAGTTTCCATTCATTAGCAAAAAGCAGTCTTTTTATTAGTAAACTTGCCTAAGTGGCCATAAAGTGACACGCTTCCATGTGTAATTTTTTGTCATGTCAGCCATCCCAAAAAGCACCGTTTCACGTCAAACTGAAATCCATTGCTGGCCGAAGAACGATGTCGTTAGCTGAAAAAAAAAAAATTAAAAACCCACGCCCAACACCAAAAACTCAAAACTCATTCTCCAAATCACATACCCAAACCTGCTTCAGCTCAAACCCACAAGGCCACAACCCACACGAACCTCTTTCAATCTCCTTTTCATCAAAACAAATAGGAGACTTCCAAGCACACACACAAAATAATCAAAGATAATTCCTTAGTTAAAAAAATAAATAAAAAGCCTTCAAATATGTGTTAAACAGAAAGCTTTGATATTTCTCCAACAACCTCACCAAATGCCTTGTACTATACACTAGCTGCACTGAATTCTGTGTCTGCAACTTCCTGAGAGAGCCCAAGTGGCTGGAGCTTTTTTCCGGGTGTTTGGCACCACAGGAGTCTCAGCCACATCACTCCTCTCTTAAGCTTCACTCTTCTCATCCCCTTCACTATTCTTGATCATCAATAGTACAAGCATGACATGCTAGGAGGGAAATCTTTTTTTCCATGTTCGGGTGAAAAAAATGATTATTTTTATTTGAAATTGATCAATTTCCTAATTCAAATTACATTTTACAAATCTAAAAGTGTGTAGGTCACCAAATTATTTAAAATTTTAAATAATATGACAATTTGTACCATTTTAAATCCATAAAATTAAATATTAACTATATAAAATAAATAAAAGGCTAAAATGCAAAACTCATCTTCTAAATTTTTTAAGAATTCATTTAAGTTTTCTAATTTTGTTTTCATTCATTTCAGTCATTTTTAAGTTTTAAATTTATTTAATTAAGGCATTTTCATCAATTTTTGTTAAAAATCTGGAAAATATTTTTTAATAATTAATTGAATTTTTTTAATCTAAAAAATTTGAAGAAAAATTTAAAAAATTGGAAAATTAATCACAACATATAATAAAAATGACAAAACTTATATACAGTATTTTAAGTACTATTCCTTAGATTTTCCTCTTAAGATTCTGTCATGTGACTACTTAACTTAAAAAATATGCTCCTATCCATGAGAAAAAAACTACATGACAGAATTTTAAAAAATGAACCTAAAAAACAGTATCTAAGTATTATACCTAAGTCTTACTCTGACCAAAATTAATGAAAAAACCTTAATTAAATAAACTTGAAAGTTAGAGAACTAAAATGAACAATAGCAAAGTTATAAAATTGAAATGAATTTTAGTGAAATATAAAGGGTGGATTTTACATTTTAACCTAGATAAGATGAAAAAGAGATAAAATAAAGAGGTTGAAGATTCCGCACCTTATGTCACCCACGTATGGACAAGAAATTTAAGAAACTACACATCTTTTAATTAGTGCCCCAAAAAAAGTGATAAAATAAAAATTAAAAAATCACCCTCTTTTCCCTTTTTTTTTTTTTTTGGGTGTTTTTTTTTTTTTTTTTTTCATTTTTTAGGCATTTTCAACTTAAAGTAATTATAAATTTATATAGGCATAGAAAATTTTCACCCTTCCTCTTCCTTTTGTGTCATGAAGGGCCCTAAATGAGGTGAATGGCATCCCACATTAGTGAGTGTAAATTTTCTATAGCAATGCTCTTTGAACAATGAGCTAAACCCCTCTTTTACCCTAAAATTTGGGGAGTCAATCCCTACGTTAGAGCTCCAACAATCTAGCTTATGAGCAAATAATATTTGCAGTTAGGGTTGCAAACCAACCAAGCTGTTCATAAAAATCTTAGGCTTAGTTCTATAAAAAGCTTGTTCAATGTTTGTCCATTTATAAACAAGCCAAGTTTGAACTTAAGTTTTAAACTTATTTGATAAACGAGTTGAGCCCAAGTCAAAAAAAAAAAAAAAAAAAAAATGTTTATAAACTAGCTCATGAACATTAAGGCATATAAAACAAATTGAGTCAAGGCTTGCTTATAGGTTTGGTAATAACTTGATATGAGCTTGACAAATAAACTCATATCTTATTAAGATTTTAATTAATTAGGAGTTGAGACCACTCATCCAAACAAAATAAGCTTTGATATGACTTGATAATGCACTTGTGTTGGATCTCAAGTTCAAAGGCTTGATATTGAGCTCGAGCTCAACTTGAGTAATGAATTAAACTGACCCAAGCCAAGTTCAACCTTTTAGACTTTATGATGAGCTCAAGCTTGATCATTGTTTTTAGGCTTGGTTCGAGTTTGAGCTGAGCTTGACAATGAGCTCAAACATTCACTACTCGACAAAACTAAACTTGTTTACATAGCCCTGTTTGCAGTTGCTGGAGCCACTGTAGTTCTTCATCCTATTATTTTATACTTTTTTTCACCAACTTCCGCTCTCACCCTCACTGGTCACCACCTTCATAAAATCCTCAATTTAATAGATGGAAAAATAAAACATGAAATCAACGAAATTTATTTGAATAAAAAATCCTTAGTCAAACAGAGAATCCTCAATCCTCGACCCATATGCACTTCAAAATGCAGAGGACTTAAAAAAAATTCTCACTTTGAATGCATGGAAAAGAGGGGGAAAAAAGGCATATGCACATACATATCTATCAATTGCATTGAACTCCCAAGATATTACAAAATAAATGTTTAGGCTAGAGATCCATATTTCAATTTGCAGTGGATTAGAGGACCAATACAGGATGAAGAAAACTATGTTACCCTAGTGTATGGGGATCGGCAAAGAGCAGTAACAAAATATTTAGACAAGTGAAGATAAAAGAAGATCTGAAATACATCTAGAGATTCAGAAATTACTTAAATTGTGAAGTCATGAATTCGATCTCTACGAAGCAACAGCTACTTCTGTTTTCTTTTTCTCCTCCTTCAGTTTCTTCCAGTTCTCAGCACTGTCAATTATTTCCCCAGTCTTTATAAGGTAACGGACTCGTGTACCATCTTCAAGGATTTTATGACCCACCCGGCTTGCTACATTCTGTTCTTTTGAGTAGAGCATCACATTTGAGCTGTGGATAGGGGCTTCAATCTGCAACACCAAATTTAAAACATATGTTTGTAATGGACAACTAGCAAACAAGAACCGTATACCTCTATAAAAATTCAAAAAGATATTCATTTGTGCTATCAATGTATTTCCTAACATGATGAGAAAATCAAAGTAATCAAGTACCCTTGAAATTCAAATACTTTGTTTCTTTCATTTACATGGTAGAATCTCATAGAGTATGAAAATAACTAAATAAAATTAAACTGACAATTTCATGTTCCCAATTAAGGAATAAAAATAACCTTAAGAATCTGGCCAGGTTCATCCTCTCCTCTGCTCTTCACATGTTTTGTCTTTAAGTTTATCTCATTCACTACCACGGAGCTGTTATGCTTATAGATCTTGGTAATTTCTCCAATTTTACCTTTATCACGCCCCGATATTACTTTCACTGTATCTCCCACCTTAACGTGCATTTTGTGTAGGACTGGAAGGCTGTTTGGCTTACATTCCTTCCGCTCCCATCGTTTAAGCTGCCAGACAATTAAAAAGAGACCCATAATTACATAAAATGACAACTCAATCCTGTAAACAAAAACAAATTATTTGTAAGCAACAACAACAACAACCAAGTCATTATCTCAAATTTTGTAGTCAACTATGAATCCTTAATAGACTTATCAAGGTCAGTCACATGTATTCTTTTTTGTCGTTTTATTCTATCCAAAGTCATGCCCTTTGCTACCAATAATGAAGTGACCAAATTTTACACTGGCCATCAACCTACAGTAAACCTCCTCCTTTCGCCAATAAAGGGATTGACTGTGAAAAAAATATAAGGCACTACGCACAGACAAAGAGAGTATTTATTAGAAACACAATATTTATGGTATGCCCATACCATGTAAAATTAAACCAAACTTTTATCTTGGTTTCACGAGAATAATAATTTTAATTTATGCATCTCCTTCCAATTCACCTTTAGGTTGCAATCAAATAACTTCCCCTAAATGACTGAGTCACACATAATGGATATAGTAGGGTTCTTCAAACAATTCTTTGTTCTACCCCCTTCGAAGTTCAGCAATTTCATTTCTTTTCTTTTTCTCTTTTAGCTTTTTTTGGGGGGTGGAACACGCATCATATTTTGTTTAAACAAAGGAAACAGTTTATCAACATGAAAATATAAGGATAGGACCTGTAATACTAACCCTCGCTACAATGAGACATGGCTTCTCTGACGGCTTGGCCTGCATGTAAAATCATCAGAAAAGATGTTATCAAGTAATCCCAATTTTGGTGGGTGCGGTCAAATTCTGACTCTAAGATGAATGACAAAAAAAAAAGAAAAATCCTATGCTAATAGGAGGTCAATTAAGATGTACTCTAAATTATGATAGCAAGGACTATAGGATCTAGAATCACCAGAATGCATCATCTTTTATTTTATTTTTTTCTTGGGGAAGGGGGGGGGGGGGTTGTTGTTGTTTGACCTTGAATGAGAAAGAAGAAAACTAAAGCATCTATGTGTCATTTTTATAATGGATGAATTTTAGTTATAGGATTATTATACCCTAGCTTACGGGCAAGATTCAAGAAAAAGATGCCAAAAATACATTATTATGGAAATTTAGCTTATCAAATTGTCAGGTTGAATCAAAGTCTTGCAAAATTCTGGCCATTACTCTCTTAATTTCAGGGAGGCATTTACACAAATGAGGATGAGATCTGAAAAATGATTAAAATCACTCAGCGATAAATGCAGGACCTTTACTTCCAGTAAGCTAAGTTGCAAGCCTAGAGGGGACAAGCCACAGTTATATATTGAAGAAAAACTTTTGTGGCAGGGTTAGAGTGTCCCTACTGAGCACAGACACAAAAATGTGGAAACCATGATTTAGAAGGCAATTGTTTCTGCAAATTTGTGACTACACAACAAAACAGCAAAGGGCTAAGAGTTTTCAAATTCAATTTAGCATGAACTTCTATTCACTAAACAGATTAAAAAATGGTGCAGCCACATCAACAAAGTTATATTTATATACTAAACTAGGGTAATGACTTCCACTTTATTAACCCAGGGAAAGTAGACTTGGAATCTACTACATATACTGATAATGGCACCTTGTCTATAAGGACCTAGCACCTTTGCATTCCCTCTTCTTTTTATTTTGTATTTGATGCTAAAGCACATTCAAACCCCAAACCCCTTCGATGCATGTACCACCTACAGCCAAGGCTCAAGCATATTGGTATTCTTAGGAACCAAAGACAGCACATAAAGATAAATGACCAACGATCCAACTAAGAAACACAATCCCTACTGACAAAAACTACTTCAAAATTTCCTAAATGGTTTATAGATTAGACTACAAATTTCTTTCCTCCATGTAAGGCCTATCTTTTTGTTATTAGATATGAACTATGAAATATAGTTACTAAACCCACCAGCAAACTATCAACAAAGAGCCCAAATACAATGAGAGAAAACCAAAAGTACAACTTCTTCCAATTGTAGAAGAACCCTTTGGGTACTAACCTATTTTTCATTCTAGATAAAACTGTTTGAATCTTTTCTAGGATTCAGTTATTGAGAGAAGTTAAAGCAATCATTTCAACATCTAAATTTTAATTCATTTACAAAATAAAGGGAATACTACATTAATTTGTTTGTGCTAGACCCACCTCAATTCAACCAACAAAGAACATAATAGATTAGCAATGCGTGTATCTCCAAACTGTGACTTCAACTACCATGACATAATTAGTTAAAAGCCACAAAGTACAACAAATTTGAGTAGTACAAAAATCTCTAACTTGTGAAAAACCCATTAAACTATTACCAGTAAAGAATCAAAACATGAGCGGAAAAGACATAATGGCAACTTCAATTACCAACATACAACGAGCTAAGAGAAACACAGTACAAAAAAAAAAACTGAGAAAAAGCTCCAAGTTGTGAAACACCCATTATAATATGACCAACAAAAAACTATAATTTGAGAAGAAAATCATGGTGGAACTTCATATAGCAATGCACAACGAGTTTAAAAGCTACAAAGCACAATAAAATTGAGAAAACAAAAAAGGTTAGAGGATTTGTAGGATAAGGTACCGTGACTGGGTAGAGAGTAGGAGGAGAGAGGCGCTGGCCCAAGAAGGAATTGGAGGAGAGGGAAAGAGAGGTCATGGAGCTCTGAAGTGCAGCCATGGCTGCCATTTTTTGATGCTTCTTCTTTGTGTCTCTGTGACTTTTCGCTGATGATGAGGATGTATGGATAACAACAGATAGCTTTTCCTTGCAACTGGAAGAAGTGGAGCAAGATTGTATACAAAACGACGACGAATCTGGATATAGATTGGGTTTTGTGGGTCTCCAAATTGGGCTGCTGAGATAACCCAACTCCTGCCCTCTTTCAAAACCATTTTGGAAATAAAAAATTTATAAATGGATGAATGGAATTTTGAATTTTAGGCTTGGTATTTTTGAATTTTTTTTAATATAAAAAAATCTATTAGAATTGATATTTTGAAATTTGATTAAGATATATATAATGATTATCTTCTTTATTTATTTATTTTTGTTCCTTAAGAGAGTATATTTATGAATACTATAATTTGTTACATTCACCCTTAAAAGTTACCATTACTTTTGAGTAAAGTTTGTAGTGTTTTTTTTTTGTATTAGAACCTCATCCCTTCTCCTTTGATGTGTGTGCTGTTTGTTTCTCACAAGAGTAAAAATAAATATTAATTACCATTTACTTACTCACCTTAATAAAATAGAGCAATGACCTTATAGTTTTTTTTTTTTTACAAAAGAGATCTGAATTTAATCCATAGATTTTACAAAAATAAATACTATTATTTTCTGTGGGGTGCTTTTTAGCTCTAGGCCAAGGGACTTGGTCCTTGTAGCCTTTGGCTTTTTTGCTGTCCCACATCGAAGGCAACTCCCTCCCCCCTCCGCCTTATAAGCGTGAGCTGAAGAAAAAGGACTACCATCAGTTAATAACTATAGCTCCTTTCATGTGTGTGCCTGTTTGTAGTGTTCTTTTGTATTAGAACCTCATCCTTTCTCCTTTCATGTGTGTGCCTATTTGCGGGTCTCGCTTGACATTCAATTATGTATAACTTAAATAATTGTATAATTGATATTAATGTCCTTTATTCAAAACTAGTGTGTAACCCTTGTAGGAGGCAAAAATTTGTCAAGCTAATTACAAAATGTCACATCAAAAATTTTGTGACAAATTCCAAATTAATATGTCATTAAATTAATTAAATCAAATGATGACATGTGTCATCCAAATTGACATCACATTGGCATATTAAAATTTGCCATGTGTCATTTGGCCTACAAAGTAAAGATAAATTTCCTATTTAAAATTTATGGATAATTATCTTTATTAAAATAAAAAAATAAAATAAATATAAATATTTATTCAAAATCGATAGATAATTATCTTTATTAAAATAAATAAATTAAATAGAGATATTATTTATCTTTGTTGATTATTATCTTTATAAAAATATGACATTTATCAAAATAGATAAATAGAGATAATTATCTCTAAGAAAAATTTGGGACAATCAAAGTCTACTACATCTTTTCAAGCATATCAATTCAAAATGGAGTTTATCCTCTAAAACCACTATAAATAGAGGACATCCCTCTCATTTTCAAGACCAAGTTTTCAAGAAGTCAAAACTCTGGAGAAATTCTGCCTCTAAAGCATTGCAGAATTTCAACCTAAAATCCAAAAATCATCTTGCAGAACAACAAATCTCTAACAAGCTTAAAGCCAAAGATTTGTCGTGAAGACCGTTCAATCCATCTTCCAACCAATGCCAAGAGGATTTCCTGTTTGAGTCAAGACCACAAAGAAGATAGAATCAAATGAGTATTCTTTTGTGAAAGAATTGAAACAGAGATTCTACTCACTATTTGATTAATACAAAAATAAATTTGTGACACCTTTTTCAATTTGTTTGATTTTCTGCAATTGAGAAATTTTGTGTTTACAACCCCATACATATGCACAGGTATAATTAAAAACAATCACAATTACACAGTTCAAATTATATATTTTCTTGAGAAGATGTCCAAATTATACATGGTATTAACTTACACATTTTTTAAACAATATATTTCTAAGATATGTAATGGTTTCCCATATATTATATATTAACTTGTAACTCAATGTATATGCATGAATACACTTAAAGATATATTAAAAGATGGATAATATAATTCCTATATATATAATTTAAATACTATTGATAGTCGTTCTTATATTTAGTTAACTCTTTAAAAAGTCTTGTAAGAATCTTATACTTTGTTAACTTTTTAAAAGTCTTGTAAGAATATTATAAGGTATAAAATGTAAACTGTCCATGTTTATTTATTTATTTATTTATTACTTCTTAATTTTTGTTATTGTGAAGCACTTTTTTCTTTTACGATTCATTTATTCTAGACTTTTTTATTTTTGTACTCAATAACTCACTTGGATGAATATTTATAATATGATCTCACATTTTATTCTAAAATTAGGATATAAAACTTTCTCTTAAAAAAAAAAAAAAAAGGACACATGGCACAAAATTTGATTTTAATTTGAAATTTTAATTGGATTTTCTCTCAACTTTATCTATTAATATATATATATATATATATATATATATATATATATATATATATATATATATATATAATTTAGAATTTAATTGAATTTAGACTTTTCGATTTTTGCACTTATAATTCACTTGCCACAAAAATTTAAAAAAAAACTAAATGGACACAAAATTGGACTCCTATTGAAATACAATTAATTGGATCTGGACTCTTCGATTTTTACACTCAATAATTCACTTAGCATAAAAATTAAAAATTAGATAGAACACGTGGCGCAAAATTGAGAATCAAATTGAAATTTAATTGGGTTTTCCCTAAACTTTTGCTTTTAATATATGTGTGTGTGTGTGTGTGTGTGTGTATGTAGATTACTATCTAATTAGCTCACCTAATAAAGTCTCGTGTCGACAAATAAGAGATTTGGAGTTTAATCTCTACCTACACCAAAAAAAAATTGGTCTCTTAACCTAATTAATAAGAGCAATCATAGAACAAAAACTATAAGTGTGAAATGCTATCGTATTTATAAATTTTAAAAAAAAATGCTATCTTAATATCTCCCCTAAATTTTAAATTCTAATAAATAACAAATTCACACGCTTGAAAAACATGTTTATATATTAAACAAGTTTGATTTAAAAAAAAAAAAACATGTTTCATAAAAAAAAGGCAGTACATATATTAAATTTAAATTAATACATAAAAGAAAATGAGTTTGCAATTTGTTTTTTTATTTTTTATTTTTTTTATTAAATTTAACACTATAATAGAAAAATGATTATGGTATTAAATTATTTCAATTAATATTTAGAAATGTTACTTTTTATTAACAAAAAGTGATCTTACACTATTATAGAGGAGCAATTTTTATTATTATTATTATTTTTTTTTGAGTTTCAATCTAAAAAATAAATAAAAATAAAAATAAAATAAAAAATCCTTATTTAAAGTCTTTATGATGTTTACACCTAAAAAAGAAGTCTTTATAATGAAAACAAATCCAAATGAGTATTAGCTTATTACAAATTTATAGCCATCCAATTCTAAGTAGGTTCTTTCGTATTAAATATGCCGTAAGGTTTGACCGAGGAAAGCAACAATCTACTCCTGAATGGACCGGTGGTGCCGTGGTGGTACTGGTGAATGATGAGAATGAGTCATCTCTCCCACAACTGCCACAAGTCATTTATTTAGAGGGAAAACTAAAGATAGGAGCACCCTATCTTAAAAAGGTATGTTGTTTTAAAGAAGTTATCACAGTTAAACCTTAGGCGGGGTAATACTAGAGACAAGCATGATAATGATTGGGTTGACAGAAAGCCAATACCACTCCAAAATAAAATAGAGGTAAAGAGCTATTTTCTTTCATTTTCATTTCTTAAGTATGAATTTACAAACATAAAGATGTGTCGTGTCATATTAGTGAACATAGAGAAAGAGGAGAGAGAGAGAGAGAGAGGGGGGGGGGGGGGTGCAAAAGCTAGGAAGCATAGACAGACATGGGTGCCTATAAGTCACGGCGACAAACAATTTTTGAAAAATTATAACATGACACAGCAAGGTAAAACACTGGTAAGACACCAGTATGGCATCCCAAATGAAGTGTCTATGCTTCCTAAGGAAAAAGACAACTATCAACTATGTTGCACAAAATTCATGAGACACTGATCTGAATCCTAAGTCACTCGAGAGTAAATCAGAACTACAACAGATCTGCTAGCCTTTGAACTCCTTTTAGACTGGATATACAGCAAAAAGAAAAACCAAGAAACCAAGGAACAAAACAAATTAACAAATGGAAAAACCATCATCTATAGTTCATAGGTGTCAACTGTGCTATCCATAGATTCCTCTCTTCGGTGTTCAGAGATTGGAGACCTGGTTTCTAGTTGGTCAACATCAAGGGAGACTTCATCTGCTGTGGCAGATAAGGAATTTTTGTGATGTTTCCTATTGTGTCTCAACTTAACGATCCTCGACAGCACTTGCACAACATCCCTCATGGAAGGTCGTTTTCTTGGGGCTCGGTTGATGCATTTGTATGCAAGATTTGCCACTTCATTGAGTTCTTGCACATCAAATTTCCCTTCCAGGCGGGAATCCACAATTTCCTCCCATCCAACTTTTCCCTCAATATTCATTGCTGCCTATTCATCAAACAAGAAAACACATTAAAATAGCAAGCATACGTGACTGCGACCAGGTCAACACTTCTGCAACACAAGCCAACAATGATCCTTTTTCTTTGAGTAACTACAATTTTCCCTTTGGGATTGGATAAAACAATTGTGACCTTTGGCCTTAACTGCAAAGCTTATCTTCAGCCATTCTTTAACATTCGGTGCATTTTCACTTATTCTAGTATTTTATTATATGACAAAAACAATAGAGGAATCATAAATATCATTCAAAACTTCAAGGTAATGACCCTTGCACTTCCAGTATCACACTTTTTTTTTCTAAGTAAAATAACTATATTAAACATTGGAGGAAGCTCAAATACAGATTGTATTAAAACTACTCAAAAAGAATTACAATCTACTTCCACTACTACATTCCTATATTGCTTTATTTGCATTAATACCCATATACACACACACACGTAGAGAGAGAGAGAGAGAGAGCTTACGAGCTCAACATATTCCATGAGACCCTGTTGAGGATTTCTGCCAGCAATAAGTTCAAAGAGCAACACCCCAAAACTGTAAACATCACTTTTCTTAGTGAAAGCCTTTGTGGATATATACTCAGGATCAAGATACCCAAAAGTACCCCGTATATTAACTGCATGTTTGTCCACCATCTCTTCTCTTGAAAGCCCAAAATCAGCAACCTGCTTGATCCAGCACAACAAGCTACAACAATATAAGAGGCGGCCTAACCAATTATTAGTAATAGACTAGTATCTTCGGAAAAGTTTTATTTCAAACGATCCAAAACTCAGGAATGTCTATCAAGGGCTTAAATATAAAGGTCCTCTTCAAATAGCAAAATAATTACACTCTTTTGAGGTAAAGATAATCAACAATCATGAAAAGAGACATACCCTGGCTCTCATGGACTGATCCAACAGAATATTGGAAGATTTAATATCGCGGTGTATTACAGGAGGAACTGCCTGAAGTGATAATATAGGCAATAACAAATAAGCACCTTAAATAAATCATATACATGTACAGGTGTTCACACAAAAAGACAGATATCCATCATTTAGTAGACAAGATGTATAATTACCCCATCATGAAGATACTCCAAACCCCTTGCAATATCTAAAGATATATGAACTCTTAAATCCCAGTTCAATGCTTCAAGTTTTTCACCTGCATTAAGAAGACAATTATGATGTTTATTACTTAATATATGAATAAAACAATAAAATGCAGAGAGTTATTCTAGCACAAGGTTAGTTCAATGCACCAATGCATTATGAAAGAATGACTCAAGTCGCTGGAAGGTAAAAAAAAAAAGGGTCACGGAAGACCAAAAAATTCAGTCATGCCAGAGACATACAAATCATGCATTTGTAGAAACTCAATATAGTTGAGTTATATCATTAAGATGATAGCTTACTGTACAAATGAGAAGCCAAGCTGCCTTTATTCATATAGACGTATAAAAGCATATGCTGGCCTTTTTCTGCACAATATCCAACCAAATTCACAAGATTCCGGTGATGCAACCTTCCCAATAACATAACCTGAGAATGATTAGAAGGGGGGTTAAAACTGCTGAAACTGTTTTAAGAACAGAAAAATATTACATAAAGAAATCAGTTACATGTCAATGAATGGCAACTTAGACACATTCAAACTGGTGGTTGTTTACACAAAGGCAAAAGGAGTAGTTATTTCTTGAAAGATGGAATAAAGCTCTCATACATGTTTATAAGCAGCTAATTTCTGGGAGGATTTTGTTTATTAGTTTTCCTGATAGTTATTACATTGTCTCACTTTCCTGATTAGCTGATCATTGAGCTCCCATACTCTACCAAATTTATTTTGTAGACAAATATATGCTGTTGGGTACATGAAATATAAAAAAATATCATCCATTAATCATCACTACCTCTGTCTGGAACTCTTTCTCCCCTTGTTTAGAATCAGTTGCAAGCACTTTAACAGCAACTGTCTCACCACTTGACATCTGAGCTCTGTAAACAGGACCAAATGCACCTTGTCCTATTAAAGTTGTGAAATTACGGGTTGCTTTCTGCAGATCCCTGCATGAGAACCATTAAGCCAAAATTAATTAAAAAGGGGGTAAAAGGAAAGCTCAAAGAAACCTAGGTGTGGAGAACAGCTACTACTTGTATTAATAGCCACCAAAACACAAAAAGAGCACATCTCAAAATGACAAATCTAATAATCGTTGGAATGGTGTAACATGGGTTATACTCATGAAAAATTCCAACCAATTCTCTCAATTGTTGACAGATTATCATCAATTTTTTTTTTTTTTTTTTTTAAGATTCTAATACTGGAAAGACATGATAGGTCTCCACTGAGCATAGTCAACATTTTCACAAATTGTATAAAGTTGCACCTTTTCAGGGGCACCCAAAAAAAAAAAAAAAAGATAATATGAGGCCAAAATACCACTTCTATATATGCAATTATTCATTGTTAAAAATCTTAAGACATATATAGATATGATAATGATAAGAAACTATTTCATCCAAAACCATGGCGTATAGGTGCAGAAAGTGCAAAGGAAAGCATACTTATAAGGATACTCAAGTATTCCAGATGCTGAGACCACATTGCTCCTCCTAAATCCCTCAAGCCATAAGGACCTGCCATTATGTCCAGACTTCACAGGAGATTCTGGACCAATGGTTGAGTCAGATAATATAGTACAAGAATCAGCACCATTTGTACGGATAGGGATAGCTGCTGCTCTCCTCGAACTGCTATTCCCTATCTGCGAGCGCTTCCTATGGTACCTAATACAAAACAGTGCAAAAATAGCCAAAACCACTCCAATCACCACGCCTATGGAAATCCCAATAATCAACCCTGATGACTCCCCTTTCATCTCCTCTTCTGTTCTTCAATACTCCCTACTCAATTGTCCAATCCTTCAACCAACCTGCATATTGGCCCAACAATGTTTCAACAAAACTAAGTCGAAAAAGAAAACTGAACCACTAGAAATCCTATACTACTACTCAATCCATGAAGCTAAAAACTAAGAAGTCAACTTATAGATCAACTGTTCATTATTCATAGCCACCCAAGAAGTCAAATAGAGATTTCAACAATAAACTCACAGAAACATGCCAAAAGAACATTCTATTAAAACAACCTAGAAAAAGTCTTAATGCACAATTCAACACAAGCACACAATGACAACAACGTAGAAGACCCAATTGAGATTTCAGTTTAGATTATAATACAGCTATCTTTCCAATTAGTTTCAATTTGACTTTGTTACCATATAAACTTTTAAATGAAAAAAGGGTATTAATCAATTAGCAATATTAGACTTGTACGCCATAAACTACCTCATTTCTGCTCTGAATTTATTAAATTTGATTAGAAAGAGAAACCCCATCTGGCACGAATAGATATTTCACTAAACTATCTATCTGATGCTCAATCTTTCTAAGTAAAAATTTAAATATAGAGCAGAGGATCAAGATCACTACATAGAAAAAAGGTTAAACAATTAAATATACAATTACTTTGTAAAAATAGACAAGCATTTGATCAAGCTCATGAACACTTTCTTTTTGTGTTTTTGTTTTCCTTTCTTTTCTTCAAGTAAGCTTATTTTTCCTCAGCAACCAAACAGAGCTCAAGAAAAACCAAACAATCAATGAATCAAGAAAAAAAAAAAAAATCTTTTGAATCGACCCCAGAAACCAAAAACCAAAAGCAAAGAGAAATGGCAAAAAAAAAAAACAAAAAGGAAATAAAAACATGTTTGGAAAAACAGACTGTAAAACTGTAACTGCATTGACAGAAGGGACAGTGATTATTTCCACGTTACCTGTTGAATCGACATCGGTTGAGGCAGTTACTACATGTTTTCTGAAAGTGATTTTTCAGTGACTTTTGTTTTTTTAAGAGAAAGAAAGGCATATATGTTTGTTTGATGAGAGAAGAGAAGAAAAGAGAGAACCAGATACGAAATTCTTTATTTATATATTTATTTATTTATTTTTGTATGTTTGGAAGCAAGAACAAAATGGAAACACTACTGCTAATGCTAAGTACTTCGAGAAAAACAAAAAAGAAGCAAGTTGTTGTGAGAAATTGATTTTAATAAAGGAAAAGTATTTCCAAGAAATGAATGGAAAAGCAGAGTGGGAAGTGGGTTTTTATTTCCATGCGTTTTAAACTTCCGTGAGTCGCCGTTTGCTGTAATAAAAAAAAAGGCGCCTCGAGGTGGGTTTTTTTTGGTGTTCCCAAAATGACCTCGGTTTATGTAATATGACCAAAATGCCCCGATGAAATGGTGGGATTTTGGGGATTTTTCAATTTCTTTGGTGTCTACCAGTCTACTCCTACTATAAATTATAAAACAATCTTTTCAAAAAAAAAAAAAAAAATTATAGAACAATATATATATATATATATATATATATATATATAAAGAGAGAGAGGGAATGATTTAGTAATTATTTTTTAAAAAAATTTGTTAGAAAAAAAAGAAGTAATTGATTTTTTTTTACACATTTTTATAATTTCCATGAAAGTGATATTAATTTTTTTTTAAATGTCATGTTAACATGTTTCTTTAAGAAAATCATTAATAAACCATATTAGAAAAATTTTAACACTTCTTTTATGGGAAATATAAAAAAAGTTAGAAAAATTAATTGCTTTATCATTTTTTCAGTTAGCTTAACTGTTAAAATCTCTTATGGTTGAATAAGATATTTGAATTCAATTCTCACCTACACTAAAAACGGATTTGTGTCTTGATCTGAAGATAAAGAGAGCAATCATCAGAATAGGTTGAAACTCTATAAATAATAAAATAAAATAAAAACAATGTTTATAGGGCATTTTAACATTTTTCTTTTAAAAATAGTACATTAATAGATGTTCAAATAACTCTCATTAACTGGACTCATTAATAATTTCACACATTTATAAATATGAATAATGAAAAATAGTAATAATTTATGTAAAAGTAATTAACAATTCATTACAATATCTATATAAAATTATTGTAAAAATTGGTATAGAATTAATTATGGTCCTAAAACGACGAGTGTGAGTGTAATTTTTGCTTTTTGGATTGGGACAGGGTGCACTTTTAGTTGGGTAAGTATGAAAGTGGTTGGGTTATTCATTGATGCACTGTACACTATGCACTACGTGGTTCAGAAACTACGACAAAGTATATGGTGATTGGATGAGGCACCATCAAGTTATTAGTATTTACCAACTTTTTCCTAAGTATACGGAAATAGTCCAATAGCACATGGGGAAATAATTATTTGTGTAATTACATTATGTTAGGTCTTTTAGGGTTTTTTTTTCTTCCTAAAATTAATTAAGTTGAAATTTGAGACCTCTATATATTCCTCAACAAGTGATTAAACAAAATTGAGACCACAAAAATGAGAAACATACCACTAAAGAGAAAATAGACTACATTTTTCTATTTTTTCTTTTTGAAAATGACTTGTTAGAGCATCCACAATAGTGGAGTTAAAAATTTAGCTATTTAGCTCCACAAAAAGTTATTTTATCTATTTTATCTATACACATGCTGTAGTAATGGATCTATTTTAGCTTTCAACACAATAAAATAATATAAAGATCACAATAAAATAATATATCTACTACAATAAAATAATCCATTTCACTACAATAAAAGCACCACAAACCGATCCACCACCATGGCCAACCAAGAACAACCGCCCACAGCCACCATGAAATCCAGCCAAATTGCCACCACAAAATCCAACCACAGCCACAAAATCCAACCACGAAATCCGCAGTGCTCTTGAGTTCGATGAAGGCAATGTTGGTGGAGCTTGGATCGACGATGAAGCTTAGGTTGGCAATGGAGCTTGGATCAGCAGTGAGATGGAGGATTGGGCGAGATGGGTCGGCTGCGTGGGACTGCGATGAAGATGAAGATCAGCGATGAAGATGAACCCAAAACAGATTGGTGAAGCAGAGAGTAGATGAGGGAGAGGAAAAAAAAAAAAAAAGGAAGAAAGAAGAGAAGTCGGAAAGAGAAATAGAAAGAAAGAGAAAATATTTTTTAAATGAAAGAGGAGAGAGAAATTTAATAAAAAAAAAAATATATATATATATATATATATATTTTTTTTTTTTTGCTCTTAGCTACAGTGCACATCTATTTATAGATGTGCACTGTAGCAATGAAGCTAAAAAAAATAGTTATAGCTCCACTGGTGGATGGTGGTTTTTTGTGTTTTGGTAGAGCTAAAATAGCTATATAGTTATTTAGTTCTACTGCTGTGAGTGTTCTTATAAGTCCATTAGAAATATGTTCTACTTATGGTCTGTTTAGATTGAGGGGAAGGGAGGGAAGTAAAGTAAAATTAACCCAAAATTAGTCTATTTTCAACTAACTCTACTCCACTTCTCCCACTTACCCTCCCTTCCCCCTCAATCCAAATAGGCCCTTAATTTTCTCTGTAATATTGGGCTTTGATGGTTTTTGTCATATACTTTTAGGGATTAGGACTATTGAAGAATTATCACCATACACCCTTGGTGCGATAATCATTCCACAAGTATAAGTGATTGTGAGGTGTAGGGGATAAGAGTTGAGATTCAAGTCTCCAAGAAGGAGTTTCACACACATATACACTTAAATTAGACCATAGTAGAATTTTTATCTTGTATAATAATTATATAAAAAAAAAAGACTATTGAAGAATCTTTTTCATTATGTTATGTTTGAAAATAAAATGACTTGTAGTTTATTAATGTCTACTTGTTCTTATAATTATTTCATTTCTTGTAATTACACTTTATAAAATTTAATTACTTTAATTCTTTATAAAATTTATTTATTCTATTTATAATTAACTAAAAATAGAATTTCAATAATATTTAATCTCACAAAGTAACTTGTCCCAAGTCCCATTGGGATTCTGTTTTACCTAATTTCCTCTGTAATATTGGGTTTTGACAGTATTTGTCATACACTTTTGGGACCTAGGACTATTGAAGAATCTTTTTCAGTATGCTATGTTTGCAAATAAAATGACTATAGTTTATTAATGTCTATTTCTTCTTATATTTATTTCCTTTCTTGTAATTACTCTTTACAAAATTTAATTATTTTATTTCTTTATCAAATTTATTTATTCTATATATAATAAATTAAAAATAGAATTTCAATAATATTTAATCTCACAAAGTAATAAGAAACTATGATAAATTAGGTAACAGCCAACCAATAATGTAGAACAAAAAAGGGTATATTGTCTGCATGTGCCGTACAATCCGAAGTGACTATCATTAGGTATTTGCAAGGAACTTTCCAAGGCATGAAAACTAGGTCTAAAATACAAGAAAAGTTGAGATAATCATGAAGAGGTCGCATTCTAGCTCATAAGTCATAACATTAAAAGGTGATTCCCAAAACTAAACCTTATTCTACGAATAATAATAATAAGTCATTGAGATGATGACTTCTTCAAGGTGAACAATATTGACACCCTTTTTTGAGAGTTACCTCACTCTTACTGCTGTAACATTCTTTGATGTTAGGATCGTAGTTTCTTAAGCTGCATAGAATATTTTGACCTATAGTTACTAACGTAAGTTTCACTCATATATATATTTTGATGGGTGATAAAAGTCTTTTAATATGAGAGCTTAATTAGTAGGAATAGCAATTGTTTGGACAATAATGAATCTTGTACATGCTCATGAATGTATGGAAGTGGAGTAAGCTTATATTATATTATGCTGTGCTCACCAGTCACCACAATAGCGACAGAAGAAATTGTTCATATGACAAATGCATTGGTTGTTGATGTTGGCGGTTAATAGGTACGAAAAAAATTTGAGAGTGGTAGTGAGCAATTGTCAAAATGGTAAACACACCTAATCTGCCTTTTCTTCTTATTTTTTTCCTAAGAAACACACCTAATCTGATAGATTGAAAGAAAAAAAGTTGATAAACAATAACATAACAGCAAAGTTTAGGTGATGGCAAGTGAACCTCACATCTGAAATTTATTTAAATGACTAGAATCCTGTCATTACAATCAAGATTGATATCTTGAAAAATCAATGATGATAAATTTTTTTCTTAAACTATATATGGCCCATCACACTGCAATACCCACCTGATCGATGTATATATCTATACCAAAAGATACATCAAAATCCCAGTCTGTCTCGCCTAATAAGTAATAACGTGACCTATTAAATATTTTTAATCTTTTTGGGTAGAATCTAGCACAATACATGTACAGCCAGGTGTAAGATTGTATACCATTGGTGTATTCAAATTTTTTTTGGTTTAATTAATTAGTCATTCTTGGAGTCCCAACTGGGCTTTGGAAGTTCAGTGTCGCATTCTAATTAGATATGAGTGTATTTATGAATATATAAGACTGTTTAGCACTTTAGCTAAGCTTTGCTCATTAGGGAATGCGACATTGACGAACTTAGGAGGTCATTGACCATTTCGTCGAAATGAAATACTAGGATATAATTCAATATACAATGGCCCAAGTGGTACGCTACGCACGAGAGGCAGAACTGCGAGTCAAAAAGAATAAAGATTGATTATGAAACACCCACCTAATCTAAATCTAAACACAGTGGCATGACACGGAGGTCACGACGTATTGACTAATTCATACAATATATAAAAAATGAATCTCTCTCTCTCTCTCTCTCTCTATATATATATATATGGAGTATATCCTTATGCCAAAAAAGAGGCTAATTAAAGTATTCATAACTATATTATATGATACTAAAAAAAAAAAAAGACAAAAAGAAAAAGCCAAGCCCAATGTGGGGGTTGATTTTGTAATCTTGTCTTGAAATGAAATGACAAAATATTTTGACGGGGATACCAAAGAATGGCTCAAGAAAAGCACAACCAAAATGGACAAAGTTAAGAAATGCTATCGCTTTTGATTAAAAAAAAAAGTGCACAAAGTTAAGATCCTACCAAATAAAAATGAAAAATAAAATACTTTAAAGTTAACAATTTGGTTACTGTAAATACAAAACCAAACGACATAAGATACAAAGCTAGAAGTCTGGATAAAGGTAGTAGGAGCAATTCAATGTTTGGTGATAATTGTCTTTGAAATGAGCAAAATATTGGGATCTCCCTTAACTTTACCAACTCAATGCACAATAAAGTAAGGGAGTGTACTATTAATTATTGCTAAAACGGTCAAGTGAGCCCAAACAATGAAACAAAAGCATTAAAAAGAGGCTTTAAGTGCGTTGAAAACGGTAACGTTTGTCCCCAGCCTCCAACTGGAAAGTTTCTCCCAAAGGAAAATTTTTCTAGACTCAGATACATATGCTTGATTTTCTAGGCATGGATGAACTTTCTTTTTGCATCTGTACCTCAAAATTCTAAACTTCGCAGCTATATTTGACCATAAGATAGCAATTCTCCAATTTTCAGTTTGCCTCCCATCCTGTTATATGGAAAATTATTAGTTACTTCTAGAATACTATAAATGCATACTCTTACCTATGATATAAATGGTGGGTACCACCATAAATTTAATTAGTAGGACCTACCATTCATGTGAGACAAAAGAGTAAGCATTTATGGTACTCTGGGAATATACAATAATTTCCCCTGTTACATGCATAATTTGTATTAATAGTATTATTGAAAGGGTCTAATTAATGGGTATTTTTATGATATTTATTAATAGACCATTTCAAGAAAACAAAAATACTCTCTTCAATAAGAATATCTCACTTCTTGTCGTGCTTGGACTATGGGTTTGTTTGGATAGAACTTATTTTGCAGAAACTGAAAACTGAAAACACTGTAGTAAAATAATTTTTAAATGTGTAAATAGTATCGTGGGACCCATTTTTAATGAAAAAGTTACTGAAAAGTGAAATTTGTGGGTCCATAAACAGTGCACGGATACACTGTTCACGGTTGAAAAGTCAACAAGTGCGGCTACCAAAAAAAAAAAATGGCTAAAACGCGTTGAAAGCAAAACGTGGACGCAATAAGTCAAATCCAAACCTCCCCTATATCCATAATTGAAGTTGGCTGTGATGATTATGCGAAATCATAATCAGAATTAAGATATACTAGCTAGCTAGGTGGGAATCTAAACAAGAACAAGGGCACTTCTCAAAAATTTAGGTTAATTTTTGTAATATTGACAAAACCAATGTGGTTAGATGTTAGTACAATTTATATGTACAATTTTTAAATGAGTGAGTTACTGAGTTTAGTATCAAAGAGAGTCAATGGAGAATATTTGAGCCATTTATTTCTATTTCATGAGACCTTTTAATCGTGTTACTTCTTTGTATTTACCATATTTGATTTGGTGTGATTTTATTGAGAAGATATGTATATACATCTAATTGGTCTTGAATGGCGAGAAGTAGAATTGAATTTGAATTAGAGTTCATTGGCAATTGAAAATTTTTATGATCACACTGAAAAGTTTTTTCAACTTTGAGTATATGAGGGCTCCACTTGAATATGTATCATTAGCATTTTTTTTTCTTCATGAATGCTTTACTGCAGCAAACTAGCAAAAACAGAATTTCCGCTTCTTGTTCTTTTTTGTTAATTAGGGGAAATAAACTGGAATTAAGGGTTTACAATGCGAGTAAAGTGAACATCAAACATATCTGACAAACAAATTAAGGGGGGTCCTAAATCAATCGGGACCCGTATAAACAAAATCTTCACTGTGTATATCCTTCCCAAGCCAATAAGGTATTTGCACACTTATTGCCATTCTTGAAATTGTGATCAACAGTGCTTTGATGAAACATGAACAGGAGCTTCCATCAATCAAAGACAATGGCAGCAAGCAATTCGCTTGTAAAAGGTAGGAGATTGTTCTCAATGTGGTTGACAATAGTTCAAGTGCATGTGGACCTTACAAATGCCATAGTTGAGAGCTAACTTGCTGTTCAATGCGACATTAATAACAGACTACAATAGTTCATGACCCTTCCAATTTCATTTTTTTTTTCTCAGTATTGTATAGTGCAAAAAAGGCATGGAGTGGATCACCAATAAGAAACCACTCCCCAACGGTAGATCATGCATTAGGTTCCATTTTTGCTCAATTGATTGTGGTCATGTTGAGCTTGGAGGCAAAGATACAATTAATAGCCGCATGAGGTTGAAGCAAGCAAGCCTGCCCTCTTTGCCCGGGGATCATGGGGCATGTGGTATGCACATGTAGGAGCATGTGCATTTGTTCTCTCCACATTCATTCCATCTTGTGGGATGACTGGATGGGTCCAAGCCTAGTGAGCTCGAGGCCCCATTTCTTGGAAAGAAAGAATAGTTAGTCACTTGCATACATGTGATTTTAGCTTAGGGGGGAAAAAAAAGGTGTTGGTAATTTGGCCGAATTTGACCCGACCCATAACCATGACTCACGGATCATCTTTATAAATTATTTAATAAGTGATTTTGTAAAAGTAAACTGATTTTGATATCAATAGTTAAAATCAGTAGTAGAATGATTTAAGATGAGCAATTGAGTGTTTTTAGGACCACTCATCTTGATAGTGAGTTTATTCCTATTTGTATTTAGATATTTTTATGAAATTGTGAGAACATATATAAACTTACTTACAATGTTTGAGTGTCCTCTTAAGCAAGCTATCTCTCTCTAGGGACACCATCAACAATAATCTGGAGTTTGGCGCGTGGAATTCAAGAAGAGATTCTAGTATCCTCTTCAAGGACAAAAAGGTACTCCAAGAATTGTAGAGATTGTGAGGAGGAATTTGTAAAGCAAGAAAAAAAAAAGATCTGAAAAGTGGATGATTCGTTCTACCAAAGTATGTAAATATATGCCCATCTAATAAATACTACCCAAGTTAATCTTATGATGTTACACTTTTGTAATACAAATGATTTTTAAATTGTATTTACTTTAAATGAATGAATGACTAAAAATTAAATAGATGTGAAAAAACAGAGAAAGAAATATAACTCCAAAAGTGAAACAAATGTTAGGGAATTTTTCCGTTCATTAGTTTGAAACATAATAATCTGGCAAAAAATTTTTAGTTTTTAGTTTTATGACTTTTGTCTTTGTTTTCTGTTTTTTGTTTTTTTTTTTAAATAACAAAATTAACATTTTTGAAAATAAGCTAATTTTTAACTTTTTGTCACATATTTAGCATAAAAGTTACCAAAAATTATATCTTTTATATCACACTATACAATTAATCTAAGTATTTTAACATCATAGATTTATAAAACTAAGGTCATCTATGAAAGTTCATTGTGATACCTTATATTTGACTAAAATTAAGAAATTTATAATGGAAAATGTTAAAATTATTACTAACTTTATTATCGAGGGGAGGGGTGGCCGGTGGGTATATTTATGTAGCATTTCTAATCAGTTCCCCCACACCCCCCCAAAAAAAAAAAAAGAAGTTTAACTGGGCTGGCTTGTGGCCCAATACGCTTCATGCTGCCAGGTGTCATGGATTAATCTGGGCCTAGACTAGAAATTAATAAGGGTCTTCTTTCAAAAAAAAAAAAAAAAAAGATTTGTTTGAAGGTCTGGCAGTGGCATGGATCTGTGACTGGCCCAAATCAATTTATTGGGGCCTAAAATACCTCCGTGGCCTTTCATTTTAGTATTTACAAGAGTCGGCTAGACCGGATTTCTATGGCGTAATAACTCAAGCTGGCCCAAAATAGACAACATAAAATTAAAACCCCTCTGCTAATGCATTCAATGGAGATGCTATTATGTAGCATGAGAAAATTCACTTGTGCCAACAAAAGAAGACAATTTTTGTTTACGAAACCCGCCCTATTTTTGTTTATGAGCCGTAGATTAAGGACAATTTTGAAATAAACACTAATAGAAAAGTGCTTTTGTAACTCAGATATGTGATTCTGTAATTTGTTTTCTTTTAAATAAAATTCCTCTTTGCTCAAAAAAAAAAAAAAAAATCGCTTGCGCCAAAAAGGTCTTCACCTTGATTTTTGAAAAGAAAATACTAGCTTATTGACTCTTTTTTTTTTTTTTTTTTTATTGATTATAATTTGAAAATTAGGTAGAGTGACGAAAAAAATAATAAATAAAATTTGGTAGAGAAGTTTCCACCCAAAGTCTATGGCACTGGTGGCATTATCATTATTATCTAAGTAAGAATATTAGTGGGCCATGCCGACGATAATTCTTGACAATTGGATCCAATGGTTCATATAGTACAAAAATTCCATTAGAAAAAAAAGACCATTAACCATTGAATTATAAGTCGAGTACTTGACCAGTTGAACTAGTATCAACTCTTTTAGTTTTTAGTTTACCCAAATAAGAAAAAGAAAAAGAAAAGGATGATTGAATACAATAGTTATAAAGACTGATCAAAAGGATGATTGAATATAACTAACATGGATGTCAAAATCAAATTCAAAAAAAAAAAAAAAAAGTATGATAAAGATTAATTTTTTGACTTCTCTACATGCACGTCTTTGATAACCCCATTAATTGATGAGTAATTCATAATTGGATTTTATTTATTTATTATTATTATTTGATGGGAACATAATTGGTTTATTTAGGATATTCTTGCATGTTTGGAAACTGCAACAGTGTGTCCAAAATGGAGTATTAATTTTAAGGCGAAAATACAAAATATACAAATTTTATCACTTTTCACTTCAATTCTCTAAGTTTGCATTCTGTTATTTCAGTCATCTAAATTTTAATTTTTCTCAAGTCAATCTTCAAAATTTGCATTCTGAGTTTTGCATTAATTAATGTGTAATTCATAATTGGTTTTATTAATTTATTAATTATTTTTTGATGGGAATATAATTGGTTTGTTTATGATATTCTTGCATGCTTGGAAACTGCGACAGTGTGTCCAAAATGGAGTGTATTTATTTTTAATATAAGTTACAATTAATATATCACATATGCATGTGGTTGGCGTTTGAACATCCAACCAGCTTACAAAACAAGTATATGACCAATTCAAAGATATCAACATCTCACATAAATATACATATAAGGCCTAGTCAAAGGCATGACATTTTCTCAGATTCAAAGGTCTCTGTTTGACATTGTTGATGTGTTATAGATATCCTCTTTAGTCAGCTTTGGTTGTATATTTCGTGAAGGGGACCATTACAATTTACAAATATACAGCCCTGCTTGATATAAAATCTGGGTCACACATCTGACATCTATATCAATGTGACGATATGGGTCTTACATTGTGAATTGTTCAGCGTGATACAGACAAATCTTTTTATGCATTTTTCACGTGTGTACCTTCTTAAAGGTCACAAATGAGAACACAATCTCTGTTTGCTTACCTCACCGACCACTTATAGCTTTTTCGCATGTGGTATTTGAGAAATTAATTATTTCACTACTCCACGATTAATATGCATTAATAAGAAACTCCTAAGTCCTAAGCAAGGATTACTTGTAGTTTGAGAATTGAGAAAATACATATCTATGCGTGTTTGTTCTTGACCATATCTACGCACCATTATAGCTAATTGTTTTATTGAGAACACGTGAAGGTGAGTCCTATATACAAAGACCAAAGAAAAAAGAATTATCCAAGAACGATTAAGTTGACCAAATTTGGAATAGGCGTTGATCGACGCACTACAAATTAAAATTTAATATTGGTATTGTTCAAGAAGGTCTTGTAATTGTTGTTTGTTTTGTACTTGTAGGAAAAGTCATTTTGTTTGACTTGTACTAAGTGATAGACACCAAAAAAGGAAGCACAAGGCATTCCATTGGATGAAAACGGAGGTCACCACTCACAAGGTTCGAAATATATATTAGAGTTGGAAGAGTTCGATTTATATAATAGAATTTCAAACCTAGAGTTTTACCAGGAGTTTCGAAATATATAATATTTTAGAATTTTAGATTTATAAAACATGAATACTTAATTGTTGAGCTTTAAAAGCTCAAATTTGCAACTTTAACCTTGAAATATTTTAAAGCCCTGAAAGTGCCTTAGTGGCTGGACACGCCTATCAATGTATACTTTTTTGTATACATTTAAAAAAAATGTATACTTTTTTTTTTGGTCTAGAATGATCATCCAATATATATTAGGTATATTTTTTAATCTGATAAATGTAACAACAACATTCTTCTTTGTCATAGGCATTGCTATACACTTGTACTTTTTTGTATGGAAAATCATGCTTGCGTTACGTAACGTAACAGTAAATGCATATACATGTTCACAAGAAGTAGCACTATTATGATACTTCTGGAACGTAATTAAGTTGATTTTTTAAATGATAATTCTGGTACTCAAGCATAAGGAGGCAAAAATTAGGACATAATGACATTGAAAACTAATAGTAATTTGTAAATGATCACTAAAGGCCTAATTTATAATACAAGTTAGGTTTCTCAAGAAGCTTTTGGATTCAAACACTATTGGTGTTAGTGGGAGTTGGGTTTTCTTTTTAATTTTGGTATAGAAAAGTAGAAAGAAAATCAAATCTCAAATATGTGGTATTATCTTATCTCCAACTGTCCAATAAGCTTTATTAGAACTACTAACTTTTTAAGGTGGTGGGCACCTTCAAGAAACAGAATGATATTGCTGGAATCAATTTAATTAGATGGCAGTGTGAATTAGGAAACTTCTTTGAAATTTGATACTTTTTCTGATGACTCATTCAAACACAATAAGATAAAGATGATAAGTGATTCACATACACTTTTTTTTTTTTTAAATTCACTTTTTGCAGATGTGAAATATTATTCCTAAGGAAAGGGAACTCAGTTCCACCACATTCTTTTCTAGCTAGGTGCATGTTCTTGAGCTCAAAATTCCACACAATCTTTGATCTTCCTTTATCTTTCTGATATTATATGATAAGGACAAACACAAATTTGTGATATGTAACACTTCATAATCATGGCTTGTCATTATTTAATGATTAGACAAAAGAAAGCACTAAAAGTGGCATGGGATTATAATTATTTCTTACATGAGGCACTGCATATATATTATCGTTTAAGACGTGGAAAATGCCAAATCACTCTTAATAGTTTTTTTTTTTTTTTTTTGCTCACATAATTAAAGAGAGTAACATATGCCCATCAAGATTATCCAGTTGGTACGAAATTTGCTTTCAATTTTGTCTAGTATTTACATATATGATTGTGTGTATTAAATAACATGCTTCACCTTATCAATATGCACAGGGGTGAAGCTATGCATAAACTCAAGTCTACTAAAAAACAGTAAGGAAAAAGAAAGTGTATCATGTTGAATGAAACAATCACCTTTTTCTTGCTAAATGCAAATGTTGGGATCAAAACAAGCACAAGTAAAGAGGACTGACTTAAACATAACTCTACGACTGAAACTGTTACCAGTACTAATCATCAGGTATCCTAAAATTTGTTATTTGTTTTCTCTATTGGCAACTTTGGCTAGCTAGAAATGCTCAAAATTTTAATAATTCTTCTATATATATCAATCTTGCCTAATTTACAAAACTATACATCTATAGCTCTTGAATTTTACCATCTTGCTTGCCTAGATAAATCTACAAAAGTTTTTGTTCCTCGAATAATTAAATGGTTTCCTCCAAATGAACCCTTTATAAAATTAAAGCTAGTAGTATTTTGCGTAATAGCTCAGGTTTGTGGATCCGCAGTTTCTCTTTGAATTTGGTAATAGCTACTGAGGTATATTTGGAAATTGCTTAATATTTTGAAATTAAAAACTTTTTTATGAAAGTATACAGAAAAAAAACCTAAAAGCTGACTTTTAAAGTAATATGACCCACTTAATAGTACAATGAGACCCACTTTAAAAGCAAAAATAAGCTAAAAATTAAAATAAGTTAAATTTTTCTCAAATCTCCAACGCAATCTAATAATATTGCTGAAATATAGGTAGGGAGGCAGGGACTTATGTTAGCATGGGATATGAGGTTTATATTTATAAATCTAGGAATTGATTCTACTACTATTATCAATTGGCTAACTATTAATAGTGTAACAATTAATAGATGTTGTTTCCTTATTTTTTTATTGCAGGAACCTTATGAAACAAGTATATATCACAAAGCTCTAGACGTATGGACACGTTAGCAAAAAGGGATGGCCAACACTAAAGCATTTTGGAAGTTTATATATAACTTTTGTTTCGGATATGAAGCAACTTAAAACTAGTAAAATGTGTTTTATCAAAAAAAAAAAAAAAAAACTAGTAAAATGTGTCATTTGGAGGCTTATCAGCCGGATGTTATATAAACTTTTTATTACATGAATAATGCTCTCTTTTTATTTTTTTTTTAAAAGAATATTTTCTTTCCTTTTCATCTCTCTTTTTTCAAAGCAAAATGTTAAAGGTGTATGATTTGTTTTGTTCTTTACTTTCTATGTCAAACAAAAATTGTAATTTTCAATTGAGATTCCTCTTGATGCACAAGACATATGATTGTCTTTAGCGGTATGAGCTGAATTCAAATACAAGGGAAGGGATTGATAGTATGAAAGGAAGTCTGTGACGACGGGGATGACATCAAGGTCAAGTAATTGCTTTCACTCTTTAACATATCAACATCAATGTCACGTCACATCCATTGATGGTGCCTAAAATACGCAAGCAATACTATATGCATATATAATTTTCGAGCCAGTCGTGCAAACTTCTGTTCCCCATTCATGGCCTTGTTAAAGTAAGTTAGGGTATGTTGGTATACTAAGTTTAGGAATAGCCATCCTTATTATGGATAATAAAAAATATTATAATGAAATAATTATTACTATTTATAAATTTAGTTGTTAAAATAAAATTTTATATTTTTAAAAATATATTAATTTTAAAATCTTTTATATGTACTAAGGAATAGTTATTACATCAATTTAAAGAAGAATTTATATTCTTCCATTTAAAGAATAGTTATTCCAATATAATAACTAATTTATGTAATAAAGATGCAACCAAAGGCATGTTTGATATACTGAATATGGATTACAATAAGAATAGTAATCTTTATTGTGGGGATAATTTTTGCTTCAAAGGTCAAGGGCTAGACTATGTTGGAACCTTAGGCAATTTTGTTGTCCCACATAGGAAAGAAAGTCTCCCTATTTGCACCTTATAAGGGATGAGCAACCATTGGTTCATACCTTATAAGGTAGAAAGAGGAAAGCTTTCCTTCCAATGTGGGACACCAAAATTGCCTAAGGTTCCAACATGGTTTATCCCTTGGCCTATGAAGCAAAAATTGTCCCTACATTTATTATTGGGAATAAAATGTGTTGTAATGGAATAAATAAATATATTCATTAGTTTAGTTGTGAGTTATAATATTAAAATAAAACTTATGATTTATTTTAAGAAATATCTCATTCATACAATTATATTTTCTAGAAAATAATATATTTTAAATTTTAGAGAGACGAGTTATTTTTTGATGATTTTTTATTTCCATAATTGTTAGGTAAATATGGAAAGTTTATTTATTTTGAAATGTATTAATGTTAGAAATTATTACATCTATTAAAGAATAGTTATTATAACATTTTTAGAGAGGAATGATTATTTCCCATTTTAAAGAATAGCTATTCATAAAGAATGACTATTTCCTGTAATAAAAATATAATCAAACTATTGAATAGCTAAACTATAGGAATAACTGTTACATTACAATGCTTACTATAGTCTATCAAACGTGTCTCAAATGACTAAATTAATATTACACATGAATAACTATTATATTACATGAACTATTACAACATACTAAACGTACTCTAAATATAGTCAAAAATGGTATCGGCTTCTAATTGGAATGAGTATTATTCGTCTCTCTTTTTTCCTTTTTGAGAAAAAAAAAAAGTACTCTAAGTCTCTTTATTGCCAAGCTTTTTGGGAGATATACTGAGGAGTACGACTTAAAAAGACCACATTTGAATCAGTGTCGAGGGAAATTTTGCAAATGGTCTACGAAAGAAAATAGCGGAGAGCCCAACATCCCAAGAAAAAAAAGAAGAAACAACAATTGTGGATGATTCCATAACATCTATGAATTAAAAGTAAAACGTTGTAAATCGGATAAGTCAAAGTATAAAAAAAATGCTCTGCATGTGTTGATTTATCTACTCTAAATAATGTTGATTTTATTTGTGAATTATCTTGTATTTTGTGATATTTATTCATAATTGAACATTTAAATTTAATCTATTTATTTTACAATTTTATTTTTTTATGGATATTTTACAATTTTTAGAGTAACCCATTAACAAGAACTTCTATAATTATTACTCCCTTCGTCCCACTTTTTTTGTCTTCTATTCCATTTTGAAATGTCCCAAAATATTATAATGTATCTAAAAATAAAAATCATTAATATACTAATGTTCCTATTATACCCCTATTAATTTACTAATTTAATTTTTTTATAAATTTTTTTAAGAGTAGTTTTGGAAACTTATACATTTTTAAAAAGGTAAATAAAATAATAAATGATATTTCCTTAAAAAGTTTAACTTTTCAAATAGAGCAAAAAAATTAGGACGGAGGGAGTATTACTATTATTTTTTTGAAATCAAACTTCTATAATTAATTAATTATAACATAAGGACAAAAAAAAAACAAAAATAATAGAAACGACCACATGTGAACATTATTCTAAACCTATGGGCTGGAGGCCTTTATTAAATAAGGAAAGTTCTCTCTCTTCAAACAAAAAATAATAGTTACTAGGAAAGTGCAGAATGGGGGAGATGGACCAAACGCGTGCCACGTCAGGGTCAAATGAGTCAAAAGAACAAGATTCCTATCGCCACGTGTCACTGCTTGCGCTTCCTTTGTGTCACTGCTGGCGTGGTACTTAGCCGACGTAAATTTTACCACCACAGGTCTACATCATTCACCTCGTATAACACGCGCGCGCACCAGAGACGGCTCAACCAAAACAAACCCCCATTTTTCACTGCAACCTTTGTCACGTGCGAGATCATCATCATGGCGGTTTGTGATTACATGAACCTTTCTTGAAAGCGGCTCCGCAATACAAATGAACCGTCTTTCCACCGTCATGTTTACTTTGAATTAAATGGTTGCGTAGATGGACTTGCAAAAAGAGGACAAGAGCGACCAAGAGCTTGGAATAATATGATTAATTAGCTAGGATATAGATAGAGACATAAATACAGACATGAGTACGGATACAACACGATGATACAAATATAAATTTTGGAAAATCATAATAAAAAAAGATCGGTACAACACCGGTATAAATATCAGATATAACATGAATATGACACTTTAAAGAAAGTATCCATATTTCCTAATAATTAGAGTAGTATTTTATTATACACACGATACATAAGTGTAGATCCACATTCCGCATGTAATAGGTTTTTCCAATATGACTATTGTTTGACTTTTCAGTACCACTGTTATGCAATTGGGGACCCAAGAAAAGTCCCATAGATTGTTAATTTCGTTATGTACTCAGTTATAAATAAATAATACTCCTTTTATTACCAAAAATATTTCTTATAAACATTTTTCATAGGATAGTAGTACAAATTGTGATATGGGCATAATATCATTTTTAATAATTGACATTATTTTTATTAGATAAATATACTAATATAGTATCTTAAGTGTAATACATTGGTTTTCCAATTAGATTTAAGACATAAATGGATTCAACCTGATTGTTATTTAAAATAATAACACTATCTTTGTTTTATTGTTTAATGCGATAATGTATTTGAATTTTTTAATTAAAAATGCTAAGATACCGTATTTAAGTTTTGTTCATTTCTATTTTATTTTCAGATTTATCATTGAAATTATTTTTCTTTAACACAACTTATAAAATGCCATCCCATAGTTGTAAAATATATTATATATTTTTTTTCATTAAACTTCACTAGAAAATGTTTATAATTGATGTCACATTTTTAAAAAAAAAAGATAGAATAATTGATTTCACTTATCAACTTGATAAATGGATTTAAAATTATTAATATTTCTTCTTATTTTGAAACTAATATAAATATAAATATATTAATTATTATTTTATTAATAAATTAGTTTATACAATAATAAATTTTAGAGTAGGACAACTTTGGCTTTTTGGTCTTGGCTTTTGTCGACCGCTTTCAGGTAGGTTGTCTGGAGGAGTCCTCCCTTCCTTAGCTATGTCTCTTGTTTTCTTTAATAAAATCTTATTTCTCTTGAGAACAAAAATGGCCAACATCATTTAAATAATTTTATGTCACAAGACATTAAATATTATATATACTCCAAATGTTTACCTAACATTTTATTGAGCTGCAGGACCTACCCTCACTTACAGCGTGTGAAAACGTTTACATAATAATAAAATGATTGATTCTCTCCAAAATAAATAAATTGAAAAATTGCTCCACGAAGAGAGTGTAAAATGGGTTACAATGACCTATAACTATTCAAAAAGTGTCTTGCGCGTTTAAACACTTTATTTATGCTGCTAAAAAGACAGTTTCTTACTTGAATTTCTTTGATCTTATGATGATACTGATTTAAGTTTAGTCAATCTTCTACAATTATTTGGTTTATGTAAATAATTAAGAATTGACGCTAACATAAAACCAAAATAATTTTCTAAATCATCACTGTCTTATCCATCTTGAAACTTGATCATGACTAGATTCGTGCTCATTAGATTCAAAGTTATTCTTAGAAAGGATTTAAAAATAAGATTAAAGTTACACTTTGATTACTTATGATTTTACAAATAATTATAATGCTGATTTCAAGCTTATGTGTTTAACAATAACTCAAAGAACCCATAACTAAAACCATTAATAGTATGTTTGGAAAGGCTGGAGGAGAGAGGAAAAGAAGAGAAATGAGAAGAAATGCAATCATTTTCTCTGTTTGGTTATCATGGAAGAAATAAAATGGAAAAAATCATTTTTCCTGAGCTCACATATTTGTAATCTACTTATATTGGGCAGATTTTTTTTTATTTTTATTTTTATTTTTTGAATAGATATTGGGCGGATTTTGAAGGTAGAAAATGGTTTTAAAAAATGGGGCCCACATAAATAATATAGTATGGTATGAAGTTACATATTTGCCCATAACTTTTATTCATTTTGTACACTTATATGGACATAAAAGTGAAAAAACATATATTTTCTTTTCATTTCCTTCTATGGCAAACCAAACAAAGGAAAAAGAAATGCATTCTTCTCTCTTTTTTTTCCCCTTCTCTCCCTATGTCCAAACATACATACATAAGAGAATTGATTTCTTTTTCTTTTCTTTCTCATTTCCTTGCTACTATTCATTTCATTTCTTTTCTCTTCCCTCATTTGTAACCAAACAAAACATAAATTATACAACTTATTTAGCATGTGTTTGAGACATGATAATTTTTTTTTTTTGAGGGAAAGACATGATCATTTATATTGATTTCTTATATATATATATAGAGAGAGAGAGAGAGAGGGAGAGAGAGAGAGAGAGAGAGTCATTTGATACAGGTACAATATGTACTTTGCAATTCTTTTTTTCAATATAAAATTATGATAAAAAATTAAAATAATTGAAATAAATATTAAAATTTTTTTAAATTTTTTGGTAATAAATTTAGTAGGATGAGAATTTTAAATTTATTGAAACCTTGATAATAGAGTTAATAACTAAGTTAAACCATCAGAACAATTAATGAGATAAATAGAGTTTTAGTTGAAGTATAATTTTTAATTTAATCCAAATTATGTAATAAAATTTTAATTAAATTAAACTATCCTAACAATTAATAAGATAAACTAATTTAATAGTCAATGAGAGCATAATTGTATGTCATATAAAGAATATAGTCATTTAATGCAGTTTTGACCCAACTTTTATTATATATTAATAATATAATTTGACTTAAAAGAAAATATTTTTATTTCAATTTTTCTCTTATGGTGTTAATATATATTTATTTCTTTAAATTAAAAACAAAAAATGATATATAGTAATTGTTAATTTATATGTTTGTCTTATCATTTCCATTTTCATTTTTATCCTTGTTCATCCCCTTTCTCCTATGTCCCTTGTTACCCTTTATTTTATTTGAAAATTTCGTATGCGTTGGACTCATACAAAACAGTCTCACATAGGAGGCATGAGACTGATGAGAGGATATTATTTTCTATTTTCCTCTCCCGACCAAACTGTTAAACACTAGTAGAAAGAAAATAGAGATGTTTGAAAAATATACTATTATTTTTTTGGGAATTTAGGATAATAGCAATTTCCACAAAGCTTAGCTCACTCTCCAAAGAACCGCGTACCGAGACAGGTTAAAAAAAAAAAAAGAATATAGAAAATTAAAATCGAGAGTACTAGTAAAGACCTACGAATGTTCTCCTTAACATTAAAGTAAGACTTTAATGTCCTAACGTGTGGTCGGCGGTTCAGCCGTTAGCCTCGCGTGTGAATGACTCCGTCAAACTCCCACCTGCTCACCCGCAGACGCAGTACAATAACGACCATCACTCGCCGTTACCGTTATCGCCCGTACAACATTGCTGTTAGCTCCCTCTTCTCTCTCTATAAATACCTTACACTCTCGTCTTCAGTTCTTTCGAAACTCTCTACTTCAACTTCAGCTTCAAACGCCTCCAAACTCCAAACAAAATTCACACACACCAAAAAAAAAAAAAAAAAAAGTTAATCAAAACCCAAAATCAACGTATTTGACCATTGCTCACGCCGAAGACCCACACAATAGAAAAGTCCATTTTTTCTTGCACAAAGGAATTTCAGGTAAATTACCAATCTGACTAATATAAGTGTACGTTTTTTTTTAAGTTCGTCTTGTTTTTGCTTTGGCTTGTGCTGAAATGAAACAACTTAAGCTTAGTTCCATTGGGTTGTTGGGGGGAGGGGGGGGGGGGGTTTGAGTTTATTTGGGTTCTGTAATCTATATATAGTGAGGTAATTGTAGTTGATTTTCGTTTTTGTCATGGATAGTATTTTTTTTTTTTTTTAAATCATTTCTGTTTTCTTCAATCTTTTTCTTTGATATGTTCAATTCCTATGATGCAATTATCAATTTTTTTTTTCTTGTATTCTGTTTGTGTTAGGATTAATTAATATGATATTAGGTTCACTGCTGAATTTTTCTACTTAAAGCTCTCATCTTTGAAGTTTGCTATCAATTACAATTAGTCATCTAAAAAGTTGAGTCTGTGTAGCAAAATTATTTATGGGGTATTTATTGTTTTAATAAGAAAACATTTATAAGGCAAGAAAGTTAGTGCTTTGGGGATGATTTCCTAGTTTGCCAGGGTATATGAATGGCGGATTTTCAAGCATAGGATGGTATGGTAGTGGTGTCCATTAAAGTACCCTTCCCATCAAAATTTCTGTTTTAGACTTGAACTTTCATTATGTTATGGTTTCTTTGATTTTTTCTGTAAGCCAGGAGGTTCAATTTGTTGGTGGCAGTTCCTTTTTGTTCTACAATTATACATGTGATGATATCCCATAATAAAATTTTCCTCTGCTTAGAATATCTTACAAGGACAAATCATTTTCTTTTTTGCATCAATTATGAGGCCATAGATATGCCATCCAGCTTTGTTGTTATCTTAGTTCTCTGTCTCTATCCTGCTTGTTCATGTGTACGTAAGCTCTTCGAATTTAGGTTAGGAATGATATGGTACTTTGATGAATGCTTGACTTTGCATAAGAGCTGTAACTTTTTTCAAACATAAAATTTGAGGGAGAACTTAGCTTTTTCTTTGTTTGGTGTTGCAGTTTTGATTGTAATCTTGAAGGTAAAAGAGGTTGGATCCTAAGCAGAAGGTCGTGACATGCTGATTATTGTTTTTTGGAGAAGGGGTGATTCTTGCCTGATTTGCTAGACTATTATAAAGAATTCTTATTAAATAAATCTGCTAATGCAAGCCTCATAGCATGGACTCACGCCAGTTATTTGGAATTGGAGTGACTAGTGCAGGCATATCCTTCACATCTTCTCATCCCACTGTTCCATCAATACCTAATAGACTACTTGGATCCTTGAAGTTTGATTTTGGAAACTCACCAAACTCACCCTTTTCGCCTCACTTTGATTCTGATACCCTGACTGCTTTAAGTGACGGCCAGGAGCAGCACAGTTCCACAGAGAATCTATCAGGAGTCAGCCCTTCCTGTAATTCTTCACTAGAAAGCAACAGTTACTTTTATCAGCCAAGGCCTTCTCTAGACTGTCATCAAGACAGTCAAGAGCTCCATTCAAGTGGAGCTTGTTTTATACAGGATGCAAATTGTAGCCCGAACATAAAGCACGTTCTACTGGATATAGAAACTGCTTTAATGGGTCCTGATGATGGTGAAGAAGTCACTACGAGGGAAATTAGTATACCAGAGACACCTGTCCAAAGATCTAGGTCATGGAGTCAGGAACCACAAGGGGTACATGTATTTCACTCTCAGCCATCATTTGTTCCTATGCAACAATCAGTTGAAGTTGTTCATGTAGAGAAACGTCATAAAGCGATGGATGAATTGTCTTTGCAGGGTATTGCACAGGGGGATCTTAAGCAATTGCTGACTGCATGTGCTAAAGCTCTCTCTGACAACAGGATGGATGATTTTGATAAGTTGACTGAAAAGGCTAGAGATGCTGTGTCTATCACAGGAGAACCAATCCAGCGTCTTGGTGCTTACATGGTTGAAGGGTTGGTAGCAAGGAAGGAGGCATCAGGGACTAACATTTACCATGCTCTTAGGTGTAGGGAGCCTGAAAGCAAGGACTTGCTTTCATACATGCATATCCTTTATGAAATCTGCCCCTACTTAAAATTTGGTTACATGGCAGCCAATGGGGCCATTGCTGATGCATGCAAAAATGAGGACCGCATCCACATCATAGATTTTCAGATTGCTCAGGGAACCCAGTGGATGACTCTCCTTCAAGCGCTTGCAGCACGACCTGGAGGGGCTCCCCATGTTCGGATTACAGGGATTGATGACCCTGTTTCCAAGTATGCACGTGGTGATGGGTTGGAGGCAGTAGGGAGACGGTTGGCAGCCATTTCTGCGAAATTTAACATCCCAGTTGAGTTTCACGGGGTGCCAGAATTTGCTCCAGATATCACACGGGATATGCTTAATGTCAGGACTGGTGAGGCTTTGGCTGTAAACTTCCCTCTGCAGCTCCATCACACCCCGGATGAGAGTGTTGATGTGAACAATCCAAGAGATGAGCTTCTAAGAATGATTAAGTCACTTTCTCCCAAGGTGGTCACTTTGGTGGAGCAAGAATCAAACACAAACACAACCCCTTTCTTCCATAGGTTTGTGGAAACTCTAGATTACTACTTGGCAATGTTTGAATCAATCGATGTCACCCTGCCAAGAAACAGCAAGGAGCGTATCAATGTGGAGCAGCATTGTTTGGCCAGGGATATCGTGAACATTATTGCTTGTGAGGGAAAGGAGAGGGTGGAGCGTCATGAGCTCTTTGGCAAGTGGAAGTTGAGATTGACAATGGCAGGGTTTTGCCAATCACCATTGAGCCCCTATGTCAATTATGTGATAAAGAGCCTGCTGAGGTGTTATTCAGAACATTATAATCTAGTGGAGAAGGATGGGGCTATGCTCTTGGGCTGGAAAGACAGGAATCTGATATCCGCTTCTGCTTGGAAATGATAATAGGGGGAGACAGGTGTAGAGTTAGTCATGGAAATAAACACTTATACTTTTTGAAGGCTCATGATATTGAGATTGTTACATTGTATAGAAGGGTGATATGCTGCAAAATCGGCCAATGGATTCATTATGTAATTTTGTGTATTGTTGCCAAGTATTCCAATGGCTGACATTTGTGATGATTTTGTATTTCCATTCCACTGAGGCTATCACCTCTGTTCTTTTATACATATACTTTCTCGTCTTTTTTTTTTATACATATTTTGTTCTATGTTGGAGTTGTACATACATGTGATGCAGCAGTTCTTAATGTAATCATCCTACTCATTGTGAGCAATTTTTTATTTTTATTTTTTGACATTCAATAAGTGCGGAAAGCTCTAAAAATACGAGGATCGATTAAGTTTCATTCACCAGTAAGGCCCCATAACCGATAATAACACTTTCGGCCGTTTTGGTTAATCGTGTTATTGCATTGTATATTTGTATTTTCATTTGTATTTTCAAACTAACAGATTTTAGACAAACCCGAATACTCTTAACAAAATCTGGTATCTTCTCCAAACCTTCTAATAACACATTGCTATTTCACTTACTGAGTCACTAAATTTCATTTAAATTAAGAAGCCTGTGCTACAAACTATGAACTAAGGTCTCTGTGGCTTATTTTAGAGGCACTGAGAGTGTAAGGTATGTATGTAAATATATGAATATTTTCACAGATTTCATATATTTTATAGACAACAATTAAAGGAGAATAAGAGTAGTGTAGTGATTTGATCATATTTTATGTGTTTTACAAATTTGAAAATATACATGATATTATAAAACTATAAGTTTATCTAGATCGAAATCAATAAAATCCTATTTAAGATCAACTATGTTACAAGAAAAATTAAGTAGATTAGCCATATTACTAATTAAAAATAAAATATTATAGAAATTGAACACAAAAACACAACTAGTAGTAATTTTGCATCTCAAAAGTATAAAAAATAAATTTTTAAATGAAAAAAATATAAAAATATAAAAATTATACTATTAATTTTTAGAGATAAGAGAAGGTTCCATTTAACTTGTCCCTTGGCTTTTCACTATAATTCTAGCATATGCAAAAGGTATAGAGCCAGTCTTTGTTGAGCACATAAATTTTTCTTACCTCGACTCCAAAATCCTCCAAAAAATTAAAAAAAACACACACTAAATCATTGAAACTTTACAAATTCAAGCCTCTCAAACTCCAAAAAACTTCCACCAAAAAGCCTTCAAATATAAAGAGCATAAAGATCATTGAGTCTTTGACAAACTCATAGCTAGAGATCCATCATAATTTTATTCTAAAGACTCTTTGACCCAACTTTTAACCAAAGTGTAGACAATTTTTGTGTTTGAATCAAAACTTCATTCACATAATTCTTGGATTGAAGGACTTTCATGGAGATCTCATTCTATTGTAAATTAATTAAATACAAAGAAATGTACCTATTCATCAATACAAATCATTCATAAACAAAAAAAATATATTTGTGAATCAATTTTAATTATTTGATTTTCAAACTTGAGATTTGGTATTTACAAAAAGAACCTAGTGGCTAGTATTACGATATGGAAATATAAGCCATTTGATATTTGATTTTTGTCCGCAAAGAGCTTCTTCTCTCTTTGGTATTTCTTGGCATTCTCTTTGAAGCACTTCCTCTGTTTCTCTACCTCATTGGAGTATTCTCTCTTTTGCGTTGCATTTATCTCTTCTTTTAACTCCTTCAATCTTTGTTAAATTAAGCCAAAAACATTCTCGATCCACTTTTGCAGGAACCACAAAGGTTTTCTCCTTATTGAGGCCTCTTTGGAAAGGCTTCGGCCCACTTGATTGCCCCCCTAATTATTGCATTGTGGTGAAAGAGAATGACTGGGAGGTGGTTGACTTACGTTTTGCTAAACAATAATTTCATGCTCTATTCGCTACAGCCCTGTCGATTCATTCCTCAATATTTTGTTTTACACATCTCTTATTTGACGAGGTGAATATATTCACATAGAACTCCAAATCAATAAATTCGTAATCAGTCACTGTAAAAAATACACTTCTGGGTTTATGACTTTGATCAATTGTTATTTTAGTCCATTGACTTTGATAACACAATAATTTAAATTCTTTTGTCCATTGGCATTAACAAATTTCTATTAACTCCCTTAAAACAATTATTGGTTCACATTTTTTTTTTACATTAAAAAATAATTTTAGAAATAATTTTATTGGTTTATCAAACAAGACATACAAATTTTAAACATAGTAAGCTAAACTGACATGTTGGGTTCCAAATAATATTATCACAAATATTAGCAATTCAAAATAGCAATTATACATAAGAACACAAATATTTACATGAAAAACCCTTTTTCTTGAAGAAAAAAACCACAAGACAAGTTCTGAATAATTTCACTATTATCAAATCAATTACAATAATTCTTGTGTATATTTCACGGTTAAAGAAAAATCTCTTTTATTTTTCTTTGCTTTCACACACACACACACACACACACACACACACACACACACACACACACACACACACACACACACACACACACACACACACACACACACTAATTATCTCTTTCAAAGGCAGTGACACTTTACTCTCTCCTCCTCGGCTATCTTCTCGATCCTCTTGCATTCCTCCCAAGCGAAAATATCTTTTCTCTCTCTTGGTCTCATGCTCTATTTTCCCTCTACCCATAAGGACAATCCTTGGGTCAAAGCCATCAAATTCTTAGTAGCATTGTCTATTTATAAGATCCTTTTGTTATTCCCTTTTAGACTAGGAAAACATTACCTCTTTAACAAGGAGTCTATTTCCTCTTGGAATAGGAACACATTATCTTTTTAATAAGCAATAGACTTCTTTCCACACTAAGGAATAGTCTTTCCTTCTATAACAAGGAAACCCAAATTAATTTTTTCTTCTTCAACTAGGAAACCTAATTAACTTTCCAAGTCATAATTGGAATTTGAGGCAATTTCCCAACAACCTCCACCTTGACTCAAATTTCATCAACTGTCCTCAACTATCTTCTTTCCTCTTGGGATAGCTCCTACCTTAATCAAGTAGTCCCCTTTTCCTTCTTGGAATAGCTTCACCTTAATCAAAGCAATTCATTCTCTTCCATCTTAATTCACACAAAGAGTCATCCACTAAATCAACCAAGCTCTAATACCACTGTTGGTCTTTTTTTTCATAGCATTGTGCGTAATTGATCTTAATAGAGTTAATTTAATAACTCCTTATACCTGTTTATCAAGAAGGTTTCATTCTTTATTCTTCATAGTTTCAGATTTTGTCCCTAAAAGAGGCAGATGCAATTTCTTCCTATAGAGATAATCTTCAATCTACATCCTCCAATACGTGAAGTTTGTTCCATCAAAATTTTCAATTCCTGAACCTTGCCTTCTTCTTCGGCCATCGCTTCCACTCTAACCTTAGCTCTAATACCACTTGTTGGGTCCTAAATAATATTATCACAAATATTAGCAACCCAAAATAGTAATCACACACAAGAACACAAATATTTACGTGGAAAACCCTTATTTTGAAGGGAAAAAACCACGGGACAAACTCCGAATAATTTCACTATTATCAAATTAATTACAATAATTCTTGTATATGTCTCACGGCTAAAGAAAAATTTTTCTTATTTTTCTTTACTCTCTCTCACACACTAATTATCTCTTTTAAAGGCAGCAACACTTTACTCTCTCCTTCTCAGCTATCTTCTCGAAAGTGGCAACCCTTTACTCTCTCCTCCTTGACTATCTTCTTGAAGGCGGCAATACCTTGCACTATTTTTCCTCTTGCGTTCCTCCCAAGCGAAAATCTTTTTTCTATCTCTTGGTTTCACGCTCTATTTTTCCTCTCCCCATTATAGGGAGAACCCTTGGGCCAAAGCTATCAAATTCTTTGTAGCATTGTCTATTTATAAGACTCTTTTGCTATTCTCTCTTGGACTAAGAATACATTACCTCTTTAATAAGGAGTCTATTTCCTCTTGGAATAGGAACACATTACTTCTTTAACAAGGAATAGACTTCATTCCACACCAAGGAATAGTCTTTCCTTCTATAACAAGAAAACCCAAATTAATTTTTCCTTCTTCAACTAGAAACCTAATTGACTTTCCAAGTCATAATTGGAATTTGAGGCAATTTCCCAACATGACAAGTATTCAAAGTTAATGGAAAAAAATTACAAATTTTAAACTTGACATACTAAAATGAAAATTGATTAAAATTAATAGACTAAAATGAAAATTTGTATAAATTAATAGACTAAAATGATAATTGATCAAGATTTTAGAATGTAAATTGTATCTATGCCTTTTTTTCAATTTGCTTAATTACACTGTAGAAGACCTATTTTAGTGAAGATATAGAATCTAAAAGATAGTAGTCTTTTTTATTGTATCTCTATGATATGTTGTATCGTATGTGAACTTGTTAGAGCATTTACATATGGTATCTTACAAATTTTAGCTTCTAGCAACACAAAAATCACCTTATCTATTTTAACACACCATTCTATACCTCACCCTACATTCTATTTCTTATTTATTACATATATTCATTTTTTATATTAATTTCACTCTTTATCTATTAAAATATTTTTTAATTTCACTCTCTTTTTCTCTCTATCTCTTCCTCTATTTTCCTCTCTTAAGAAAAAAAAAAAAAAAAAAAAACCACTAGCTAACAACTCAACCACCACAATCCACAAACCATAAAACCCACTTAACAACATATTGAAACCCACCAATCACCACTCACAACCCACCGCACCACCCCTAAAACTTGTGTCAGCATTGCAACTAGGGTTGGCCCTAAACCTAGGCCATTTAGGCCATGGCCTAAGGCTCCCTAACATAGAAAGGCCCCCAAATATGGGGGCTGTAATTTTTTTTTTAAATTTTAATTAAAGAAAAAAAAATTGAATTAGTTGTACATTTTTTCCCACCCTTAAGAATGCTTAAAATATTAGAATTATGCTAATATATTACAAGTTTTATTACATAGGTCCTATAAATTGATATGTCACAAGAAGTAATTTAATTCTCATTTCTTTTGTTGTTGAAGTGTCACATTATTGCCATATTAGTTTGTAAACTTTTTGTAGTAAAATTTGTAGTAAGTTTAGCATTTTCTTCAAAAAAAAAGAAAAAGAAAAAGAGTTAATAGAAATACAACCCAATCACCATTAAGTGAATGAAAAATACTAAAGCTAATACAAAATTTACAACAAAAAACTTACAAACTGATGTGACAGGAATATGATCGTTGTCACTTAAACAATAGAATAAATGAATGCTTGAATAACATTTTTTTTTATTGGTGATATGTTAGTTTGTAAAACCTATATAATAAGTATTATTAGTTCACTTTGAGTGAATTAATCATATTAATAAGTAAGAATTCTAAATAAAAATATAATAAAAACTAAACTAAATATTATTTTAAGTGATATTTAGATGTATACAGGCCTCTTTTAAAATTTTTGCCTTGGCCATCCAATCTCAACCCAGACCCATGTACTAACGAACCCAACATCACCAACACAACCTTGCTCATAAGTCATAACAAGAAACAACGACGATATTTTGGTGGTTGGTTTGAGAGAGGAGAGAGGCGAGAGACCAAGAGAGTATCTTTTTTCTTACATTAATGATTAATCTGCTACTAGTAGTAGAATTACTGTAGCAGCCAAATCTTTTTAACTTTAGCACATGAGATGTAAAAGCTTTTTTGATGTTTAATATGCTAAAATAATAACTTTTTTGAAGTTTTAGCAGCCATGTTATATGAATGACGTGCCTTTAGAATTAGATGTACAGCCCTCATGATATGATTAGAATTAGCGGTTAGTGTATGTGTAACTGCTTTCTGTTAGCTTCATTGCTCTGTTTCCTGTATACATATAACATGGTTGTAATAATTTGCGTAATTAATGAGAATTATCCCAGATTTATCTCCTACACATCCACGGACCAACAAAGGATTAAGTTATTTTCGCGAGTTCTTCCCAAATTATTATTATTTTTTTTTATGTGAGATTTTTTTTGGGATATAACTGCGAAAAGCTTCCATGATGTACTTTTGGGAGTAAGAAAAAAACCAAAATATTAATAAAATGCTGAAAAGATTTTTTTATTAAAGTGGATCTGCAAATATCTTCCACAAATATGAAACCTAAGGATGTGTACAATTGGCCAAAATAGTAATAGGTCCGATTCTGAACAGATTTTTTGTTCTCTCTTCTTTTATTCGCCAAATCTCTTCCACAAATGTGAAACCTGATGACGACATATGTTTGAGTTTGAGGACCAAAATTTGCTTTATAAAACCTCATTTCCAACATGGCCTTAACTTGAGGATGATGGTTGTGGTCCATTTGCTTCAAAATATGGTTCCTCGTTACCAATACTAAGTTTAATTTCATATAGATTGGTTAAGGAGAGTGAAGAATTGCTGGTAAGACAAGAATTGCTGTTAAACCTATTCTTCTTATGAAGAGCATTAGACTCAATATAGTTTGAGGGGATAAATTAAAGTGGGGCTTTTTATATTTAAATTGGAAAGAGCCCACTATGATGAATTAAATGCATAATTTGATGAATAAATACTAATCACATTAAAGTTAATTTCATATAGAGAATCAAATCTCATTATTTAAGCATAAAATTTAAGAAAAGAAATAATTTTAAAAAAAAATTGAGATTTAATCTATTTTGGATAAGATTATACATGGTTAAGTAAAGTAAAAAGACTCGGTTAGAAAGTAAAGTTGTAATTTAATTTTTCAAAATTTTTCATTTTGATGTTTAATTAAGAAAGAGATAGAGATTGTTTAGTGTGTAGCTATGTAGAAGATTAGATTACTAATGTTTAAAATTTACTGTGTAGAATATTAGTTTACAAAAATTGAAGTCTTAAGGCATTAGAAAAAATTATCCATCAAATGATTAGACAAATTAATTTTCTAAAAAAAAAAAAAAAAAACCATTTTGGGGTTTCAATTGGATTAATTTGGTCTAATATTTTAGAGGTATTTTTAAATATGAGAAAAATAATGTAAAAATAGTTTTTATTTTTTAGACCATTTATTATTATAAAATCTTGGACTTTTTATAATGGGGGTAAAGTCATTTTATGAACTAGGTAGGACCTTTTTATAATGAGAACTTAGGCCTAGGCCTTAAGCCGACACTACTCTTTAACCATAGTTCTCAAATTGTAAATTGATTTTTGCTTTTTTCTTATTGTGTTTTTGTAAATATACAAACATCTATAATAAAATTATATATATATATATATATATATATATATATATATATATATAAAATTAGTTCCTTAAAAAAAGAATTACTAGTTTTTTATTATTTATTTTAAAGAATAGAATTATTCATATTGATGTGGTGAGTTGTGACTCTATGCTATCCAAGACTACAGGAACGCCATGGGAAACAATTGGCCAACTCTGAAAAGTTTTTTTTGTTCTCTTTTCTTCTATCTGTCAAATCTCTTCCACAAATATGAAACCTAAGGATGTATACAATTGGCCAAAATAGTAATAGGCCCGATTCTGAAAAGATTTTTTGTTCTCTCTTCTTTTATTCGCCAAATCTCTTCTACAAATGTGAAACCTGAGGACGACATACGTCTGAGTTTGAGGACCAAAATTTGCTTTATAAAACCTCATTTCCAACATGGCCTTAACTTGAGGACGATGGTTGTGGTCCATTTGCTTCAAAATATGGTTCCTCGTTACCAATACTAAGTTTAATTTCTATAGATTGGTTCAGGAGAGTGGAGAATTGTTGGTAAGACAAGAATTGCTGTTAAACCTAATCTTCTTATGAAGAGCATTAGACTCAATATAGTTTGAGGGGATAAATTAAAGTGGGGCTTTTTATATTTAAATTGGAAAGAGCCCACTATGATGAATTAAATGCATAATTTGATGAATAAATACTAATCACATTAAAGTTAATTTCATATAGAGAATCAAATCTCATTATTTAAGCATAAAATTTAAGAAAAGAAATAATTTAAAAAAAAAAATTGAGATTTAATCTATTTTGGATAAGATTATACATGGTTAAGTAAAGTAAAAAGACTCAGTTTGAAAGTAAAGTTGTAATTTAATTTTTCAAAATTTTTCATTTTGATGTTTAATTAAGAAAGAGATAGAGATTGTTTAGTGTGTAGCTATGTAGAAGATTAGATTACTAATGTTGAAAATTTACTGTGTAGAATATTAGTTTACAAAAATTGAAGTCTTAAGGCATTAGAAAAAATTATCCATCAAATGATTAGACAAATTAATTTTCTAAAAAAAAAAAAAAAACCATTTTGGGGTTTCAATTGGATTAATTTGGTCTAATATTTTAGAGGTATTTTTAAATATGAGAAAAATAATGTAAAAATAGTTTTTATTTTTTAGACCATTTATTATTATAAAATCTTGGAGTTTTTATAATGGGGGTAAAGTCATTTTATGAACTAGGTAGGACCTTTTTATAATGAGAACTTAGGCCTAGGCCTTAAGCCGACACTACTCTTTAACCATAGTTCTCAAATTGTAAATTGATTTTTGCTTTTTTCTTATTGTGTTTTTGTAAATATACAAACATCTATAATAAAATTATATATATATATATATAATTAGTTCCTTAAAAAAAGAATTACTAGTTTTTTATTATTTATTTTAAAGAATAGAATTATTCATATTGATGTGGTGAGTTGTGACTCTATGCTATCCAAGACTACAGGTACGCCATGGGAAACAATTGGCCAACTCTGAAAAGTTTTTTTTGTTCTCTCTTCTTCTATCTGTCAAATCTCTTCCACAAATATGAAACCTAAGGATGTATACAATTGGCCAAAATAGTAATAGGCCCGATTCTGAAAAGATTTTTTGTTCTCTCTTCTTTTATTCGCCAAATCTCTTCCACAAATGTGAAACCTGAGGATGACATATGTTTGAGTTTGAGGACCAAAATTTGCTTTATAAAACCTCATTTCCAACATGGCCTTAACTTGAGGACGATGGTTGTGGTCCATTTGCTTCAAAATATGGTTCCTTGTTACCAATACTAAGTTTAATTTCATATAGATTGGTTCAGGAGAGTGGAGAATTGCTGGTGAGACAAGAATTGCTGTTAAACCTAATCTTCTTATGAAGAGCATCAGACTCAATATAGTTTGAGGGGATAAATTAAAGTGGGGCTTTTTATATTTAAATTGGAAAGAGCCCATTATGATGAATTAAATGCATAATTTGATGAATAAATACTAATCACATTAAAGTTTCATATAGAGAATCAAATCTCATTATTTAAGCATAAAATTTAAGAAAAAGAAATAATTTTGTTTTTTTTTTTTTATAAAAAAAATTGAGATTTACTTTATTTTGGATAAGATTATACATGGTTAAGTAAAGTTAAAAGACTCAGTTAGAAAGTAAAGTTGTAATTTAATTTTTCAAAATTTTTCGTTTTGATGTTTAATTAAGAAAGAGATAGAGATTGTTTAGTGCATAGCTATGTAGAAGATTAGATTGCTAATGTTGAAAATTTACTGTGTAGAATATTAGTTTACAAAAATTGAAGTCTTAAGGCATTAGAAATAATTATCCATCAAATGATTAGACAAATTAATTAAAAAAAAAAAAAAACCATTTTGGGGTTTCAATTGGATTAATTTGGTTTAATATTTTATAGGTATTTTTAAATATGAGAAAAATAATGTGCAAATAGTTTTTATTTTTTAGACCATTTATTATTATAAAATCTTGGACTTTTTAAAATGGGGGTAAAGTCATTTTATGAACTAGGTAGGACCTTTTTATAATGAGAACTTAGGCCTAGGCCTTAAGCCGACACTACTCTTTAACCATAGTTCTCAAATTGTAAATTGATTTTTGCTTTTTTCTTATTGTGTTTTTGTAAATATACAAACATCTATAATAAAATTATATATATATATATATATATATATATATATATATATATATATATATATATATATATATATATATATATATAAACAAAGACCCACTCTTGCTTTGGTATTCAATGAAATAGGATTTAATTGCACATTTTGTCAATGAAAATGCTTATCCAAATGGGCTCTATAACTATTTTTAAGATTATTAGAGCAATTGCAATTATTGTATATTTGGTTTTACGAAAGCAAAATTAAGGAACTAATCTTAAAAACAGTTATAGAGCCCATTTGGATAAGCATTTTCACTGACAGAATGTGCAATTAAATCCTATTTCATTGAATACCAAATCAAGAGTGGGTCTTTGTTTTTTTTTTTTTTTTTTTTTTGGGTGGGTGTATTTGAACTTTCATATACCAAATATGAGTTTAGTATTTGAAGTTTCAAACAGCATTCTTGGTTTTCTGTTTTAGTCCTTAACTATCATTGAATCCTATTTCTATTTTTTTTTCTTTTTTTGTTGAAGTAATTTTATCTAAAACAAAGGCAAGACTTAGGTACATTACTTAGGTGCTATTCCTTAGGTTCCCTTTTTAAAATTCAGCCATGTGGATTTTTTTACAAGGGATGGAAGTATATTTTTTTAGTTAAGTATCCACATGACTGAATTTTAAAAGGGGAACCTAAGGAACAACACTTAAGATACTGTAACTAAGTGTTATCCCTAAAACAATTATGGTACTTTAGTACAAATAGGACCTGAATTTAGATGTATATGCCTGTATATGGAGTAGTTCCTCTTTCTTCTTTTTTCATATGGCTTCATCATTCCTTGTGAACACTTAATTTGGATTTGAGAAAAAGATTATGGTTAGATTTGGATTAGAAACTCAGTGGAATTGAAACTAAAGTGGAGACTTAGATTAGATTCAGATATGAGAAGAAGATAATTTGAAATTGAAACATTCACTACTAACTAAAAAGGTACTCTCTGGTATTGTGCAAATGAACCAACCAGATTAGGGTTTGATTTTGGGCATTGCTAATAGATGGCAAAGGAAGAAGATGAGAGAGATAAGGGGAGACTTTTTATTTTTAAGTTTTTAACATAATGATGAATGAATGAATTAATTAATATGTGTATGTGTAAATTTATTTTAAAGTTAATTTACAAGGCATAATACTTGTAAAATCTATTTTTCTTCTTTTTAATAAAAATAAATTTGATGTTAGTAAAAAAATGCCACATTATTATTCTGTTAGCCACATAAGTAATAATATTAATGACAGTTAACAAAAGGTCTAACCGTACATGCTCATGTTTTAAATTTAAGGGACCAATAGTACTCATTTGAAATTTAAGGGACTACTCACAGGGTAAACTTTAAGGACCAATGATGGAACTTCGCATTTTAAAAACACACTTTTTAAAACAACTTATCCAAATGGACCCATAATACAACAAACTAGCCTCTGAGCATGAGCTCACGCACGTGCTCAGAGGCTCTTTTATTTTTTGGGTAAGGGTTAATTTAGAGCATCCATTATAGTTTGGAAGGAGTATGTTCCTCTTGACATTTATAAGGTGTACGTTTCAGATTTCTTAGCAATAAAATAATTGGGCCTACTCTTTGGGCGGTTTCTCAAAAAAAAAAAAAAATTACTAGTTTTTTGTTATTTATTTTAAAGAATAGAATTACTCATATTGATGTGGTGAGTTGTGACTCTACGCTATCCAAGACTGCAGGAACACCATAGGAAGCAATTGGCCAAAAAAGGAATAGGTCCAACTGTGTAGGAACGTCAAATCTCTTCCACAAATAGTAATAGGTCCAATTCTGAAAAGATTTTTCGTTCTCTCCTCTTTTATTCGCTAAATCTCTTCCACAAATATGAAACCTGAGGATGACATACTTTTGAGTTTGAGGACCAAAATTTGCTTTATAAAACCTCATTTCCAACATGGCCTTAACTTGAGGACGATGGTTGTGGTCCATTTGCTTCAAAATATCGTTCCTCATTACCAATACGAAGTTTAATTTCATATAGATTGGTTCAGGAGAGTGGAGAATTGCTGTTAAACCTAATCTTCTTATGAAGAGCAGACTCAATATAGTTTGTGGGGATAAATTAAAGTGGGGCTTTTTATATTTAAATTGGAAAGAGCCCACTATGATGAATTAAATGCATAATTAGATGAATAAATACTAATCACACTAAGTTTAATTTCATATAAAGAATCAAATCTCATTATTTAAGCATAAAATTTAAGAAAAAAGAAACAATTAAAAAAAAAAAGGATTTACTTTATTTTGGATAAGATTATACATGGTTAAGTAAAAGTAAAAAGACTCAATAAGAAAGTAAAGTTGTAATTTAATTTTTCAAAATTTTTCTTGATGTTTAATTAAGAAAGAGATAGAGATTGTTTAGTGTGTTGCTATGTAGAAGATTAGATTGCTAATGTTGAAAATTTGCTGTGTAGAATATTAGTTTACAAAAATTGAAGTCTTAAGGCATTAGAAAAAATTATCCGTCAAATGATTAGACAAATTAATTTAAAAAAAAAAATCATTTTGGAGTTTCAATTGGATTAAGTTGGTCTAATATTTTAGAGGTATTTTTAAATATGAGAAAAATAATGTGCAAATAGTTTTTATTTTTTAGACCATTTATTATTATAAAATCTTGGACTTTTTATAATGGGGGTAGAGTCATTTTATGAATGAGGTAGGACCTTTTTATAATGAGAACTTAGGCCTAGGCCTTAAGCCGACACTACTCTTTAACCATAGTTCTCAAATTGTAAATTGATTTTTGCTTTTTTATTTTCGTGTTTTTGTAAATATACAAACATCTATAAGAAAATTATATATGTGTGGGCCAATTCTGCCCTATGTTCAAACTATATGTGAGGAAGGGCCCGGCCCAACATCCCGTGTAAGGGCAAACGAATATCCGAGGACATCCAGCCGAGGAGTGGACAAAATTACCATCCGAGGAGAGGTGGAGCATGCTTGTAAGGAGTTGGGCCGTGTCCGAGGACGATGGTCACCTCGGTACTTTTGTCTAAGGTATCTGGTGAACTCGTTAATCACTCAGAACAACGCTTGGGACAAATCTTATAACAGAGCAAAGGGGGAAATATCAAAGAAAAAGTAATGGTAGGAAATGACAAATATCTAAAGGTGCTGTCACCTCCGCATTAAATGTCTTCCAGCTAACCTTCTGGCCGCATTAATGTGGAGGTGATACCTGAACAGTGAACGAACAGCTTTCCAGCTAAGAATGGAAGATTCAAGAGAGGGCAAGGGGGATGACGAAAAAGGACGCTGAATGCCAGGTCCACACGTGGATGATAAAAAAAGGCAAAGAAGCCATGGTATATAAGGCGAGGAAAAAGATCAAAAAGAGAGGAAGGAGGAAAAAAGATCGGAACAGAAAGAAAAGGAAAATCAGATCTCTAGGGCGTGTCCGAAGAGACTTATTGCTACATTCCTTGCTCGTATCTCTAATCTTTTTACACTAAAATCCAATATTTTGGCCTAAGATCAGACTAGCTTTCTTTCCTGCACTCTACAAATTCATTGTTTGGGCTACGTGGGCCTGGATCCATTCCCGTTTTGGATTCAAGTCAAGTCTGGTCCTTACAATATATATAAATATATATATATATTGGGAGATGTTTAACGAGATAGATGGGGACTATGATGATGTGGCCATTAGTACATTTAAGGCAGGATTACCGGCGGAGCATGATCTGAGAAAATCACTCACCGGCAAACCTGTCACCAGTGTACGTCTGCTGATGGATAGGATTGATAAGTATAGAAGAATTGAGGAAGATCAATTGCAAGGTAAGGGAAAAGCGAAGGTGATTCCTCAGGATAGGAGGGATTCCAGGTCGGATCGGATACAGAACAATCGTCCTCGGAGAGACTTTTTAGGGCAATCTGCATCTGTCAATGCTCAGGCCGTCAATGTTGTGTTTCGAGAGCCAGTGCAGAAAGTTTTGGAAAAAGTAAGGAATGAACCATTTTTTAAGTGGCCGAATAAAATGGCAGGAGATCCAAGCAGTCGCAACCAAAACCTGTATTGCCAATATCATCAGGATCACGGTCATGCTACTGAGGATTGTCGGAACTTATGGGATCATTTAGAACAACTGGTCCGAGAAGGGAGGTTGAAGCATCTGTTGCATCATTCCAGTGGCCGAGGAGGCCAGACAGGTGCTGCGTTTCAGGGAGGTCCTGCATCCAAGCCTCCTCTAGGGACCATCAATGTCATATTCGCCACCCCAGGGAGGAATGGATCCTGCCCAACCAGAATAATGTCAGTATCACATTACACCGACAATGAGTCTAATTCAACGCCGAAGAGAGCCAAGACGAGCGTCCCTCTAGTGCTAAGTTTTTCAGAAGCGGACAAACAAGGAACCATACAGCCACACGACGATGCTCTGGTGGTTACCCTTAGAATTGGCGGATACGATGTGAAGAGAGTCATGGTTGACCAGGGAAGTGCAGCGGAGATTATGTATCCTGATCTCTTTAAGGGTCTGGGTTTAAAGCCCGGGGATTTGTCTGCCTACAGCTCGCCTTTGGTGAGTTTTGAAGGTAAGATGGTGGTCCCTAGGGGCCAGATCAGACTGCCTGTGCAAGCTGGATGGGATGTGGTTGAGGTAGATTTCATCGTGGTAGATGCCTTCTCTCCGTACACGGCCATTATGGGTAGGCCGTGGTTGCATTCTTTGGGCGCCGTTTCCTCCACCCTTCATTAGAAAGTGAAATACCCCTCTGACGGTCAAGTGATGGAGATAGTGGGAAGCCAGTCTATGGCTAGGCAATGCCTAATTGCAGCAATTCAGCACAAACTAGAGGCTGGCGCCTCAGCCAGTAAAGAGAATGTCTTATAGCAGTCGGGGGCCTCGTCGTCGCTGCGTGGAGGGCCAGATGACGAGATGAGTTGTGAGGGCCTGGAACAGGTAATTATAGGGGATGACCGTGGAAGATTCTTCCAGGTAGGGGCTCGTTTGCCCCCACAGGAGAGGGAAGAGTTAGTTGAGCTGCTAAGGGGAAACGTGGACGTTTTTGCATGGGACGCCTACGAAGCCCCTAGTCTGAATCCGGAATTCATTTGTCATCGATTAAATGTAGATCCTTCAGTGACTCCAAAAAAACAGCCTCCTCGGCGACCCTCGAGTGAACACGTGGAGGCAATAAAGTCTGAGGTGGTTAAACTCAAATAGGCAGGGGCTATTAAGGAGATTTTCTACTCCCGGTGGCTGGCTAATACAGTAGTGGTGAAGAAGAAGACAGGGAAATGGCGCGTCTGCGTAGACTTCACAGACCTTAACAAGGCCTGCCCCAAGGATCCTTTCCCTATGCCGAGGATAGATCAGTTGGTAGATGCGACAGTAGGCCATCCTCGGATGAGTTTCCTGGACGCCTTCCAAGGTTATCATCAAATACCATTGGCCGTTGAGGACCAAGAAAAAACGGCTTTTGTTACTCCTGTGGGGAACTATCACTACAAAGTAATGCCTTTTGGCCTGAAAAATGCAGGATCGACTTATCAACGGATGATGACAAAGATGTTTGAATTGCAGTTGGGAAAAACCATTGAGTTCTACATTGATGATATGGTGGTGAAGAGCAGGTTAGCATCTGAACACCTAGCAGATCTTACCAACGTTTTTGAAATTCTGAGGCGGCATAATTTGCGTCTGAATGCCTCTAAGTGCTCCTTTGGAGTGGGGTCAGGGAAGTTCCTAGGATACATGGTGACTCATAGGGGGATTGAGGTAAACCCAGATCAGATTAGAGCAGTCAATAGCTTGCAACCACCTCGGAATCCAAAGGAGGTCCAGAAGCTTACTGGGATGATGGCAGCGTTAAATCGGTTCATATCCAGATCAGCCGAGAGGTGTAGACCCTTCTTTCTGTTGTTGCATAAATGGAAAGAGTTTCAATGGTCCGAGGAGTGTGTCAGGGCTTTCCAAGAGCTTAAACATTACCTATCCCATCCGCCTATAATGTCCAGCCCAGTAATGGACGAGGTCCTTTTTTCTTATCTTGCTGTTGCCTCACACGCCATAAGCCTTGTACTCATACGAGTGGATGATGGTGTACAACGACCAGTCTATTATGTAAGCAAGTCGCTTAATGAAGCCGAGGTGCGCTACCTACCACTGGAAAAGGCGATATTGGCTGTGGTGCATGCCACGAGGAAACTCCCCCATTACTTTCAAGCGCATACTGTGGTCATCCTAACTCAACTTCCCCTCAAGTCAGTGCTCAGAAGCGCCGATTACACAGGGAGGGTAGCAAAATGGGGTACGATTCTAGGGGCTTTCGATATAAAGTACATGCCCCGCACCTCGATCAAGGGACAGGTGCTCGCCGATTTGGTGGCTGAGTTTGCTGAATCTCTAGAAGAGGTGGAAAAGGGAGACGATCCGGTGGAGAGAAGATTGGTAGGCATGGCCTCTGTTCAGGGCCTACGATACTGGGAATTGTACGTTGATGGAGCAGCCAATCAGCGGGGATCAGGAGTGGGGCTAGTACTGGTGTCCCCCGAAAAGATTACCATAGAAAAATCCTTTAGACTGAATTTCTCCGCTACGAATAACGAGGCCGAGTATGAAGCTTTACTGCAGGGGATGCAGATGGTGCAAAAACTGGGGGGAAAGGCAGTAAGAGCTTTTTCGGATTCAAGATTGGTTGTGGGACAAGTAGGAGGTGATCTAGAGGCGCGAGATTCAAGGATGCTAGAATATTTGCAATTGGTCAGGAATATACAGGAAAGATTTGAAGCTTTTGACTTGTCTCATGTGCCCAGAAGTGGGAACACCCATGCAGATTCGCTGGCCACTCTTGCCACATCCTCGGCTCAGGATCTACCTCGGGTAATCCTGGTGGAAGACCTGTATGTGCGAGCTCTGACGCATCAAGATGCACCACGGATACACCAGGTTGCACTGGGCCCCAGTTGGATGGATGCCATATCACTGTTCCTGGAAAAAGATGTACTACCTGTGGAAAAATCCGAGGCTGACAAAATACGGAGAAAAGCTCCTCGGTTTTGGTTGTCCGAGGACAAAAAATTGTACAAACGTTCGTTCTCTGGGCCTTACTTATTATGTGTGCACCCAAAGGCATCGGAGACACTTTTGGAGGAATTGCATGAAGGGGTTTGCGGAAGTCATACAGGGGGAAGATCATTGTCCCACAGGGCTCTTACCCAAGGATATTGGTGGCCGAACATGCAGAAGGAGGCGAAAGAATATGTCAAGAAATGTGATCAGTGCCAAAGATTTGCACCAAATATCCACCAGCCTGGAGGAACGCTCAATCCGCTTTCCAGCCCATGGCCTTTTGCTCAATGGGGCCTAGACATTGTGGGTCCTTTTCCCAAAGCTGCGGGGAACAAAAAATACCTCTTGGTATGCACAGATTATTTTACCAAATGGGTTGAAGCTGAACCTTTAGCCAATATCAGGGATGTGGATGTCAAAAGATTCATCTGGAAGAGTATAATTACGCGGTTCGGTGTTCCCAACGTCCTCATCTCGGACAACGGTCTTCAATTTGACAGTAAAGCTTTCAGGAGATACTGTTCTAATCTGGGAATAAAGAACAGGTATTCCACTCCAGCCTACCCGCAAGGAAACGGGCAGGCTGAAGCCGTAAACAAGGTCATTGTGAATGGGTTGAAGAAGAGGTTGGATGACGCCAAGGGAAGGTGGGTGGAGGAGCTACCCCACGTGCTGTGGACCTACAGGACAACGCCTCGAAGGTCTACCGGGGAGACCCCCTTTTCAATGACGTATGGGGCTGAAGCCGTAATACCACTAGAGAATGGGTTCCCTACAATGAAATCTGGTGAATTTACTCCGGATGGAAACGAACAATTACTAAAAAGGAACCTGGATCTAATCGAAGAACGGCGAGAAAACGCTAGGGTGCAGTTAGCCTACTATCAACATAAGCTAAAGCAAGGTTACGATCTTAGCGTGAAATTGAGACCATTGGCCCCAAGAGATTTGGTTTTGAGGAAAGTAGTGGGAAACGCTAAAAACCCTGCTTGGGGGAAGTTGGGGCCCAATTGGGAGGGACCGTATCGCGTCACGACGGTAGCAGGAATAGGAGCTTACTACTTAGAAGATTTAGACGAGAGAGCTGTACTTCACCCTTGGAATGTAAATAATCTGAAGAGGTACTACTATTGATAATAAAAGTTATCTTGTTTTTCCTCTTGCTTCTTAATATACTATGGCATCTATTGAAATATTAAACTAAGTCATGTCAGGTCCTCGGACCACATACTTAGTGAAAATTAATATACTATGGCATCTATTGAAATATTAAACAGAAACTAAGTCATGTCAGGTTCTCGGACCACATACTTAGTGAAAATTAATATACTATGGCATCTGTTGAAATATTAAACAGAAACTAAGTCATGTCAGGTCCTCGGACCACATACTTAGTGAAAATTAATATACTATGGCATCTGTTGAAATATTAAACAGAAACTAAGTCATGTCAGGTCCTCGGACCGCATACTTAGTGAAAATTAATATACTATGTCATCTGTTGAAGACTTGGTGGAAATAAATATGGCAGAACATCTCTTAAAATGAGAAACAGCAAGTCATCCTTGTTTTGTCCTTAGACCATGAATCTGGAGAATATAACTGTCCGTGTGGTGTTAAGGAATATATTCAATGGAATATATGTTGTGATAAAATCTTTAGAACATGATTTTGAATATAAGTCATTATTTTCTGGATAAAAACTTGACCTGCTTTATAAGCCATGATTGACTTCATGGATGTCAAATAAGTGTGAATATAATTCAGCATGTTCACATTCTACTTATTGTTTAAAGTGTTGTGATATTATCTGGAAATTGTGGAACTTATTAGGGAACTAAGTAGAAGGGAGATACATTTTTGAAAGATCAACATTATGTTTTATTAATTCATCTTGTTCCTCACTAATGTATGCCGGTTCCTTGATAATGAATCATGTTGTGAAAGTAAACAAAGAACTGAGCAAAGTAAATATGATACAAGTAAGTAAAATAATGATGCCGACAAATATTACTTGAAATAGAGAAAAGTCTCTCATACATTATCGAAATTGGTCTTTGAACACAGAAGATGAAATTACAACTGTTATCACTATAAAAAAAAAAAAAAGGAAAGCAATGTAAAGTAAATAAACAAAATATGCATATAAAACTAAGGCTTCAATTTGATCTGGAGCTTGGGTTTGGAAGCCTGGTCAGCTGCCTCAGGGTTAGTCTCCTTCTCCTTGTCCTTAAGAGACTCCTGTGCAGGTAAAGTGACTAAGGCTAACTGCTTCTCAAAATCTTGAGAAGCTGTCCCAGGTTGAGGGGCTTCAGTCACTTCACCTGAAAGGGGCCCCTTTTTGATCTCTTTCTCTTTACCCTGGTCTGGCTGGGCAGCAGAGGGAAGGGGCTGAGAGGGAGCCTCAGCAGTTGGTTGAGGCACGGGAATGGCCGGCTCGGTCTGCTTAGGAAGTTGCAGGGCCGAGGGGAAGATTATGCTTTCTGGCCTCCTCAGCCCTGACGAGGCTTCAACCCCAGCCTGGTTGAGAGCCTCTTCCCAGGTTTGGGCACAGTAAGCGCGGCAGACAGCAGGGACCTCAGCTCGGAGAGTATCCTCAGTCTCCGCCACGCCAACATCATACCCATGCTGCTCGGCCTCGTCTCGTTCCTTCTCGCCTTTAACTTATCCTCCTCGGCTTGCATTTTTGCTTTATCAGCCAAGGCTTTAAGCTTGTTGGCCTCTTCCAATTGCTGCCTTAGAGTTGCAATTTGCTCCTTGGCCGTGACCAACTGCCCTTTAACCTCAAGGACCAGCTTCCTCTGGCTTTCAGCCTGGGTCTCAGCCCCCTTCAAGGCAGCCTCAGCACTTTTCCTCAGCTGCTCCTCAGCCTTCAGCCTCTCCCTAAGGTTTTTATTGCTGTTCTCAGCAATATTCAGTGTCTGCACAGCAGAAACCCTTCTGGTCCTCTCATCATCTAACTGCTGGGCGACGGAGTGATATATCTCCTCCATCCTGAATATGCCTTGAACCGCCTGTTAAAAAAAAAAAAAAAAAAAAAAAAAACAGCACAACAATAGCGAAATAGACGTAAAAGAAAGTGTGTAAGAATAACAATGTGTGCATATACAAGCAACGGGAAATAACCATTATGTCCAATGAAAAGAAAAGAACAAAAGTTGAAGAGTAACAACACATACCATGCCTAGAGACCGCTTGGCCTGGAGAACTACCTCATTCCTCCTTAAACCCCGCAGCTCTATCATATCTCTGGGCAGTAGGAGTGTTTCTTCCAGTGCCGAGGCCACATGGCAGCCAATGCCCTCGTTGTAATCTCTGATCGAGGCATCATCGGTCAGAGGTTCACCCCCTAGCATGGGAGCTGGAAGCCATGCCCGGGGTTCAGACTGTTGAACCTCTCCAGGCTCTGGACCTCGACTGGGAGCATGGCCGATCTTCAGCTGCTTCGTCGGCCTATGGGACTCCTCTTCACTGGGGGAGCGAGTCCTCCCAGTCTCTACTATCTCCTTGCCCTTGGGCTCCCTTCTCCTCTTTGGATCAGGTTGTTCAACCCTGGGTGGAGGGGCTGGCCGAGGGGCACAAGGAGGGGATTTGGGAGGAGGCGGAGGAAGCTTGGGTTGGGTAGATCTTCCAACCTCCCCCCTCCCAGGTTGGCTCTCCAAGAGCTCCTGGAGGCTACGCTGGGGCTTCCTCTGAATGCCCATGTCTTCAGGAGTGTTGGGTGATGGAGTAGGTAAGTCAAAGATTTGGTAATCGTCGGTGGCCGAGGATGGGTCCACAAAACTTCCCTCTCCTCGTTTAGCTTCTTCTTCCTCCTCTACTGGAGAAGTGTGGGGAGAAGATAGAGCGACTTCGGCGAGACTGGCAACGGGCAGCTCCTCGGCGCGCTGAGGGTATTCTGGGAGAGGGACACCTTGAGGTACTACGAATCCTTCGTAAGCAACGCTGATTCGATGAAGCCGAGGATCCCTAGCCTTTATCACGCACGATGGGGCTTGAAATGCGCGTGAGATGGGGTTGTAGCCGAGAATGAGATGAGCTGCCTTCAATTGACCGTCCGATGGGTTTACGTAGACTTCGGCTCGAAGAACTCTATCCAAGCTGGCCTTGTTAACTAAGCGCAATGATGGCGAAGTCGCACGTGGATCTGCATTGTCAATAGAGACGATAAAGAGTCGCTTTAGCTTAAGCCGACGACAATGAGAAAACTAGAATCTGAATAGTCAAACGTAAAGATTAAATAAGTTGGACCCCCACCTGGCTCACCCTCTTTAACTGGGCATGGTAAGCCATCATGCCACTGCCCAGAGAAGATTAAGAAATCTTCTTTTAATCCCTTATTGGATTGGGGGAGACACTGAATCAGCCTGACCTCTGTCTGCCTGGATTTCAGGTAGTACCCCTGATTTTTTAGGTGCTGAAGGTTATAAACCCAGTTTATATCATGGTGGGTCAGATTTAGATTCATTCTTTCGTTTAGGACTTCTATACTTCCTAATACCCTAAACATATTCGGTGCACATTGGGTGGGGGATAGCCTAAAATACCTAAGGTAGTTCCTAGTGAGGGTGCCCATGGGAATGGTCATCCCCCCTTCTATGAAAGCGATCATAGGAATGACAACCTCATTCGATTTTCTTTCGTCGTACCATTTGCCCTGTGCCGCATATCTAACGCCCACATGAGGAGGGATGTTATACTTAGTCCTAAAATTTCTCATTCCCTCCTCGGTATCTACTAACTCCTTAAATCTACCCATTTTTTAGGAGGCCCTAGAGGAGAGATTCTACAATAAAAGGAATAAAAGTTATAGAAAGTTTAGGAGGACTTACAGGTGTGAGAAATGGTCCTCGGATAGGATTTATGTATTTGTAGACGCACAAAGGAACGAGAGAAAGAAATAAAGTATCAGGTTCTAGAATAACGCAATCGTTCAAAAGTGACAAGAAATTGATTTGAAAGACTACTTATAGTTGCGCAAAAATTAAAAGCGGGAGTTCACCCGCCCAAATTCCCAAAAGGTCCAACCACCGTTGGATTGTCATCTCACCGTTGAACGTGGGAGACAGAGGGGTTGCCAATATTAAATGAAGGCGCTCCCTGGATACTGAAGAGTCAGGAACGAGTTGCAAGAAGAAAAACACGTGCAGCTATGATTTGACTCAACAGAATCAGATCATAAGGGAGATCCGAAGAGAGAATCAAAATCCTTCTTTTCTCCCGAGGAGCCGAAAAGCAAGATTTTGAGGGGCTATTGTGTGGGCCAATTCTGCCCTATGTTCAAACTATATGTGAGGAAGGGCCCGGCCCAACATCCCGTGTAAGGGCAAACGAATATCCGAGGACATCCAGCCGAGGAGTGGACAAAATTACCATCCGAGGAGAGGTGGAGCATGCTTGTAAGGAGTTGGGCCGTGTCCGAGGACGATGGTCACCTCGGTACTTTTGTCTAAGGTATCTGGTGAACTCGTTAATCACTCAGAACAACGCTTGGGACAAATCTTATAACAGAGCAAAGGGGAAATATCAAAGAAAAAGTAATGGTAGGAAATGACAAATATCTAAAGGTGCTGTCACCTCCGCATTAAATGTCTTCCAGCTAACCTTCTGGCCGCATTAATGTGGAGGTGATACCTGAACAGTGAACGAACAGCTTTCCAGCTAAGAATGGAAGATTCAAGAGAGGGCAAGGGGGATGACGAAAAAGGACGCTGAATGCCAGGTCCACACGTGGATGATAAGAAAAGGCAAAGAAGCCATGGTATATAAGGCGAGGAAAAAGATCAAAAAGAGAGGAAGGAGGAAAAAAGATCGGAACAGAAAGAAAAGGAAAATCAGATCTCTAGGGCGTGTCCGAAGAGACTTATTGCTACATTCCTTGCTCGTATCTCTAATCTTTTTACACTAAAATCCAATATTTTGGCCTAAGATCAGACTAGCTTTCTTTCCTGCACTCTACAAATTCATTGTTTGGGTTACGTGGGCCTGGATCCATTCCCGTTTGGATTCAAGTCAAGTCTGGTCCTTACAATATATATAAATATATATATACACACACACACACACACACATAAAAGGTATATACATTATAAATTCGAACCATATTTAACTAATGACTAATTTAACCATCTCTTACATTATAATAATAACAGTAATAAAAAGTAATTATGTTGTCATGTAATATCTTATTCATAATATAGGACATAAATTTACAAATAAGAAATTAAGTCAAGAACATAGTACAAATTTTGCAGGAGGGGAAAAAAAAAAAAAAACTCATAGACATGTTATTTTATTGAGCTCTATATACCATATATGGCACGATATATTTTTTTCAATCAACACGATACATACCAATTCATATAATATTGACAACCATGCTTGTGAATTGTAATGGCACAAGAGAGAACCTAATTAAGCATGATGTATATATTGGACGTAGAGTTGCATTGTAATTAAGGGTCTGTTTGGAATCTGCTGATTTTGCTGAAACTGAAAACTTTTTGCTGAAAGTACTATAGATAAAGGTAAAAATTAGTTGAAATAATATAGTGAGACCCATAAATAGCACAAAAAAGTGCAGTGGAGCTCATAAATAGTAGTAAAAATAAGCTAAATAGTAAAATAAACTGACCTTTTAAGTTGGAGCCAAACACACGCTAAAACGGCCAATATTAATGGACATGCCGAGGGTGTGGAATCCTTGTAGAACTTTATTTTATTTTATTTTTTGACGACAATCCTTGTAGACGAATCATGGATGTGTGGTTCATATATACATGAATCATGGGTGTGTGGTTCATGGCGTAGTAAAAGGTACTGTCAATTTTCTAGTCACCACGTGATTCAGGTGGGAGGTTCTTCTAGCTTCTAAAAGTAGTATTATCTATAAATAGTGGAGTACGTAACCTCTTACTCCCAAATTGCCTAAAAAGGTGTCGGTTGTTCTATATAATAAAATTTGGTAAGGAAAATGTATGCTCAAGTTTCAGCAGTAGCTTCCCCAACCAAAAATGATATGCCACAAACTGTTCGTCGATCAGCAAATTATCAACCTAGCATTTGGGGTGATCGTTTCCTCACATATGGTGCTGAGTTCTTGGTAAAAATGTTTCTATTAATTTATTAAGTTTTCATTTTGAGTCTGTGTATACATGTAAAAGTAGAGCTTATTTTGTGTTTTTTAGTTCAATTTTTAAAGAGCAAATTGTAACTTACCTACCTATGGTTAGTGGCGGTTCCAGAAATTTTTCTCAAGGTGTTCCTTAAGGAATATAAATTACACAACTCATTGTGCATTATCCATGGCTCAATCCACTGCCTAACATAATTTAATTTGTTTGTCTTTTATAATGTATTGGATAATTAAATTATTAATTATTATTGTTTAATTGCTTCATTATTTTTCTTTACTAATTACTAGTAGTCTAGCATACACCTCATTGTGCATTATCTACAGCTCAACCCACTGTCTAGTGCCTAACATAATTTAATTTTTTTGTCTTTTATACTACCTCTGCATGCCTTCAGCTTTTACTGCCTCTACTTGTCCACTTCCCCAATTCAAATATCTCACATCACGGCCTCACGGCCCCCATCCATTGCCCACTCAATAGACAAGAGTCATAAGAGCCAGTCAACATTCCACATAATATTAAACATATAAAACTTTCACAACACACAAAATTCACAATACACAAAATGACAAACTCACAAACCAATAAAGTCAAAATGTCAAGTAAAGTTATAAAGTAAAGGCAATTAGACATTTAGAAATAGAGAAATAGAGAGATAAAAAGAATCTCATTTTATTTCAAAGAGAAAGAAAGAGAGAGTTTTGCTTTTACTCAGTCACTCTCAGATCAGAGCATAGCAATTAGCAAAGCCAAAGACATAAGATTTAGATGAGATAGACTGATAGAGAAAAAGAGAGAAAAGTAAAGAACTGAAATACCTTGAGGCTTGAAGGGCGGTGCCACGACAACATGTCAAGGTGAGGACTTGAGGGACGAGGGTTGAGGTGATGAGGCAAGCCAAGCAATCTCTAATTCGATCTCCGATCTCACCATCGTTGTTGCTTGAGTTTGAGGCCCAATGTGCTCTGTTGCTTGAGTTTGAGGCGGTCCAAGTGGAGGCGCCGCCGCATTGATGTGGTTGGAGCTTGGTCATTGATGAGGTTTTTTTTTTTTTTTTTTTTTTTTTTTTTTTTTTTTAGGTTAAAAGTTTAGTTCTGATTTTAGTTTTGCTAATTTGCTTTACCATTTGATGATTTTGATCAATTAGCGGACGCATATTGGTAATTTGGTTTTTTTTTTTTTTTTTTTTTTTTTTTTTGAGAATCTGTTTGGATTAGTTTTGTTTAGGATTGATGTTGGGCTTTTTTTCCCTGGGGTGGGCTTACCATGTTAAGGTTTTTTTTTTTTTTTTTTTTTTTTTGTTTTGTTTTGTTTTTTTTTGTTTTTTTTTGTTTTTTTTCCAAATTTTAGTTAATTTTTTTTTTTGGGATTTTTCTTTTTGCTTGAAAGTAGAACAAATAATGGAGCAAAATTTAATTTTATTGGTATAAAAAAAATTGAGGGTGTTCCCAAATTTTTTTTTTTAAAGGGTATTCAAATAATTTTTTTTATTATATATATATATATATATATATATATTTTTTTTTTTTTCAGGTCAGGGTGGTCCTGGGACCACCCTGCCCTTAATGTGGCGCCGCCATTGCCTATGGTTTGGTCAAAATTTAAGTTATTTACTTGTGGTTTGAAATTTGACATTTTATCTACCCGAGGTTAGCTTAATTAGAATTCTGTAACCCACTTCGGTTAAACACATGGCTAAATATGTAATTTTGCTCCACTTTTATATCTCTCTCGTCTAAAAGCACAAATATATATATATAAAAATATAAGATCAAAAAAGATAAAAATAATCTAGTGAAACACTTGAATAATGGGATTTTAAATCACAGGTAGGCAACTTAAATTTCGATCAAACCTCAAGTGGTTAAAGTGTCAAACTTCAAACCATAGATAAACAATTTAAATTTCGGTCAAACCACATGTGGGTAAATTGTAATTTGTCCATTTTTAAATTTTGTTAATATCTGTGTAAATCCATTCATAAAAAATGACTAAGTTTTACCTTGGTTGTTAAACATATTGTAACCCTCCTAAGCTTTTTATTGGAGCATATATGCCATCTTCAACTGATGATACACAATGTATATGTTATTCATTAATTTAATTGCTCCTGCAGGAAACTGAGGACAATTTGAAGCAACAAGTTCAAGAATTGAAGGAAGAGGTGTGGTCAATGCTAACATCTCCAGTTGAGAAGCCCTCACAAAAACTAAACTTGATTGATGCACTTCAGCGCTTAGGTGTGTCTTACCATTTTGAAAATGAAATTGAAGAAACTTTGCAACAATTACACATGACGCTTCATGATAGTGATGACCAAGAAAATGATGATGACCTTTATATTGTTGCTCTCCAATTTCGATTACTTAGACAACAAGGTTATAACATTTCAAGTGGTAAGTTCCCCCTTTCCCCCTCTTTTTGTTGTCTTTGACAATGATTGTTAGTTTTAACCGTTTGTACAATTATGCTACCATTTATAAGAACTACAAGAAAAAAGACTTGTTACAGTAAGTATTATTTTGACAATAAAAGAGTGTAAATGTGGAGCTAGTGTCACATTTAATGTTTGTTCCTAAATGTGAATTTTAAATCATGCAGGTAAGATAAAATTGGACTTTGGCCTATACTTTGTGATAATATATCTCTAAAAAATTTTATATCATTCTACTCATTTAATGTAATTGGATCATGATGCAGAAAAGTTCACCAAGTTCAAGGATAGCAAGGGGAATTTCAAAGAATCACTTATCGATGATACGCGGGCAATGTTAAGCTTGTATGAGGCCACACATGTCAGGGTCCACGGGGAAGATATACTAGATGAAGCTCTTATATTCACTACCACACATCTTGAGTTTGTAGCATCAAACTTAAGCACTCCACTAGCTGCACAAGTAAGCCATGCCTTAAAGCAACCTATCCGCAAAGGACTACCAAGGTTAGAGGCAAGGCATTACTTTTCTATCTACCAAGAAGATCCTTCACATGACAAAGTTCTTCTTACCTTTGCAAAGTTAGATTTCAACCTATTGCAGAAAATGCACCAGAAAGAACTTTCTGATATTGCAAGGTTAGTTATTAATTAATGTCAAGAGTTGCAATTGTAGAGTTAATATTTTTATGCTTGAACATCACTGTAGGTTGACAACATGCTTGATTCTATCAAATTGTATTTGTAGGTGGTGGAAAGAGCTAAACTTTTCAAAGAAGTTGCCCTTCATTAGAGACAGAGTGATTGAGTGTTACTTCTGGATTTTGGGAGTGTACTTCGAGCCTAAATATTTCCTTGCTAGAAGAATACTAACCAAAGTGATAGCCATGACCTCGACTATTGATGACATCTATGATGTGTATGGCACACTTGAAGAGATTGAGCTCTTTACTGAAGCAATCGAGAGGTTGAAATTAATTCACATCTTAGGATCATTACTTTATTCCTTTGTTGGTTTAATAATAAATTCAGTTATTTGACCATTATTCTTAACATGAATAGTCTACGTTTTTTTTTATAGGTGGGACATTAGTGCCATTGATCAACTTCCGGAGTACATGAAAGTGTGTTACAAAGCACTCCTAGACGTTTATTGTGAGATGGAAGAAAAAATAGGTGAAGGAAGATCATACCGCATTAGACATGCAATAGAAGCAGTAAGCTCTATATGTACATATAAATTTTTAATTTTATCATGAATTTGAGGGGGAAAGGAAAGAAAGAAAGGAAATTTAGTTACCCTGATTGTAAACTGCTGACTGTATCAGATGAAGAATCAAGTTCGAGCTTACTTTGATGAAGCCAAATGGTTCCACCAAAATCACATGCCAACAATGGATGAATATATGCAGATTTCACTTGTTACAAGTGGCTATTCAATGTTAGCAACCACATCGTTGGTTGGAATGGGAGACATTGTTACAAATGATTGCTTCGAGTGGGTGTTTAGCAACCCCAAAATGGTCAGAGCTTCTGCAGTGGTTAGTAGACTAATGGATGACATAGTGTCACATAAGGTATGATGTTACTTCAGTATGATAGCTGTAATTGAGAGCATAATTAGGTTACATAAATTTTCCAAACACATGAGGCCCTTCTTACACAATGATTAATTTACTTGTAGTTTGAGCAAGCTAGAGGGCATGTTGCTTCAGCTGTGGAATGTTACATGGCACAATTTGGTGCAACGGAAGAAGAAGCAATCAATGAGTTTCGTAAACAAGTTATAGATGCATGGAAGGACATGAACAAAGAGTGCCTCTACCCAACTATTGTCCCCATGCCAGTTTTGATGCGAATTCTCAACCTTTCACGTGTGATGGATGTCGTGTATAAGGACCAAGATGGCTACACAAATGCTGGAATTGTGCTCAAAGATTTCGTAAGGTCTATGCTCATTGATCCTGTACCGTTATAAGCATGGACCTATGCAATATTGCAATAACAATAATTTGATATGGTTATGTTCCATATGCGTACCTCTACGGTCCACACTCATCTTAACAGAATTATTGCTCTTGAAAAGAAATAATTTTCTTTTGGGTTAAAGACGTTTGTGATGCCTATGAAACCACAGTTTTAATAACCGGACCAACCAAAAAACCAGGAATGGAACTCGTTCCTAGTTCTCTGGTTCGTCCAAGATCGGATATATGGTTGAGTTGATGACATTATGTGTGCGTTTGGATATTACTTATTTTTTGTTTAAAATTGAAAATTGAAAACAATAAAAAATCATTCTCCGGTTACTGTTCATATGTTTGATTGTACTGTTCAAGTTCTATGAACAGTGCAAGAGATGTTGAGCTGAAAAAAAAAAAAAAAAAAGTTGAAATGCAGATTGCGTAAAACGTGGATGTGAGACACGCAAAACAAACAGACCTTATAAATAATTTTATAAATGAAAAAAAAAAAAGTTTTAACAAGTTTCTAAGTAGGAATGTTTGTAGCAATATGTTGGGTTAAGATAGTTTGACACGGGTTAATTAATTCAATTACCCAAGTTGATTAATTAGGTCAAAATACATGTAAATTGTGGAGGCACCTGTAGAAAGGAAAAATTCCCAACCTATCACGAGTTGACACATCATACTACCAAGTCCACAAAATACGGCCAATTACAAAGCGCCAAGTACTGCTACTAGGTTTTGCTATCACTACTAAAAAACCAACAGAAATTTGCCAAGTGTCATTGAAATAGGGGCATAAAATGTATGCAAGAACCAATCACACATCGACACGTCTAAGCAATGACATAAGTAGTCCAGTGTGTGTAAGTGGTGATGTAGGTAGTCTAATCAGGTGTTGACATGTGTCACTTTGAAAATTAAAACATTTCGGCCAATCAAAAGATGACACATGTCTTGGAGAAAATTTTTTAAAGCTCCTCCAATCAGATTGTGACATATGTCACCAATCAAGCCTTGCTACGTGTTGCTCACCCACCCCCAAACTCTAATAAATAGAAGCCTTCCTAAGGCATTTCTACACAACCAAGACATCCAAAGCACAAGCAGCATTAGAGAAGATTCCGAAGCACTCGGAAGTATAGAAGCTTTGTAGGAATCAAGCCTTAAAGCCTCCAGGAACTTCAAGAACTTCAACCTCGAATACGAAGAACATTCAAAACAAAATCATCTAAACTACATGTTTAGATCTTAAAGTTTGCTGAAATCAAGCCCAAAAGCCTTTAGAAACTTCAAGAAACTACACATTGGTGGAAGCTCTACAGATTCAAGCCCCCAAAGCCCCGAAGAACTTCCGTCTCAAACCTTCGAATACGAAGAACATTCGAAGAGAAATCATCCAAATCATCTTCCTAGATCTCAAAGTTCATTGGAATCAAGCTCGAAAGCCTCTAGAAACCTCAACAAACCATAAATCAGTGAAGCTCTACAGATTTAAGCCTCTAAAGCACCAAGAAACTTCCACCACAAACCTTCAAAAAAGAAGAATGCATGAAGAACATGAAGAACACATGAAGAATGTGAAGAACAAAGAATTCCTAACAAGCTCATAGCTAGAGATTCATTGTAATTCCGTTTCAAAGATCTTCGATCCATTCCTTAACCAAATTGAAGGATATCTTGTGTTCGAATCAAATTCACATTATCACAACTCCAATAAACAAATCTTTCAAGGAGATTGAATCAGGGGATCACCATTTTGTAATTACTAAAAATTGTACCACATATTCATTAATACAAATTTGCATTTGTGAAACTATTTTACTCGTTTGATTTAATTTGAATAAGAAATTTAGTCGTCCACAAATGGCACGCCTAGTGAGACATCTTTGCCTCTCATCTCATTCTTCTTCAAATAAATCATCATCATCATCATCATCTTGCTGCCAACTTCAATGGTCTCTAGCAAGAACTTTAAGTTTCAACAATAACTACTCCAATTAGACTTGGTATGGCTACCACCAACAACTGCATTGGTGCAATCAATTATAGCCAACCTAAAACTCACAATCAACTTCAATCTCAATCAACAAAGGAAGCCAAGGTCTAGACAATCATCTCCTTAGACCCTTTTACAAGAGACAACGTCATCAACAAGGACATTTCCACCTTGGAACACCTCAAGTATGGGGCCAAATCCTCTTCTTCCTTCACAAGAAGTTCGTCGCACGATTTCTCTCCCATCAAAAGGAACCCAAAAGATGAGATTTCACGTATTCACTTCAATTCACTTCCTTCTCCATCATCTTGGGAAGTTGTGTCAGTTATGATGACTAGCACCTCTACCATGGAAGAAAAGATGGTTGAAATGGAACAAAGGGTTGTCCTTCTCACAAAAGCACTTGAAGATAAAGGCCTTCAAATTACAATTCTAATGAATGAATAAACTTGAAATACAAGATCTTGGTGAATCAAGCCATGGTCCTAAGTTCCCATTTGGCTTCACTTCTACAAAGGATGACAAAGGGAAAGAAAATCAAGACACTCCTCAACGAGAACAATCTACTTCAGTTGTTTCGTTATCAGTTCAACAATTGCAAGACATGATAACAAATACCATTCGAGCACAATATGAAGGTTCTTCTACAAGTTTCTCACATATTCAAAACCCTATACAAAGCGCATTGACAACATGAGAATGCCAAGTGGGTAACAACCCCCCAAGTTCTTGCAGTTTGATGGCAAATGAAATCCTAAGCAACACATTGCTCACTTTGTAGAAACTTGTGAGAACGTAAGGACTCAAGGAGGCCTCTTTGTAAAGCAGTTTGTCTGTTCACTCAAGGAGAATGCCTTTGATTGGTATACAGACTTAGAACCTGAGTCAATCGACAATTGGGAACAACTTGAAAGAGAGTTTCTTGATTGATTCTATAGCACGCGTTGCACAGTGAGCATGATGGAGCTTACTAATACTAAACAACGGGAAAATGAGCCAGTGGTCGATTATATCAATCGATGGCATTTATTGAGTTTGGATTGCAAGGATAGACTTTCTGAAATATCTGTTGTAGAGATGTGCATCCAAGGCATGCATTGGAGACTTCTTTACAGCCTTTAAGGGATAAAGCCCCAAACATTTGAAGAGTTAGCAACTCGTGCGCATGACATGGAGTTGAGCATTACTAACCACAGAAATACCGAACCTCCCATACCTGAGGAAAGGAAAGAAAGGAAGGAAGTAAGGAGGAATAACAAGAATGCAACAGGCAATCTCAAAGACCCAGTGGCTGTTAACACTATCGTAGTCAAGGTTCCAAGAAGAGAAGTAAAGGCAAATGAAAAACGGCTTGAAGGATGGCAAAAGAATGAAGTGCGTTATCTGACTTTTTAGGAATATGAGCAAAAACTATATCCGTTCCCTGATGAAGATGTGCCAAACATCTTAGAACAACTACTACAAATGAAGCTAATTGAACTGCCAGAAAGAAAGCGACTAGAAGACATAGGGAAAGTTGATGACCCTAACTACTGCAAATATCATCACATCATTGGCCACCTAATCCAAAAATGCTTCATCTCTAAAGAACAAATCATGAAGCTCGCCAAAGAAAACAAGATTAATCTAGACTTTGATGAAGTTATCGGGTCAAACCATATGACTGTTACTTGTGATGTACTTCTAACTCTCAGGCAGGGGGCAAACACCAACAAGGCTTACAAATTGATTGACAATGATGGCATATGGATTGGCCCCATCAATGGGAAGTTCCTTAAATGCTTCTATGCTTGAAAATCGAGGATTGCTCCTCGGTAAGAGTTTAAATTTCCCATTACAACGCTGCCAAGGTACATGATGTCTTCCCATTACCTTTGAAATCGTACTAATGAAGAGAAATGAATCCCCCTCTATGTCACCAATTGCAAGTGTGGCGTAGTGGTTGGATGCCTCTGTCTCCCTTGAGGCTGAGGTCTCGGGTTCAATTAGTGGTGATACCCACTATTGCGCAATTGGTACCCATGAAATGCCATGGGGCGTGGGGCGAGGATTACACACATGCGCCTTCCTTTTTGTGAAAAAAAAAAAAAAAAAACAAAAATCACAAAAAAATCTTTTGAACTACGTAATTACTTGATTCTTCTCTAAGGTACGTAGGCAGCTTAGTACTTTTCACTAAGTTTAGTCATATGAAATGAAGAAGGATTGCTAGTTTAGCTTGAAGAGTTTTTCCAAAGGTTGTCAATTTGCTTTTGAGATCCCTTTGATTGGCAGGCATTGCTTAAGATCAATCAATTGCTCATTACATGATGCTCAAAGATCGTTGTGGTGGAAAATGACAGCTGCAAAGAATTGGTGTTACTCAGCTTTCTTTCAACTAATGATAAACATAAGTTGGTTCTTGGTTGTGGAGTAAAATAAAATCATCAACCTCTTTTGCAAGGAATGAAGTTTGCATGGCATTGCTTATCTTCTGTGGACATCCTCCCATGTCTCTAAATTATGCTTTGCATCACTTATCTCCTATAGGCTTCTTCTTGCACCTTTCAAGTCTAGGCTACATTGGCTCTCTTCTAGGTTGTGCCACTTCACAACTCTGAAATTTGAACCACATCATCTCCCTTCTGAGTAGTGCCGTTTCACATCATGTCTCTGAAATCTGAACAACATCACCTTCCTCCAACATCTGAAGTTGGTGTTACATTAGCCTCTAAGGGCATATTTGTGCAATGTCAAATTCTTGGTGGCATGTTCTAAGTCTTGGCAACATACTCCGGCGTCTTCAAAGTAGTGGTGTCATTTTTTCCCACATCTTCAAGGTTTTGTTGGCATTTTCTTTCATCTTCAAAGTCTTGATAAGGACTTCTTGCATCTTCAAGATTTTGTTGGCATTTCCTTACATCTTCAAAGTCTTGATAGGGACTCCTTGCATCTTCAAGATTTTGTTGGCAACTCCTTGCATCTTCAACATCTTGTTGGCATCTCTAAAATTTTGATGTCTGGCTACCATGCTATGTACACTTGATATCTAAGTTATGTTGCCTCTGAAAATTGGTGCTAATGTAGCCTTATTATAAAGGCCAATATTAGTGCAACTTAAATGCAAGTGCAAATGCCAATATGGAGTGTTGACGTGGTTGCATGGCAAAGATGAGTATTGGCATGGTTTCAATGTGAATGAAGTGTTGATGTGGCTTCATGATGAATGTTGCCATGACTTCGAAGCAAATGAAGTGTTGACAAAACTTCATGGCAAAGATGAATGCTGGCACGACTTCAGTGCAAATGAAGTGTTGATGTGGCTTTATGGCAAAAATGAATGTTGGCACGGCTTTGGTGCAAATGAAGTGTTGACGTGACTTCATGGCAACGATAAATATTGGCCTGGCTTCAATACAAATAAAGTGTGAAGGCAGCTTTTATGGAAAAAGAAGAGTGCTATTGCGGCTTCATTACAAAGGCAAATGATGGTGCGACTTCATAGTAGATGCAAGTGCAAATGTTACTTCAGTAGACAAAGTAATAGTGATACTTCAATGCAAATGCAAGTGTTGGCGCAATTTCATGACAAAGATAAGTGGTGATACGATTTCGATGCAAAGAAAAATATGGATGCAGCTTCATTGTGAAGGCAAGTGTTAATATGGCTTCCGTACAAGAACAAATGCTGGCACAGCTTCATGGCAAAGACTCTTGATGTGGCTATGTTCCAAAGACTCTTGATGTGGTTGCATTGCAAAGACAAGTGTTGGTTCAACTTAATTGCCAAGACAAAGGCCAGTACAACTTCAAGGTCAAGTACTAGTAATAACATCATTGTACCATGAATACTGGTGATAACATTGTTGCCTAGATGATTGCCATTATGAGAATGTCAAGGATGGATATTGCTAAGAGATTGTTATTGCAAGGCAAGAATGTGATAATATGGAGACAAACATCACTGTAAGAATGTTGTGTTCAATGGAATGTAAAGCTGGTGAATAAAGATGGACATCATGCTAAGAATGTTGATGTAAAGCTTGACGTTAAAGCCCCAAAGAACAAGGAGAGCATGCTGCATAGCACAAACAAGCAACAACAAAGAACTTAAAAGAAAATTTGATGGAACGTCTTAAAAAAAACAACAAAGAGAGAGAGCTTCAAATTTAATCTCTAGTTAACAAGTACAAAAAAGAAGAAGAAAAAAGATGTGAATTACGAAGCATGTGCTTAAGTGATGAAGAAAGAGAATAGCATGCCTTTATATAGAAAGCTTCTGAGATAATGGATAAGAAAAATGAAAAAAGTCAACAAACCATTAAATGGTTCCACCAACTGGCCAGTGGAAAAACTATATTCACGTTTCAAAAATGTGAAAACAATTGAAGTTCAAAGTTAGATTTTGCAAGTTCATAGCACTTAAAATCAAAGAAAACTACATCGAATGTTGAAATGAAAGATGGCATACAGAATATGGTAGCTCACCAACTACCTCCTAACCCTCAAGTCTAAGCACAAGCATCGCCTTGTTAGAGCCGCCGTCTTAAAAGAACAAGAAAAGCCAATTCAAGTGGTTACCCATGGCCTTCTCTTTTAGATTTGTAAAAATCCTGACATCATTTCACAAAAATGAACCTACAACGATCTTAAACAGACTTCGACCTCTAAAACCTAGAAAATTCAATCTCAACGGAGCTATCACACGCTGCCAAAAGTTTTGGAGATTGCAGCCTACTCCTTCACAAATCCAGACTTCATTTCAAGGAAGTGGCATTACTAGTTGATCTAGAAGGTCCCGATCCACAAAACCTAAAAATTTCGGATCCAAAATCAATGTCATGCGCCCCCACGTGCCGCTAGAAATCCGGTGTCGCCGCCTTTAGAAACACGCGTCAACATGCGCCACTCTAACTTCCTTTGCGCTCACATGCGCCGGCATTCCCTCACGCACATTCACGCGCTAAGCGCTGACATGCGCCCTTCAATGCCATGATGTCATAGATGAAGTCATCCTCCACTGGCTTGACCCATTTGTCTAGGCCAACCCCATTTAACCCGTTCACCCTAACCCTGATTCGAACTGTTGCCAAGAAAAAAAAAAGTATAATAAAAAAATTAAAAAAAATAAAGGCGAAAATGCATTTTTGGTCCTTGCATTTTGGGTCAATTCCCATTTTGGTCCCAAAATTGATTTCATTACTAATGTCATCTATAAAAAAAGAAAATCGTTTTACAATGATCCTTGCCGTTAGCAATTGATAGAAAAATCCTATGTATCTGACGGAATGCCTTGCTTGTTGACATGGCGCTGATATGGCCATTAAAATATTATTAAAAAAAGATTATTTGGCATTTTTAAATGCTATGTTATCATTTAGTTTTTTTTTTTAAAAAGCCAGATTAGAGTATTTAAATTAAATTAAAAAAATAAATTAAAAAACAAACCTTTAATCTAATTTTATTATCATTATTTTTAATTTTTTTTTTTACTTTTATTATTTTTTGGTAAGAAAATAAAAACTTGTTCTTCATGTTCTTCCTAAATCCCAAAACAAGAGCAAACCTAGAATCAAACTTCACATTCTTACAATCAATATACCCAGCAAAATTCACGTTCTCGCAATCAAACCCACCACCACCATTGATTAAGAGCAAGTCGAACCCAACAAAACAAACCGAGAACAAGAGCAACCAAGCAAACTTCACATTCTCACAATCAAACCCACCACCACCATCGATTAAGAGAGAGTTGATCCCAACCAAACAAACCCATCTCTTAGCAACCAAACACAGCAACAAGTAACAACAAACACAAAGAAAAAAAAAAAAAAACACATCTTCGAATTTCATGCCCAACATCAACCCAAATCCAACTGAGATATCTCTCCTTGTCTCAAAAATCTTAGCTTTGTGAAGAAATTTCTAGGGTTTGCTTCCCACACTTTACCTTTCAGCAAATTCTATCATTTTTTGGGTTTGGAGTAGATCTGAGTTTTTAGGTTTGGAGTATATCCAACGGCACCGTTTTCGCCTCCTCAAATCCAATGACATTGTCAAACCCCATTGTTTCTGCCTCCGCGGCCATTTCGTCAAATGACGCCCTGACAAATGACTACCTTGTCGTCGTCGTCGTCCTCATTAATCGAAGAGAGAGTGTTTGGCCTCGTCGTTGTCGTCCTCATCAATTGGAGAAATCCACCTCCTTGGCTCGTGATCATGAGAGGCAAAGCTTAGGGTCTTTGGCCAGGAGTTTCTAGGTTTGGAGCTTGGTGTCTTTGGCCATGGGTGTCTGGGTTTGGAGTAGATCAAAGAGAAATCAAAGAGAGAGAGAGAGAGAGAGAGAGAGAGAGAGAGAGAGAGAGAGAACAATGGGTAGAGAGAGGGATTAAATTGATGCTGTGATGTTGGTGACTAAGAAAATTTGATGTTGGGTTGGGTAACTTGGGTTCATGGGGTTTGGTGCAGAGGATTGTAATAAAAAATTTTAAAACTGAGAATTGAGAAATTAAAATTTCAATTTAAATCAAATTTGTATTTTCAGTTTAAATTAAAATTAAGAAATTAAAGGTTTGTTTTTAATTTATTTTAATTTAGTTTAAATACTCTGATCTGGCTTTATTTTATTATTAATTTAAATGCTGACATGGCATTTAAAATGCCAAATAATCTTTTTTTAATAATATTTTAATGGCCACATCAGCACCATGTCAGCAAGCAGGGCATTTCGTCAGACACTTCGGATTTTTCCATTGGTTGGCTGACGGCAAGGACCGTTTTAAAAAAGATTTTCTTTTTTGAGTGATGACATTAGTAATGAAATCAATTTTGGAACCAAAATGGGAATTGACCCAAAATGTAGGGACTAAAAGTGCGTTTTCGCCAAAAATAAATAAAAAATGGAGAAAGACTTTGACCATGGTTGTACTTTGACTTTGACCAAAAGTCAAAATTTTTAGAATATGCCTGTCTTACTCAATTTTTCAAGTACATTCCAATTTTGGAATCCATTTCTTCATCTAAGACTCAAAAATTGCGCAAACAGTCCAATTTCTAGAAAGTTGACTTTTGTATAAATCTTGACCGAAAGTCAAAATTTTCAAGAAGGACTTGTCTTGCTCAGTTTTTCATGTAGGTTTCGATTTTGGGGTCTATTTCTTCATTTGAGAATCCAAAAGTTCTCAAATAGTGTGATTCTATGGCTATTGGCTTTGATGTGAACTTTGACCAAGAATCAAAATGTCCGAGCAAAGTTTGTCCCATTCAGATTTTTATGAAGATTCTGATTTTGAAATCCATTTATTTGTTTAGGACTTGGAAACCACCAATTTGACCCACTTCTATGAAGTATTCGCAATTTCCAAAACTCAAGCTCCCGAAATCAAAATTTAAGATTCATCCATTTAGTTTGGGTTCCTTCAAGGTTATCCTTTAGACTTCATCAAGGCTTCCCTTTCAAAGAACAGATGAACTTTCACAAGTGTGTCTTAAACTTGAAATTACATTGGGTCACTAGTTCAACCTACCATTCCTGTTTGGTGCCTACTAGTCTCCCACCTACCATTCTCATTTAGTGCCTACCATTTTCACCAAAAATTCTCATCCATGATTCTTTTCTAACACCCATCTACCATTCTCCGTCTCTTCGCTATAAATAGAAGGTTTGGATTCATTGAAGCTCATCAAGAAAAACACACTGAATCATGAAACGGAGATTTGCTTCTTTCAAATGTTCAAATCCTCTTTCTCATAGCCATTTCTCGCTATAGCTTCATCATTCTCAATACCTAGCAACAACTATTGCTTCATAATTAGCTTGAACTTAGCCTTTTGATGGTTCAACAGAAACCCTTTTCATAATATCATTGTAATTTTGAGATCCAAACAAATTTTGTTTCTCCACTTAACGCCCACATTTGTCCATAAAATTTCACATAACCTAGCTCACATCATAATCTCGTGCAGCCTCAGATCTACCTAGCTAGGAGATCTAAGTCCAGTAAACACACTTGTTTCTAAGCTTGGGAGACCTCCTAATTGCTTTGAGGACCCTATAGTCTCTCTCTAATTACTTGGTGTTACAGCAAAAGCAGAGGTTCGGAACAAGCAGCAACTTTGTTGGTTTCTAAAACTAGGATCACAAGTTAGCTATATCTTTCATTATCTATGCTTTTCCAACATATTGCAAGGCCACAACTCCATATCTCTCAACCGACCTCCTGACTTTGTTCATATCTTTCAACAAGTTTCGTTGGTTAAGGGTTGAAAGGTGTTAGGGCATCCTACCAATTTTCACCCATCCAACACTCACAGCAATATCCAAGGTCCTAACTCATCAAAAATTAGCCTCTAGTATTGGTCAATCAAGGATGTGTTTCCTCCAAAGCCACATTCCATGTCGCCACTAGCTTGGGACATAAAGGTCGTTGTTGCTGGTACTTTAAAAAACAATTTTTTTTTTTGGAATTACTCCAACTTAAAATCAACTTCAAGAATTTCAAAAAATATACTTCTGAAATTACTTCAACTTAACGTCTGTTGGTATGGTCCCATCACACAAGCATATTCGATGACTTGCCACGAGACCTTAATTAGCATGCAGTCAGTCTCGTATTCCAAAGTATACTCCCCAGAAATATCTACACTAAAAATTCCCCGATGTATAGGGCTAGATCCATGGTGTCATATGTTTCACACAGTCACCAGCTTAATTTTATAGTCATTGTCTTCTTTTCATAACCACCACCAGTTGGCATAATATCCATATGCTTCTGAAATTACCTCAACTTAACTTGAGTGATGCAATGACACAAGCACACTCAACCACTTTCCCACATGTCCTCTCCGTAATCTGAAGTATATCCTTTTGAGATAATTTCACTAGGAGTTCTTAAAAACATGAGGCTAGCCCCATAGCTCTGCATGTAGTACCTAACCAACATCCTTGTCTCATCACCATCTTCTACACCCTGTGATCGTTGCCAATGATCCAAAATACTCCTTTGAAATTACCACAATTTAACCTCCACTGAAATGATTCAATCATGCAGGTACATCCAAATACTTGCAAATAACTTTTCCTCCACTGACCCATTCCAAATACCATGGAACACTCTTTTGCAATTACTTCAACTTAACCTCTGTTGAGGAGGCTCAGTCATGGAGGTACATCAACTACTTGCTGACCACTTTTTGCTTTCATCAAAACCTTTCATATGGGTGTGTCTACTCTTTTGAAATTACTTCATCCTGCTGAAAACACGAGGCTAGAACCATAGCTCTACATCTAGTACCTAGCCAACATCCTTGCCTCATCACCATCTTTTACACCCTATGATTGCTGCCAACAATCCAAAATACTCCTTTGAAATTACCACAACTTAACCTCAATTGAAGTGATTCAATCATGCAGGTACATCCAACTACTTGTAAATAACTTTTGCCCCATTGACTCATTCCAAATACCATGGAATACTCTTTTGAAATCACTTCAACTTAACCTTTGTTAAGGAGGCTCAATCATGAAGGTACATTCAACTACTTGTTGATCACTTTTCGGTCTTATCAAAACCTTTCATATGGGTGGGTCTACTCTTCTGAAATTACTTCATCCTGCTGCACCTTCAACTACTTCACTTGAAGAGTCAAGTGTAAAAATCCGTTTCGAAACTCATTCCCGCACCACATTCCGAAATTGTGTGTGTGAATGAGTCTCAAGGGGGCATTTGTAGAGAGGGAAAATTCCCGACCTATCATAAGTTGACACATCACACTACCAAGTCCACAAAATATGGCCAATTACAAAGCACTATGTACTGTTACTAGGTTTTGCTATCACTACTAAAAAACGAAAGGAAATTTTCCAAGTGTCATTGAAATAGGGGCATAAAATGCATGCAAGAACCAATCACACATCGACACGTGTAAACAATGACATAAGCAGCCCGATTTGTGTAAGCGATGATGCAAGTAGTCCAATTAGGTGCTGACATGTGTCACATTGAAAATCAAAACATTTCAACCAATCAAAAGATGCCACGTGTCTTGGAGAAAAAGTCTTAAAGCTCCTCCAATTAGACTATGACACATGTTACCAATCAAGCTTCGCCATGTGTTGCTCACTCACCCCTAAACTCCTATAAATAGAAGCCTTCCTAAGACATTGTAGAACGACTAAATTTCTTAGTTCAAAGCAAAATAGTTTCATAAATGCGAATTTGTATTGATGATTGTGTGGTACAATTCTCTGAAATTACAAAAGAGTGATCCTTTGATTCGATCTCCTTGCAAGACTTTATTGATTGGATTTATGGTAATGTGATTTTGACTTGAACACAAAACATCCTTCAATTTGGTTGAGGGATGGATTGAAGATTGCTGAAATGGAATTACAATGAATCTCTGGCTATAAGCTTGTTAGACATCCCTTGTTCTTCATGTCCTTCGTGTTCTTTGTGTGTTCTTCATCTTCAAAGGTTTGTGGTGGAAGTTCTTTGGTACTTTAAAGGCTTGAATCCGTAGAGCTTCGTTGATTAGTGATTTGTCAATGTTTCTGGAGGCTTTTAAGCTTGATTCCTGCAAACTTTAGGATCTAGGCAGATAGTTTGGATGATTCTGATTCGAATGTTCTTCGATTTTGGGGTTGAAGTTCTTGAAGGCTTTCAGGCTTGATTCTTGCAAAGCTTTTGTACTTCTGAATCTTGGTGTTTGCTTAAATGCCTTAGGAAGACTTCTATTTATAGGAGTTTGGGGGTGGTGAGTGACACGTGGCGGAGCTTGATTGGTGACACATGTCACAGCTTGATTGGTCTGCTAATGTCATTGCTTACACGTGCTGGATTGCATATGTCATCGCTTACGCGTGCTGGACTGCTTGTGTCATTGCTTATACGCGTTGATGTGTGATTTGGTTTTTGCATGACACTTGGCAAATTTCTGTTAGTTTCTAAGTACTGATAGCAAAACCTAGCAACAATACATGGCGCTTTGTAATTGGCTGTATTTTGTGGACTTGGTAATATGACGTGTCAACTTGTGATAGGTCGGGAATTTTCCCTTTCTACAAATGCCCCCTCGAGACTCGTTCACGCACACAGTTTCTAAGTGTGGTGTGGGAACGGGTTTCGAAAATAGTTTTTTTTTTTTTTTTTTAACACTTGACTCTTTAAGTGAAGTAGTTGAAGGTGGTGGAGCTTTTAGCAGGATGAGATAATTTCCGAAGAGTAGACCTACCCATATGAAAGGCTTTGATAAGATTGAAAAGGGGCCTGCGAGTATTTGGATATACTTGCGTGATCAAGCCTTCTCTGTAGAGGTTAAGTTGAAGTAATTTCAAAAGAATATTTTGGATCATTGGTGGTGATCACAGGGTGTAGAAGATGGGGAAGAGGTGAAGATGTCGGTTGGGTACAACATGCAGAGCTATGGGGTTGGCATTGCATTTTTTAAGAACTCCTGGTGAAGTTATCTCGAGGAATATACTTTAGATTATGCAAAGGTCATGTGGGAATATGGTTGAATGTGCATGTGTTATCGCATCACTTAGGTTAAGTTGAGATAATTTCAGAAGTTTATGGATTTTGGGTATGCTAGTGTTGGTGGTGAAGAAGATGGGGATGAAGTAAAGCAAATGGGTGAAACATACGCCCCCATGGCGCTAGCCTTGTATGTTGGGGACCCTTTGGTGTAGATGTTTATGGGAAGTACACATTTGGGATCCGGGACTAATTGCATGCTGAATAAGGTCCGGCGGCAAGTTGTAAAATGCGCTTGGTTGATGGGACCATGCCGACAGACGTTAAGTTGAAGTAATTTCAGAAGTATATTTTTTGAAATTTTTCAAGCTGATTTTAAGTTGGAGTAATTCCAGAAAGTGTGTTTTGAGGTACCAGCAACGATGACCTTTGGGTCCCACATTGGTAGGGACATAGAATAAGGCTTTGATGACCATTTACCAGCACCAATGGCTGATTTCTAATGAGCTGGTACCTTGGAGGTTGTTTCAAGTGTTAGGTGGGAGAAAATTTGTAGGATACCCCAACACCTTTTACCACCTTTACCTACTGCCACTTGTTGGAAAAGTACAGAAAAATGAAAGATGGAGCCAACTTGTGATTCTGGTCTTAGAAACCAGCTAAGTTACTGTTTGTTCCAAACCTCTGTTGGATGACCAAGCAATTGGAGAGAGACTATGGGAGCCCTGCGCTTAGGAACAGGTGTCTCTGCTGGACTTGGATTTCCTGGCCAACCAAGTCTGAGGAAGCATGGAACGACAACACCGTCCTTGTTATGAGTAATTTTATGGACAAATGTGGTTGTTAAGGGAAGAAATAAAATTTGTTTGGATCTCAAAACTACAATGATGTTGTGAAGAGGGTTTCAACCGAACCATGAGAGGGTTGATCTCAAACTGATTATGAAGCAATATTGGTTGTTAGGTGTTAAGAATGATGAGGCCATAGTGAGAAATGGCTGTGAAAAGGAGGACTTGAAAATTTGAAAGAAGCAAATTTTCATTTCATGGTTCAGTGTGTTTTTCTTGATAAGTTTTTGATGAATTCGGCCCTTCTATTTATAGCAGAGAGATGAAGAATGGTAGATAGGTAGTTGAGAATGGCGGTTGAGAATTTTTGGTGAGAACGGTAGATGGAAATGATAGGGATCGAACGGGAATGGTAGGTTGAACTAGTGACCCAGTGTAATTTCAAGTTTAAGACACACTTGTGAGAGTTCATTTGTACTTTGAAAGGGAATCCTTGATGATGTTTGGAGAATAACCCTGAGGGAATCCAAACCAAGTGGATGAATCTCAACTCTTGATCTTGGAAGCTTAAGTTTTGGACACTGCTAGCACTTTGGAGAAGTAGGTCACATAGGTGGTTTCCAAGTCCAAAACAAATAAGCGAATTTCGAAATCAGAATCTATGTGAAAATTTGAATAGGATAAGTTTTGCTCGAACATCTTGATTCTTGGTTAAAGTTCACCTTAAAGCCAACAATTGTAGAATCAAACTATTTGAGCAATTTTGGATTCTTGAATGAAGAAATAGTCCTCTAAATTGGAATCTACGTGAAAAATTGGGCAAGACAGGTCCTTCTTGAAAATTTTGACTTTTGGTTAGGATTTGTGCAAAAGTTAACTTTTTGGAAATTGGACAGTTTGTACCATTTCTGAGTCTTGAACAAAGAAACGGATTCCAAAAACGGAATGTACGCGAAAAACTGAAAGGGATAGGCCCCTTTTGAAAAATTTGACTTTTTGGTTAAAGTTAAAGGTCAACTTAGTCAAAGCAATTTTTTTTAAATTTTTTTTTTTTTTTTTTAGTTTAAGGCGGTTTGGACCGAGTAAGGATGAACGGATCAAACTGGTTGGCCTGGACAAACGGGTCAACCGGTTAGTGGATGATGACGTCATGGCGTGTGTCAGCGCATGAGAAATTACTAGTGTGTGTGAGCGCGTGAATGAAGATGGAGGCGCATGGGAGTGCGTGTTCATTGAGGCAAAGATTTCCAAACCTACTGGAGGTGCGTGGTGGCGTGTGGCTCATGTTTTAGACCTAAAATTTTCAGGTTTTGTAGATTGAAGGCTGTAGAAGACTTCTATGGTGTCAGTTTTGTAAAATTGTGAATAGATTTGCATAGTTTTAAAGGACTAAGCTGTTAGTCATCACGAGCTTATGGCGGCACGTGCAGCAGTTTTTGGTCTTTAAATTTTTAGGTTTTGTAGATCGTGGGTCGATGGATCTAGTGGTTGCTTTAGTTTTGTAAAATTTTTCTCAAATTTGCACATATTTGAATGAGAAATCTGCGGGTCATTGTGAACTTAAGGTGGCGTGTAGCGGCGCGTTATGGGTCTACTGTATACGTCATTTTTGGGTCTTGTTGTTTGAAGTCCTTAGAAGATTTCTGTGATGTTGGTTTTGTCTTTCATCCAAGTGTAATTGTCTCTTCTGACAACATGATCCATTTATGGGAACTTACCCCTTTTTTTTCAAGGTTGGGCACAGTTTTCTTTGACTTTGAGTGCATTCGAGTTACAAAGTCTGACTTTAACAATTTGGTGGCAGAATTTCTCCTCTTTTTTTTTTTTGTCTGTTATCTTAGAAATCTTTTATATAAAGCCACTTGGGGTATGCATTAAACTATACTAGCAATCTCCAGTGGGTAGTATGATACTTTAAGTGTAGAGAAATTATGCCTTGTTTTTTTAAAGACTTGCCATGAGATTTTCTTCTGACTTGTTATTGCTTGTTTTTGTTATGTAGCATGCCTTCCTTGTTCTTTGCGCTTTAGCGCCAAGCTTTACATCAACATTCTTAGGTTGACGTCCATCTTTATTTGACAACTTTACATTCCATTGAACATGACGTTCTTACAGTGATGTTTGTCTCCATATTATCAAATTATTGCCCTACAACAACAATCTCTTAGCGATATCCATCCTTGACATTCTCATAGCGGAAGTCATCTAGGCAACAATGTTATCACCAGTATTCTTGATACAATGATGCTATTACTAGTACTTGACTTTGAAGTTGTACTGGCCTTTGTCTTGGCAGTTAAGCTGCACCAACATTTGTCTTTTCAATGCAGCCATCTCAAGAGTTTTTGCAACGTAGCCACGTTAAGAGTCTTTACCATAAAGCCGTGCCAGCATTTGTCCTTGTATTGAAGCCATGCCAACATTCATCTTTGCCATGAAGCAATATTTGCACTTGCATCTACTATGATGTCACACCATCATTTGCACTGAAGCTGTGCCAACATTCATCTTTGCCACGAAGCCATGTCAACACTCCACATTAGCACTTGCACTCGCATTGAAGTTGCACCAATATTTGCACTGAAGTCGTGCCAACATTCATCTTTGCCATGAAGCCATGTCAACACTTCTTTTGCGCTGAAGCCAGGCCAACGTTCATCTTTGTTATGAAGCCATGACAACACTCCACATTAGCATTAGCATAAATTTTCAGAGGCAACATAGCTCAGATGTCAAGAGTTCAGAGATGCCAACAAGACGTTGAAGATGCAAGGAGTTCTTATCAAGACTTTGAAGATGCAAGGAAATGCCAACAAAACCTTGAAGATGCGAGGAAAAATGACGCCAATACTTTGAAGACGCTAGAGTATACTGCGAAGACTTTGAAAATGTCAAAACATGCTACCAAGAATTTTGACATTACATGAACATGCCCATAGAGGAGAGATGATGCAACACCGACTTCGGATATATAATCTATCATCATTCTGGAGGAAGTTGACGTCGTTCAGATTTCAGAGACATGATGTGAAATGACACCACTTAGAAGGGAGATGATATGGTTCAAATTTCAGAGCTATGAAGTGGCACAACCTAGAAGAGAGATGATGTAGCTTAGACTTGCAAGGTCCAAGAAGATGCCCCTAGGAGATAAGTGATGAAAAGCATACTTCAGAAATGTGGGAGAATATCCATAGAAGATGGGCAATGCCATGAAGACTTCATTTCTTGCAAAAGAAGTTGGAGATTTTATTTTACTCGACAACCAAGCATCAAGTTATGTTCATCATCATTTCAAGGAAAGTTAAACAACGTCAACTCCTTACAGTCTTCATTTTCTGCTACAATGACCCTTGATCATCATATCGAGAAGTTGACTGTCCTTAAGTAATGCCTTGTCAACCAGAGGGGCCTTAAAAGCATATTGATAACCGTTGGAAAACTCTTCAAGCTAGACTAGCAATTCTTCTTCTTTTCATGTGACTAAACTTAGTGACAAATACTTAGTTGACTACGTACCCCGGTGAGGGATCAAGTCATCACGTAGTTCAACGGATTTTTTTTTTTGATGATTTCTTTTTTGATGATCTTTTTTTTTTTTTTTTTTTTTTTTTGATAATTTCTTTGTGGATGATTTTTTTTTTGTTTGCTTTTTTTAACAATAAATATTTTTAGTGCATGACTGAACTTAGCAAAAGATACTAAGTTGCTTATGTACTCTCGAGAGGGATCAAGTCATTATGTAGTTCAACAGATTTTTTTATTTTATTTTTTTGAATGATTTTTTGCAAAAGGGAGGGCTCAGTGTGTAATAGTGGGTATCACCACTAATCGAACCCGAGACCTCGGCCTCAAGGGTGACATGGGCATCCAACCACTTGCCACACTCGCAATTGGTGACATAGAGTGAGATTAATTTCTCCTTATTGGTACACTTTCAAGGGTAATGGGAAGACATTATGTACTCTTGCAGCACTACAGTGGGTAGTTTAAACTCTTACCAAGGAGCAATCTTTGATTTTCAAGCATAGAAGTGCTTAAGGAACTTCCCATTTATGGGGCCAATCCTTACACCATCATTATCAATCAACTTGTAAGCTCCATTTGTATAGACCTCTTGCACAGCATAAGGTCCATCCCATTTTGAAGTGAACTTATTGCTTGTACGATGAGTTGTGATGATAGGTCTTCGAACGGCAAGGACTAAGTCACTAACTTGGAATGATCATGGTTTAACTCTTGTATTGAATGTGCTTGAAAGACGAGCTTGATAACACTCAAGGTGTTGTTGGGCCTGGAGCCTTTTCTCATCAAGCGCCTCTAATTCTTGCAATCCAAGCTTGACATTTTCTTCTCTAGTCAATCCTTCTTGAATGGCAATCCGTAATGATGGGATTTGGCATTCTAAAGGAAGGATGGCTTCCACTCCCTAGACAAGAGAATATGGCGTTGCTTGAGTAGGCGTTCGAAATGTTGTTCTATATGCCCATAATGCTTCTTCGATTCTTTCATACCAGTCTCGCTTTGTATTGGATACCACATTCTTCAACAAACTGCCAAGTGTTTTATTAAATGCTTCAGCTAGTCCATTTGCCGGGGCATTGTACATGAATGAGTTGTATTGTTTAAATTCAAACTTCTCGCTAGCTCTATCATTAGCCTATTGTAGAATGGTTTGCCATTATCAGTTATGATATACCAAGGGACACCATACCGACAAATCAAGTGAGTTCAAATGAAGTTGACCACTGTTTCTTTCTTCACTTCCCTAAGGGGCACAGCTACCACCCATTTCAAGAAGTAATCAGTTGCGGCCAAGATATACAATTGGCCACCGAATGAATTTGGTAATGGCCTTATTGCATCAAGCACCCATGCATCAAAAGGCCAAAAAGCTACAGTTAGGTGTAGAGGTTCTGGCGGCTGGTGGATGAAGTTTGCGTGATACTGACAAGCTTCGCATTTCTTAGTGCACTCCATGGAATCTTGCACCATTGTAGGCCAATAGTAACCCATTCGTTTGATCCTGTAGTGTAACTTAGGACCTGACTGATGTGCGCCGCATATTCTAGAATGAGCCTTCTCTAAGGCTTGTTTAGCCTTCTCCTCTCCTAAGCAACGGAGGAACAATCCATTAAATGAATGGCGGAAGATAGTGTCCTTACAATAAATGAATCGAGCAGCCCTCCACCAAACTTCGATCTTGTGGCGTTTATCATTAGGGAGCCTTCCATGTTGAAGGTATTCAATGATCACTTGTCGCCAATCTTCTTTTTCAACAAGGCATACAAAAATGATGTTGGCTTGCTCTTCTTCTTCTTCTTCAACCACGAGAGGTACCACCCACCTTTGGGAAATAGCAACTTTGGTTGTCTCTTCTTGGGATAATGCTAAGGCGGTAGCCAAATTAGCTAAAGCATCAGCTTGTTTATTCTCCTTCCTTGGTATATGCTCCAACATGATGGCCTTAAAATTTGCTAGCAACTTCTTCGTGTATTTGCAATAAGGGATGAGGTCATTTTTCTTGACATCATACTGCTCCAAGATTTGGTTGATAACTAATTTGGAGTCTCCAAAGATCTCAAGTTGCGATATACCCATCTCAATAGCCATTTGTAGACCAATAATCAATGCTTGATATTCGGCTACGTTGTTAGAGCAAAGTTCGCTTAATGTGAATGAGTATAGAAGTATTTGCCGTTGTGGAGAAACAAACACTACACTTGTCCCCGCTACTTCTCGACGTGCAGCCCCATTGAAAAATATCATCCATGGTGGCATTACTTCAATGTAAAACACATCTTCATCCGGGAAATCATCGGAGAACTCCCAATCAGATGGAACTGGGTGATTAGCTAAAAAGTTTGCCAATGCTTGTCCTTTGACAGCTTTTTGTGGAACATATGCAAGGTTATATTGTTGTAGCAGGACTATCCATCGAGCTATACGACTCGAAACCACTGGCCTGGAGAGGACATATTTAATCGGGTCTGCCTTTGCTATCAAACGGACCGACCGTATATGCTTGCATGTAGTGCTTCAGTTTGTCTATGGCAAAGAAAAGAGCAAGACACATCTTTTCAATAGGAGAATAATTTAATTCTGCCCCATTGAGAGTTCGACTTAGATAATAAAGGGCTCTTTCTTTCCCCTCTTTATTTTCTTGCACCATAAGAGCACCTAGAGACTTCTCTTGTGTTGCGATGTATAGCACCAAAGGCTTTCTTGGGATAGGAGCACCTAAAATTGGAGGATTAAGCAAGTATCTTTTGATGCACTCAAAAGCATTGCTACAAGCCTCATTCAATTCAAAGTGCACATCCTTCTTCATCAATCTATTGAAAGGTTGACATCGACCAGCCAAGTTCGAGATAAATCATCGTATGTAGGCTAGTTTTCCTTGCAAGCCTCTAAGTTCTTGCAGATTCTTGGGCTCTGGCATTTTCTAAATAGCTTCAATTTTGGACTGGTCAATTTCAATACCACGGTGCCTCACAATGAACCCAAGAAATTTCCCAGATGTTATGCCAAAAACGCATTTGCGGGGTTCATTTTAAGCTGATACTTTCTTGAGCGGTTGAACATGGATCGCAGATCTACCAGATGGTCTTCCCTCCTTTTTGTTTTAACCACCAGATCATCGACATAACACTCCACGTACTTATGAAGTACATTATCAAAGATCTTTTGCATGGCTCGTTGATAAGTAGCACCAGCGTTCTTTAGTCCAAAAGGTATCACTTTGTAACAGTAAATGCCCTTAGGGGTACGAAAAGCTGTAAGCTCTTCATCTTTAGGATTCATTCGAATTTGGTTATAGCCTGAAGAACCATCTATGAAAGATAAAGCTTCATGACTAGTAGTGGTGTCAACCATGACCTCAGTAATGGGTAATGGAAAATCATCATTGGGACATGCATTGTTCAAATCATGGAAATCAACACACACCCAGATTTGTCCATTCTTCTTTTTGACAGGGATAATGTTAGCAATCTATTCTGGGTACTGTACTTCATGAATGAAGCTCGCCTCAATTAGCTTATTGACCTCGATTTTTATTTGAGGGATAAGCTTTGGTCGAAAGCTTCTTTGGGCTTGTTTAATTGGGCACACGCCCTTCTTTACTGCCAAATGGTGTAGAGCAATACTTGGATTGAGCCCAGGCATTTCCTTGTAAGTCCAAGCGAACACATCTTTGTATTCTACTAGGATCTTGAGGTACCCTTCTTCTTCTTTAGGGGTGAGAAACGCACTGATGAAAGTTGGCCAAGGTTCTTCAGCAGTTCCTAAATTGATCTCTTTAAGTTCATTGACTGTAGTCTGTCCTCTATCTTCCAAAGCTGGAGGAGCTTCATCGACCTCTTCATTAGTTACTTTAGCATCTGACAGTGTATCCTTTTTTATTGTAATATGAAACAAGGATGATACCTCTTCAATTTGCTCATTGTGGATGAGTGATTGACTTGTGTGTACAATCGTTCGTCTTTTGACTTTGAGCGATCCTTCAGTGCTAATATCTAAGGTAAAGTTACGTTTCATGCATGAAGGAATGCTACTGCGGATCTCATCATTTGCTTTCTTCTCCCCTTGAACCTCAATGTTTATTGAATTTTGAGAATGACTATCAACATGCCATTTTGTTGTCCCCAATCGATCAAAGACTGATTTACAAGCAAGGGTGTCCCAATTTTGTGTTAAACAAGTTGTATTTAACCTGTCGAACACTGTGATTTGTGATGATGAGGCCTCGATGTGATCAAAGACCGAGATGTGCGATGAAGAGTGATCTTTTCTTTGATTTGAACTTTCGCCAACCTCCACTATTATGTATTGGGAACTTGAAGTTTTGCTACTTTCTTGATCCATATCTAAGCTGGCTGTTTAGGAGTATAACCTTATCCGGTCTTTGGGATAGGAATTTCATGCCCTTCAAGCTGCATTTTCCTTTGTGTTTTGCTAAGGCCATGCATCTTTTCTCTAGTGACTTCTGGAATTAGTTTCCCTAAGTCCCCTTGTTTGGAGAAATCATAGCCTGCTTTGGCTAACAGTCTATATGCCTTTGGGTTGAACCATTCTTTCGTCTGCTCACTTGGTAGAATGCCATGCTTTGTCAAACTTTGTGACAACCTCACGAATCCATTAAGCGGCTTTGAAGGCAAAGGATTTGTGGATGAAGTTAAAGGCATGACATGATTTTACATCCTCCATCATGAGCTTTGCAGGAGGCCTTCCCATGGCTTTTGTAGATTGAAGGCATTCCGCAAATGGTGATTGTCCATTCTTGTGACGTGATAATGGTACATATCGGAGGAATGGAGAGTTATTGGAAGGCGTTGAAATTTCTACTCTCACTGAATTATTGGTAGAGTCACTAGAATGATCATTCCCATATTTTGGACCTTCCTTTGGGGAAAAAATATCCTTTCTAGTGATGAATTTAACATGCTTCTTTTCAACCTGCTTGCTTTCCATGGACGGGATCTCAACTAGGAGAACTTCATTGGGAATGTCATCTTCTACATAAAATTTTGCGTCAGCAAAGTGAGCTTTAGTCTCAGCAAAGTGAGCTTTAGTCTCAACAAAAGGCTTCAAGTCGGCATTGACTTTCTTTATCCCACTTTGAAGGTACTTGAAACATTGATGCAAAGTTGACGGCACTATTTCGTTTCCATGGATCCATGGACATCCTAACAACATGTTGTAGGTTGTCTTGGCATCAATGACATGGAATAAAGCGTTGCTTGTCAATTCTCCAATGATTAATTCCAAGTGTATCATGCTGATTGCGCGTTGTCCTCCTTGGTTAAAACCTTGAATGACCAAACGACTGTGCGATAATTCCTCCATAGTAAGACCAAGTTGTCTCATTGTCATTTTTGGTAGTATATAAATAGTTGAACCTCCATCAATGAGAATACGATCGATCTTCTGTTCATAAGCAGTGGGGCTTAGAGCCTAACAATAGATCCTCATCAGTGAAAGTTAAGTCCGGAGAGCATACGTAACATCCCTGTGTTTGTTGAAGCGTGTTTGTATGAGGGGTGTACATCTCTGGCTTTTCAAGAGCTTGGTTGAGCACTTCTTTTGATGAAGTGGAGGATTGCGAGGGTTCAACTTCATCGACTTGAGATTTGAGTTCCTTCAAAGATGATAAAGTCTCATTTGGACTACCATGGTCAACATCTTCCTTTTCGTCCTGAATTTCGCAACAAGAGACTGTGTGAACGGCCTCGGCTGAGTCATTTCGAAAGAATTTTCTGGGGAAGAATTCTTCTAATGTGATGAGATTTTGAAGTTTTTGGGTTTGTGCTAGATCGTCATACATTTTTGTTCCCAGTCTTTCTTGCTTTTTATCACTCCTTCTTCTTGATCGAAGCTGAATCTAGTTTTGTGCTCTTCTAGACTCTTGGGTGATCAAATGAAGAGGGAATATTCGTCTCTTTTTCCATCTCCTGCGAGTAACCATCATCCAGCCCTTTTCTTCATCCATTGTTCACCTTTTATCATCATTTAAGTTATAATCAAATGCTTCTTGTGAGTGCTGAATTTGAACAGGCTCTAGAGAACCAAATTGAATGAGCGTGGTATTTGCCCCCTGATTAGTAGTTGGAGACATGCAAATAGGTAACCCACAAGAAAATGTTGCAAGGTTTGATTGAGCAACAGCATTAAAATCCAAGTCGATTTTCCTTTCCTTGGCTAGCTATATGATGAGTTCTTTAAGAACAAAGCATTTTTGGATTGGATGGCTTATGATGCGATGATACTTACAATAGTTTGGGTCATCAACTTTTCTCATCTCTTCTGGTCGTTCGCATTCTGGAAATTCAATTAATTTCAACTTGAGCAATCGGTCTAGCATTTTAGGCATATCAACATTTGGGAAAGAATACACCTTTTGTTCCCATTCCTTAAGTGATGAGCGACGCGTCTCACACTGTTGGCCTCCCTTGGGCCTCTTCTCATTAGCCTTCACATTTCTTAATGAAATTTTGACTGGGGCAGGGTTGACATTCATTGAGTCTTTGATATTACTTTTTCGCATTCCTGTCATTTTTCCTTATTTCCCACCTTTCTTTCCTTTCCTCAGGTATGGGAGGTTTCGTATTTCCATGGCTAGAGATACTCAATTCCATATCATACGCATGAGTTGCTAACTCTTTAAATGTCCGGGGTTTTATCCCTTGAAGGATGTAAAGAAGTCCCCAATGCATGCCTTGGATGCACATCTCTACAACAGATATTTCAGAAAGTCTATCCTTGCAATTTAGACTCAAAGAATGCCATCGATTGATATAATCAACTACGGGCTCATCCTTCCACTGTTTAGTATTGGTAAGCTCCATCATGCCTACTGTGCGTCGTGTGCTGTAGAATCGGTTGAGAAAATCCCTTTCAAGTTGTTCCTAACTATCGATTGGCTCGGGTTCTAAGTTTGTATACCAATTAAAGGCATTCTCTTTTAGTGAACGAACAAACTGCTTTATAAAGAGGCCTCATTGAGTTCCTGCTTTCTCACAAGTTTCTACAAAATGAACAATGTGTTGTTTATGGTTTCCTTTGCCATCAAATTGCAAGAACTTGAGGGGTTGATACCCATTTTGCATTCTTATGTTATCGATGCGCTTTGTATAGGGTTTTGAGTATATGAGAGAACTTGTAGAAGAACCTCTATATTGTGCTCAAATGGTATTTGTTATCATGTCTTGTAGTTGTTGGACAGATATCGAGGCAATTGAGATGGAATGTCTGTGTTGAAAAGTGCTTTCACCTCTTTTTCCTTTATCAACCCTGGCATTTTCTCCTTTCAAGGTAAAGCTAGATGGGTGCTCAGGGCCAATACTTGATTCACCAGAATCTTGTAACTCTAGCTTGTTCATTAGGGTTACAATTTTGACATCCTTTTCTTCAAGTGCTTTTGTGAGAAGGATGACCCTTTGTTCCATTTCAGCCATCTTTTCTTCCATGGTAGAGTTTTAGTCATCACCACTGGCATGACCTCTAGATATGATGGAGAAAATGATGAAATAGGATGAGTCAAAGGTACTTCATTCCTTAAGTTTCTCATCATGGGTAAAGAGTTGATAGAAAAGGTCTTTGTTGGGGATGATTCATTACTAATCTCCAAATCCTTCGAGACAGATGAATCCTTAGTGGTAGCTTTCCTATTTGCAAGAAAGTCCAGAGAGATGATGGTATGAAGCTTGCCTTCTTTAGTTGGTTGGGGTTGAAGTCGATCAAGAGCTTTGGATTGACTACGAGTGATTGGGCTGACATAATCATCAGCACTGCAAGCATCAACCACTAGTTTTTGGACATTCTTGCTAGAGGTCATTGAAGTTAATAGCAAAATGATGTCGAATTTCTTTTCTTTTAAAGGAGAAAAAGATGAGAGGCAGAAAGGTCCCACTGGGCATGCAAGAATTTGTAGAACAACTAAATTTCTTAGTTCAAAATAAATCAAACAAGAAAAATAGTTTCACAAATGCGAATTTGTATTGATGATTGTGTGGTACAATTCTTTGAAATTACAAAAGAGTGATCCTCTGACTCGATCTCCTTGCAAGACTTTATCGGTTGGATTTTTGGTAATGTGATTTTGACTTGAACAAAAAATATCCTTAAATTTGGTTGAGGGATGGATCGAAGATTGCTGAAACGAAATTATAATGAATCTCTGACTATAAGCTTGTTAGAAATCCTTTGTTCTTCACGTCTTTCGTGTGCTTTGTGTGTTCTTCATCTTCGAAGATTTGTGGTGGAAGTTCTTCGATGATTTAGAGGCTTGAATTCGTAGAGTTTCGTTGATTTGTGATTTGTCGATGTTTCTGGAAGCTTTTGAGCTTGATTCCCGCAAACTTTAGGATCTAGGCAGATAGTTTGGATGATTCTACTTCGAATGTTCTTCGATTTTGGGGTTGAAGTTCTTGGCGTCTGCTTAAATGCCTTAGGAAGGCTTCTATTTATAGGAGTTTGGGGATTGGTGAGCGACATGTGGCAGAGCCTGATTGGTGACACATGTCACAGCTTGATTAGTCCACTTATGTCATCGCTTACATGCGCTGGATTGCATATGTCATCGCTTACGCATATTGGATTGCTTGTATAATCGCTTACACACGTTGATGTGTGATTTGGTTTTTGCATGACACTTGGCAGATTTCTGTTGGTTTCTGAGTAGTGATAGCAAAACCTAGCAACAATATGTGGCGCTTTGTAATTGACTGTATTTTGTGGATTTGGTAGTATGACATGTTAGCTTGTGATAGGTCAGGAATTTTCCCTCTCTACAGACATTTCTACACAACCACGACATCCAAAGCACAAGCAACATTAGAGAAGATTCAGAAGCACTTGGAAGTATAGAAGCTCTGCAGGAATCAAGCCTCAAAGCCTCAAGGAACTTCAAGAACTTCAACCTCGAATAGGAAGAACATTCAAAATAGAATCATCTAAACTATCTGCTTAGATCTTAAAGTTTGCTGAAATCAAGCCTTAAAGCCTTCAGAAACTTCAAGAAACTACACATTGGTGAAGCTCTATGGATTCAAGCCTCCAAAGCCCTGAAGAACTTCCATCATAAAACTTCAAATATGAAGAACATTCGAAGAGAAATCATCCAAATCATCTTTCTGGATCTCAGAGTTCATTGGAATCAAGCTCGAAAGCCTCCAGAAACCTTAACAAACCACAAATCAGTGAAGCTTTATGAATTCAAGCCTCTAAAGCATCAAAGAACTTCCATCACAAACCTTCAAAAAAGAAGAACGCATGAAGAACATGAAGAATGTGTAGAACAAAGAATTTCTAACAAGCTCATAGCTAGAGATTCATTATAATTCCGTTTCAAAGATCTTCGATCCATTCCTCAGCCAAATTGAAGGATATCTTGTATTCGAATCAAAATCACATCACCACAATTCCAATCAACAAATCTTTCAAGGAAATCAAATCAAGGGATCACTCTTTTGTAATTACTGAAAATTGTATCACATATTTGTCAATACAAATTCGCATTTGTGAAACTATTTTACTCGTTTGATTTAATTCAAACAAGAAATTTAGTCGTCCACAGCACTAACAAATCACCAAATAAACTTAATGTAGCAGAAAATAAATTGATTCGGTAATTTGTTAACAAATGGGGAAAACCTCTCACAAGGCAAAAACCCTACCAAGTGAATTTAAGGTTACCACTCCCAAGAATCCACTAATCAATAATCAAGAGGTTACAAGTATGAGGAATCTTACCACTACCTTGGCTATTCCAAAATACCAATATGCAGTTGAACCTTCGTACCAATACTCAATTGGACTTGATCTTGTAGTAGCATTCTTTCCTTTGTTGCATAAATCTCTAATTTGCGACTAACTCCTTTGCACAGATCCCAGTACGTGACTAACTCCAGCAACTTGAATGATTATTGTTGGTTGCAAAGTTCTTTACTTTATAAATGATGAAGATCAGAAAGCACTTGATTACAAAATCCTATGGTGCATAAAGGCAGTAGCTTTATAGAGAGTATATGAATTCTGGGTATTTGTATTTGTATATGACGGTTTCTAAAATATACCTATTATATGACTAGGGTTGTGAAAAAAGAAACCTTAATCAAATAATAAAGCATGGGCCGAATTTCAGATCTAGAAATTCTGAAATCTTAATTCTCAATAGATTAAGCTTGTGTCGAGCTTCTTCATTTAACATCGATAGTAGTATTTGTTGAGCTTCTATCAAGACTTAATGAATAAGCTTTTCGTCACTTGTTTCTTGGATCAAACTCAACTTAGATCTACCCAATTACAAGTAGTAAAGTGCGTTTTGTCAAAGGATTAGCAAATTACATAGAAAATATGACCTTAACACAATATAAGAGCTTGTTTACAGATTGGTGATCTTGGTGATTGATACTTGCTAATTAGATCACCATTGACCCAACCGCGGTGCAGTAGGCATTGGGAGCTAGTTAGTTTGGGGGGGGGGGGGGGGTGTCGTACCTAGATTTTGGCGACACGTGTTAGTGGAAAAATTGTAAAAAATCTGTGCAAGTGTACAACACTAAGGTGGGGTGTGTGAATGTGAGCATTTACACCTTTATTTATTTTGAGGAGTAGCCACTAACTATTGGGCTAAGTCTAGTCAATTTTATTTTCTAAATTAACTAAGAAAACCCTAAGGGCTCCTAAGCTAAAATAAAAAATAAAAGAAAATGTCTTGAACTCGAAGACATGGATTTTGAAGCTCAATTATGTGTGGGGAAGGTGTTAGGTACCCCACATTGCCTATCAAAAAGGATAGTACCTTGTTTCAAATTAATCTTAAAACTAACCATTTAAAGAACAATTTAAAATATTTTGCATTTGGTTTTAAACAAAAATGGATAATATGCATGTGCAATAAAAGGAAACAAATCTTTCCTAAGATGACATGTGAATGTATGACATGTATAATCTACCATTAGGAGACACGTTAATGTAGGGCATGTATAATCTTCCCTAAGGTGACATGTGTATGTATGACATGTATAATCTACCCTAAGGTGACGTGTGTATGAATTTATATATGAACAATCTTAGAATGACAAATAATATATTCTAGGATGACATGTGAATGCATGACATGTATAATCTACCCTAGGGTGACATGTGCATGCATAGACATGTGAACAATTTATTTTAGAAAGCAAGATAAAACAAGCATAACTACATATGTGATTGCATGGCATTTTTTAAGAGTGATAAATTGCTTTATTGAATTAAGTAAAGCTAACCTCTCTCCTAAATATTGCCTAACAAAAGCAATGGTGCAATTCATTTTCCCAATATATTTTATCTTAGGAAAAAGACAAAAAAATAACAAGGACACAAAGGTTAAATTTCTATAAAGTCTAAAAATGTCGTTTGACAAATTTATTATTTTTTAAGGGAAACATTTTGTTTTGGCAAAACAAGAAAAAAAGCATTTTTTGTGGCCTCAAGAGCCTTTGTTCAATTTTTGAAGTTTTAGGGGGTTAAAATGTAATTTCACGAAAGTTTAAGGGTCAAAATTAGGGCTGAGCAGGACCCAACCCACCCGATTGGCATGACCTGATCCAATGGGTTTTGGGCGGGTCTGGGAATATTCAGGTTGGGTCTGGGTCTGAATATCAGGTTATTTTCGGTTTCGGGTCGGGTCGGGCTGATATAAATAGACTTCTAGACCCGAAAACTTTTTGGAAAAAAACCCATACACGTTTCTGCTCTCTCTCTGCCTCTCTTAGCTCCTCCGCCTCTCTCAGCTCTCTGAATCTTACTCATTCTCACCAAGTTCTCTCTCTCCGTTTGTAAGCCATCCATCTCTTTGTTGGGTTTTTTTTTTTTTCCCCCTTCTCTTAGTCTCTGATTTTGGGTTTTTTTTCAACACAAACTTATCTCATTGGTTTATTTATCTCAGAGAGGAAAGCAATTTGGTTTTAGCAAGATCTTTAACATATTGGATTCTAAGGTATAATTGTTTTTACTCAAATGGGGTTGCTTCTGATTTTTTACTGGTTTTGATTTTTTATTTTATTTTATTTTTATGTGAATATCCTGTTTGGGTTTAATTTTCTTGCGTTTTTGTGATCTCGGTTTGGCGTGAATCTTACTCAAATGGGGTTGCTTTTGCATTTTTCTGCATTGCTTGGGTAGTTTAGTTTCTTTCTTCAATTTGTGTGAGTGATGAAGTATAATGTAAGTGGCTTTGTCACCGTCAATGAGGCCCCATTAGAAACTTGTAGGGGCGAAATACTATAGAGAATTGGAATATTACTGTGTTACCATTGAGGTATTTAGTTTGATTGCTTTTGAAACTAAATAGCTTTGTTTGCTTGCTGCGTTAATTTAAGATATAAAACTAACATGAGAAATAGACAAGTCCTGAACAAACACTCTTAATCTCTCAAACAAATCTCTCTCAATCTCACAGTCACTATATAAACCAAAACAGAAAGGAAAACAGAGACAAAGAAATGAACTGGAGAAACTCAGATATTATTGCTATCAAAGAGTACAATACAATACAATCTATACAAGTGAATAGATATCTATATATATAGATACACCAGAGAAGGAAAGAGAGAGAATCCCGACGAAGTCTGGTACAACAGACTTGTAACTGCCTCACACGAGCCATAACAGAACCTTACACGTGCGTGATCCTTCAATCCTTCAATAACTGATACAAGGTAAAATGACACCGTTGGGTTTAATGAGAAACGACACCGTTACACTTTAAGCGTGTTTTATATCTAATCACTTTACTACATGACACTGTTTTGGATTGAGAACTAGCCGTTGGAACATTTGCTTCTTCTTCTTCAGTATTTGATTCTGAGCTTGCACTGTCAAGTCCCCACCTGTATTTGATGGATGGACCTGAGTTCTTTCCAAGTTATTTTTTGTGTGTGGAGTTGGTGATTTAGGTTGAGAATTGTTTTAGTTTGATATGTTTTAGATTGAAACAAATAGAGCTGATATTTAAAATTTTTCTTGTGTGTGGAGTTGGTGACTTGAGTGATAAAATAATAATGACCCACAACAAAGGAGGGATGATAAAGACAATGTGTGTGTTGATATTGTGTTAATAAAAGGAATCCCAAGTTTAGGTTCCAACCATAATTTTTGGAGCTCAATACAAAATTTATTTTAGTATGTGCTTGAAGTAGAGACTGTGATGGTTGTTGTATGTAGAAAGTTAATGTTTAATCTCAGCATGTAAATTTTTGAAGAAAAGAAAAGTGTGATCTGAGCGTGTAAATCCAGCATTTTCAATTTGAATGTTAATACGACATATGGGGCCTACATCTGGATTCATATACACTAATAAATGTTATTTGTTACTCTTATTTTTGGTGAATTATGTGATTTGTTAATATATCATGACTAATGCTATATCTTGATTTTGTAAACTTCTCTCTTTTTCTTTTTCTTTTTTCGTTCATTGGATTTTGTGATTATATATACTAGAATTTAAGAGGTGATGAGATGAGAATCCAAGTGTGTTGCTTAGAAATGCTTCTGTGCCATGTTTGTAGGATTTAAATCTGGTTCAATTTTATTGTTTTATTTTAGTCAGTGCATATTTATCCAAAAAAAAAAAAAAAAAATTGTCAGTGCATTTGGCACACTTGTTGAGTTTTCTACAGGGAGTGAGTGGTGTACCATTCATAGTGTCTCAAATTCTCAATGCAAGCAAAAGCAATACAGAATCAGAAGTTATAGTTAGACTGAACATGTCTCTAGCTGCACCCAAACCCAAAATTTAGAGCTGAATTCTAGGATGGAAAAGTGATGCAATACATTAACTGTACATGAAGCAAAAGCATTTCCTACACTTTATTTTAAGTTCAAAAAAGTGTGTAACAGGCTTGTTTGTAAGAAACATGTTATTATACATGCTATAACATGGACAAGTTATTTGCTACTTGAAAAAGCTGGTTGCAAACAAGAGATAACCAAACTGCTCTTACTTTTGTTTTAGTGTTTTAAAAATAATTTATGTTCTTTGTGAAATGATTATTTGACAAGTAGCTGATCTTGCAGATGGGCTCTTGGTGAAAGGAAGCTTGGGCGTTCTTGTATTTCAGCATTCCCCTTTCTAGTTTGGTGTTCAATAAAAAGTATCTTAATTGTCATGGTACTTGAAGCATGTAATTTTTATTTTGTTTCATAACTTGGAATGTGGAACTTCTAGATTGACATCTCGATTTTGTTACTTGTGTTTTCTTGTAGCGAGCTTTATGATTTACTTGGGTTTTCTTTGAAGATGGGAATGATGGTTCTGTTTAATTTATTTGATTTAGATCTGTTGAGGTTTGAAGGATGTTGAGTGTGTGCTATTTTGGTACTCAACAGATTGGTCATGGTGACTTGGATGTCACAAAATTGTACTAGTCTTGGTATTGATGTGAGTCAAATTGATCATAGAATGGAAAAAAAGTTTCACAATTTAATGAGGTTATCTATAAAATTGTGGTAGGTTGGATTTTTTCATTCCAAGATTCAAGTTGAAGATTAGTAATTCCTTCGTGGGATATAATTTTGTAATTAGTATACCTGCATTTTTTGTATTGTTGATCAGAAAGGTTTTCAAAATATAGTAAAAAGGCCCAAAACAACATGGGAGAAAAAATCCCAAGGCCCAAAACAACATTTTAAAGAAATTAAAAAAAAAAACTTTCCAACATTTAGAAACCTACCTGATAATAGACTCGAATTTTTGGGTCGGGTTTCAGCTAGGCAAACTTGATTTCTATCGGGTTGGTTTGCAGGCCAACCCAATATCACTCCTGACTAAAAATATAATTTTGAAAAAGTTTTTGAGTCAAATTGTAATTTTTGAAAGTTTAGGGTCAAAGTGAATATGAAAAAATTTGGGGTCAAGTTGAAATTTGGAAAAGATTTGGGGTTAAAAGGTATTTTGGGAATGTTGGTGGCTTGTGGACGCACGGGCTGGGTGGTTTCTTGATTGAGGTTGGGCTTCAAGAATTCTGATGGGGCATATTTAGGTGTGGGCTTGGATTTAATTGCATGAGGGTTTTGGCATTTTTGGAATTGGGCTAAACTTTTGATGTGATTTGGAGGCAAAGTTTCGGATTGGGCTAACGTTGAGGACCTGATGGGCTCAAGTCTAAGTGGTGGGCTAGGGATTTTAAAAAGTCTCGGCTGGAGCTTGGAGGCATTCGGTTTGGATCTGGGCTGGTATGTGAGTGAGCTGAAGCGGATTTAGGGTTGACTTAAACATGGATTTGGGCTAGCGGGTTGGACCTAAGGTTAGGACTGACCCGACCCACTATCCTCTATAATTTATTTCTTATTTCTCTTTTGATTTCTGTTTCAAACTTTAAGGGCCCTTTTGGTAAAATAATTTGAGTAATATTGTTTGTATTTTTTTCTAAAATACATATGGGTGAAAAAAGTGTGTAAAAATACGTATAATATTGTTTAAAAATTGAAAATATATTGCTAAAATGTTCTACTAAACGGCCCTAAATCTATCTCAATCCCTTGATCCCTACTAAATGTAAAAACTCTCTCACTCTCTCTCTCTCTAAATCCACGGCCTCCATGGGCAAACTCCAAGAGCTCAGCTTCACACCCTCCAACACCACCTTCACGGTGGATATCTCTGAGATCAGCCCCTATCTCTCTCTCTCTCTCTCTCTCTACTAGATTGACAATGGCAGGGTTTCGCCAATATCCATTGAGCACCTATGTCAATTCTGTGATAAACAGCCTGCTGTGCTGAGGTGTTATTCAGAACATTATAATCTAGTGGAGAAGGATGGGGCCACGCTCTTGGGCTGGAAAAACAGCAATCTGATATCGGCTTCTGCTTGGCAATGATAATAGAGTAAGTCATGGAAATAAACACTTGATTCTTTTAAAAGCTCTTGATTTTGAGATTGTTACACGGTATAGAAGGGTGATACATATGCTGCAAAATCAGCCAATGGATTCATTAAAATGATTTTGTGTATTGTTGCCAAGTATTCCAATGGCTGACATTTGTGATCATTTTGTATTTCCATTCCACTAAGGCTATCACCTCTATTCTATTATACATACTTCGTCATATCCTTTTTTTTTTTTAATACATATTTTGTTCTATGTTGGAGTTGTATATACGTGTGATGCAGGAGTTCTTAAAGTAATCATCTTACGTATGTGTTTTGTTTTGTGACCTATTATGCACCTGGTATTGGCTCTCGTATATTCTATATTAAAAAATGGACCTCTGCATTCTTTCCTTTCTTTCAGGAATTCTGAGACAAAGAACAAATTTCTCACATTCTTCGGCGAAAAAATAGGCTGGGGCAATTCTAAATCTCTAACGTGATAAATGCTTATAGTGCCATCAAGTCATTGTGAGCAAATTCACCAAAAAAAAGGGCTTTTTATTTTTATTTTTTGACATTCATAAATCATAAATGCGGAAAGCCTTAAAAAGAGGAAAATCGATTAAGTTCCACTCGGACCACTCACCAGTAAGGCCCATACCCCATAAGAACACTTTCGGCCATTTTGGTTTATCATGTCATTGCATTGTATATTTGTATTTTCAAGCTAATGTATTGTAGCTCATGATGAGCAGTGAGCACTATCATTGATTTAAGGCCTTGTGGGGGCCTTTTCTGGTAGGATTGGGCTGCCTCCTGCGGTAACGGGCTGGGCTGCCTCCTGCGGTGATGGGCCCTAGTGTTTCTGAGTAAGGGAGCTGGGGCCGGTCCAATTGCAACTTAACTTGGGCCGGTTTGTGCACAAACTTATGCCACGCCTGCTAGGAGCAAGTTCTTCGGCAAGCAGAATCGTAGCAGACGAGCTATGACAGGCTAGACTGTTGCAGAAGTTATGGCAGGCTAGACTGTTGCAGACAAGTTATGGCAGGCAGATAATAATGACTAAAAAACAGAGTATTCTATTTATTCAAACAAATTGCTAGGTATTTCCTGTCAGTAAAACGTGGTTATCGTCACAATGATACCAATCATTAAGGAAAATAAAGAGAGTAACATTGATTACTTTGAATAGGCAAAATATTAAGTTATAAGTCTTGTCTGCCGTAGCAAATCCAAAGAGGGGAGAACGCCTCTTCTTAATGCAAATAATCCCCAGGAAGAATCCTGCTACGGGAATTAATGACTTTGAGGGAGTCGGCCCTGAATGGTTATAGTCCCACTGGGAAAGTTCTCGTTTTGCATTCTTTGGAAGAAATGTGAGATTTTTGAATGGGGAGAGAGGGAAGCCGACCTATTGGTGCATGCTCTTTCAAACTAACTCTCTCATTTCTTTCTTAGTTTTCTTTCATTTTCTCTCTGTTTTCGTTCTAATATTTTTTCTTTTCCCCTTACTCTGCTTTTCCTTTTACGTTGTGAAAAATCCCCTGTTTTTCGATCCTCTGTACAGGGCACGGCAATGGCCTCTTTATAGTGCCTGCCGTGACCAGTGTTTACTATTTTGCCCCTTAACCGCTTTTGTCTGGTCTGGGTGTACCTGCCAATCGTACAAAACCCCTGCCAGACAGAGGCGGATCCATTTTGTCCTTCTGTGCGCCGCGGACTCATTTTGTCCTTCTGCGTGCTGCGGCCTTTCCTGCCACGACGTTAATTTCCTCTCTTCTCACACTTAGAGCATGCACTCAACGATTCCTTCTCAAATTGCCTCTTTTGGGTGGTCTATCATCCCAGCAGGACGTACCTCCCCAAAAGAGGCTTGAGCAGGGGCCGAAAATAGATCCTTTCCCCTCTCCCCACCACCAAACCACACCCCCCTTTACCTCTTACCTCTGGCCCATGACCCCACCATGTCCTGTATTGGCTGGGTACAGGCTGGTGGCGCCTGGGCCTTGCGCGTGCTTCCCTCTTAAATTTGTCCAAGAGGCTGCCTGCTGCTCATGTGTCTGCCGTGACCTGGAGACTCTCCTTCTGCGTTTTCTGGCCTTTTATGTGGGCTTTCTTTTGGTCCTCCGCTCTAATCAGAAGCTGGGCTTCGTATAATGATGGGCTTTATATTTCTTTGGCCCACCTTTGCTTTTCTTTGCTGCCTGCCGTGTTGGCTTATAGTTCCTACCGTAATGACTCAATCCTGCTGGGCCCCTTTTTGGGCCGGCCGTTTTACTCCCTTTCTCAGTGGCCTACCATAGGCACTGTTTTTTTTGCTTCCTTTCGTGCATGGGCTCCTATGTCCCTTTGTTTTCTTCTTTTGGGCATCCACGGCCCATTTGCTAATTCTCTTGGGCTTCCTCGGCCCGTTTTCCTAATTCCGCACTCCCATGGGCTTTGTTACTAACTTCATTGGGCTTCCCCGGCCCAATAACCTTATCCTTATCTTTGGGTTTTATGGGCCTGCCATAAATCCTTTACTTTCTTAGTTTACATTGCCTTGGGCCTGCAGCGACCCTTTCTCACTTTTCTAACTCATATTCTGCCCATGGGATGCTATTTCTTTCTTTCCTGGCTTCTTTGAGCCCGTTTACCTTTTCAAGGCCCAAGTATACATTGTTGGGCTAGTGACTCATTATTCCTGCCGCTTGGGCCTAATGGTCTTTTTTAACTATTCATAGTCAATTTGCTGTGGCCCTCATCATTGGGCTTTTCTTTCTATTGGGCTTCCCGCAAATGGCCCTCAACATTTAGCCCCCTGAACATGTGAAACGCTTCTGCGATTAATATGTGAATGAAAGGACGCTTCTGCCCCTTTCTCATATTCTTTCTTCTTCTCCTTTTTCGCGGTTTTTTTTTTTTTTAAGCTGTGGACCCCTTTTCATACATATATCCTCCTTCCTGCTGCGAACAGGGTTGTCTCTTCGAATTTCCCGTTTTGGCAGTTATTTTCAAAACAGAGCCGCCGCTTCATTAACTTCATTCCCTTCTGATGGTTGACTCTTCACCTCTTTTCATGCGGACATTAATGTGGGTATTTAAAAAAGAAATCCTTCTGTATTTTGGACACAAATCCTTTTCTCTCCAAAACACACACTCTTCACATCTTCTTCTTCCTTCAAGCCGACCATACCCATTCTCTCCGGTCAAAATTTCCCATCATGTCTCCGGCAAAAAGTCCTGGTTCTTCTCGTCGTAAGGGGAAGGCGGTAGCCTCCGACCCCCCTGTCGACTCTGAGGAGGTGGATCGTTCCGATTCGGAGCATTCCATTGAGGAAGAGGCGGAGCGCGACCCTAACGGTGAGTGCGCTCCTTTAATCGACCCGTGGTACGAAAAACAGCCCTTACTTCCCAAAGGCTCCCGGCGAATACGTACCGCCGCCGCCAGGCCGTGTACTGATCACCCTTGTCTGGCGAGACCGCGACGTTTCTTGGGCTCCACTGGCTTCTTCAATCCCCGATTTGTCCATCCGTCAAGGTATTTCACTTCCTGTACCCCTCCACTTTGAATTTGGGTCCGGCGCATCCATAGGTTGGAAGGAGTGGGTCGATAGCGAACTCTCCGACACCGGATTTATGGGTTTATTGCAACGGGCCGGCGTTCTGAAGGCCGTGGTCTCTTCCCGTTGTTTGTCAAACTTTCGTGACCTCTATAATCTCCGCCACTTGGTCCGCCGGTGGTGTACTACTACTCACACTTTTTTCTTTTCCTGCGGCGAACTTACTGTAACCCTTGAGGATGTGGCAAACCAGTTGCTCTTGCCCATTCTCGGTGATACTGATCCTGCCGCTTTGGAGCTTTCTTCTGAGGAGGAGGCCATCGAAGCTGAACTAAGGAAAAGAATGGCCGGAAATGCCAAGCTATCCTACTGGGTGAGTTCTTCTTTCAAGTTTTCTGCTACCGCCCGTCGCGCGACTTTTGTTGCTTTTTGGCTTAGTAAGTTTGTTTTTGGGGCCCATCCTCATTATGCCATAAAACCTCTATATTTTCGTTTGGCCATTAAAATATCTGCGGGGGTGAGCCTGCCGCTAGCCCCCATGTTTCTGGGGCATTTGTATGTCCAGCTGGACATTCTCCATAATGATGAGCAGCAGGCTGGGTCCTGCCATATTGTTACCTCTTCTGTTCACTCTACCATACTTCAGCAATGGGTGTTTGAGCATTGTGCTCAGTATTTGGCGAAGTGTAGGCCTGCCAGGTTTGCCAAGGAGAAATACCAGAGTTGCCCAAGGGAGATCACCGACTTCTGCGGCAGGTTTGAATCCGACTTTCCACTTGCTTTTCGTTGGTGTGGTCTGAAGCCGATAGGCTATTCTATAGTTAACTCTTTTGATGAAGGCACGGGTTTTTCTTGGCGGGCATATAGAAATCTGGGCGTTGGTTATACTTGTGCGGATTCTGCTATGGGTCCGTTTGTTGATGCTGTTGGGACTACCACTCCGTTGGTAGGTTTCGATGAGACTGGAATTACTTATCTCGCCGCCACCAACACCGGCTGGCTGCCATACTTAGCAGATGAAGGTATTAGGTTTGTCCGTTATCCTGCCAACCGGGTGAGGAGGCAATTTGGGTTGGACCAAGATATTCCTGAAGACCTTTCTTCCTTGATGAGGGCTCCCACTTCGGTTCACCCCTGCGGCCTACTGCCTTTGATTTTTGGAGGAAGCGCTTCGATGCCGTCACCGTTCCTGGTTCGTCGAGGGAGGGTGTTTATACCTTTCCCATGCACGGCTATTGGCGTGCGGTGATGGATTCGTTTGTCGCCGAGTTATCTGGGAGCCGTGGCTTTTCTCTCATTCCTTCTAAAGGGTTAAGTGCAGTTGCATCGGCTAACCCCCGCCTGCTGCTTCCTTCCAGGTCTGTTCTGGCGTATGCTAGGAAGCAGAGCCGGTCAGCCATTTTTGAGTGGGATGCAGAGAAAAGAGGGTGGTTTTTGCATACTGGTGATTATCCCCCTGGTTGGGAGAAAAAAGTTAAAGTGATTAACCTTCCTGCTCCGAGTGAAAAGGTGCCTGCCAAACCCAGGTCTGCTGCCAAGTTCAAGTCTGCCAGCAAAACCAAGTCAGCCACACCACTGCCTCCTGCAGGTGCTCCGCCGGCTGTCAGGACTCGTGGTAGCAAAAGGAAAACCACTCCTCACCCCGTATCTGCCACTGAACGAAGAGTAAGTCCCTTTTTCCTCCTTTTATTTTCTTTTCTAATAAGATTATCTTGCGGCAAACTTGCCAACCCCTTTTTTTTTCTTTTTTTTTTTAGTCCAAGTACAAGGAAGATTCATCAGCCACTCGCCCCATTTTTCTTGATGATCTTGAGCCTGAGGTGAGTCTCTTTTCTTTACTTCTCTTTCCCCTTTTTCTTTTTGAACGCATCTGCCATGGGCCCTCTGCCCCTTTCCTTCACACACATCATTTTTTTTTTCTTTTACTTAACAAAAAGTTTCTCTTTTAGGAGGAGCCTGAACCTTTATCCGTATATCATCCTACCGCCGAGGAGATTTCTGCTTCCATGGGTGTGCCTATGGAAGGCTTCTTTGATGGGGCCGAGGCGGTATTATCGACGCCTGCCCCTCCTGCTGCACACAAGACTCCTGCCAAAACTCCCACCCCTTCTGCCGCGCCGGTACCTAGAGAGGGTACTCATGTTGAAGGGGTTGGTGAGACTACACCCTTGCCTGTTGAGAGATTTGCTTCTTCAGAAGGCGCCACTCCTTCCGCCATTGCTCAGACCGAGATTACTCCTTCCATTCTGCCGATAGTGATCTCGTCCAGCGACCCTTTTGCAGATATTTCCCAGGCTGTAAAGGGTAGTGCTTCGCTTGTTGTTACTCCTTCTTCCATCCCTGGTTCTGCCACCCGTGGCCCTGACCTGGACTTATCTTCAGAAGGGTCTGCTAACATTTTTGAGGATCCTGATGATGTACCTGTGTTGAAGAGGACTATTTCTGACTCCGATGAGGAGGGTAGTGCTTCGTCTGGACCTGACTTGATGGGTATGTATCTTCCTTCCTCTTCATCCTCCCTCCTTTTTTTTTGTATTCGCGCCTCGTTTGCATACTCATCTCTCCATTTGCAGAAACTTCTAAAGGACCAGAGATTGCAGCAGGCGAGGGGACGACTGCTCCTGCCTCCCCTGTAGCGCCTGCTCCTGCAGCACTTTCAGTACCTGTTTCAGCCATACCTACTGCCCCTGTTCCTTCTGTGCCTGTGATACCCCTTCCTGCTACACCCGTAGCCCCCATTCCTGGTAAATTTTTTTTTTTTTTTTTTTATTTCATCCCCTTTTCCTTCTTCATTCATTTTTTTTTATATGTTCCCTTGCGTTCCACTCCCCCTTTATTGCAGGTCCGCTTCCTACTATTCCTTCTCAGTTTGTGGCTGGTAGTAGTAGTCATGTTGCCATTCCAGATGATGCTGCATCTTTCTTCGTTCGTTTTGATCAGCCGGAAGTTAATGACCTTGGTCCGGCAGAGTTTTGGGCTTCCGGTCCTCCCTATGTGGATTTTAATGGCTTTCGAGTCCCTCAGGACTGTGTTTCCCACTTAGTGATGATCTACAGCAGTCACGGCGACTTTATGCAGGGCTTTCGTCTGGGCCGTTCTGCCAGGGAACATTTCTTAAAAATGTTGGGATGTGTGCTGAACGATATTGAGCATAACTTCGTTGACACTATTTCTGCCGAGAGAATTCTGCAGTGGAGGGCTGCGGTGCAGGAGCTTATCAGCGTAGGTTTTGCCGTGTAGTTTATCCTTGAGCATCTTCGTGAGATTGCCCGAGCCCTCTTTATGAGGAAAGTCCGTCCCTCCATTGAGGTCATAGATGCGCGCATCGAGCTTTTGAAGAAGGAGGTGGCTGATTTGGAGGGTCACCGCGAGCAGCTTCTTTCCGGCATTAGTGGACCTAGTCGCCTTGGGGATCAGAGTCTCATTTCTGGACTTTACTGATGATAGCACCGTTCCCTTTCCTTTCCTTTGTTTCTTTGTTTATGTCATACAGAACACTTTTATATTTCCAGCCGTAGTTGCTTGGCTTGTGTTTGCCACACTTTGAGTTTGTAATGATGCTACACTTTGCTATTTCTTCTTTTCTTTTTACTGCTGCCATAACATGATGCTTAATATTTCGTATTTTTTCATACTCATGAAAGCACGTTACAACTTTTCTTGTGACATAATCACTTGGAGGAATAAAAGAAAAAAAAAATCAAAAAGAAAAGGAAGACATAAACAGATAGTTTTCTCAAGGTGGTCAACCACAAAATTTCCCTTTCTAAGCAAAATAACGCTTTAGCCATTTTCCATTGATGGGGTCCATCAAGTCCCTACCATCTATTTGAGTCAGGCGATAATATCCGCTTTGATGCGCTTCTCTTATCACAAGGGGTCCTTCCCATTTTGGTGCAAACTTAGATGGTCCTGCCAGACCTCGCCTGACATAATATGCCACTTTTAGCACTAGCTGTCCTTCCGCAAACACTTGCTCCTTGGTCATCCTGCCATAGGCTTCAGTCATCCTCTGCCTGTATATGCGGTTGCGCTCCTGGGCTTCTTCCCTCTTTTCATCAAGTTCTTCCAGGTTCTCAAACCTTTCTGCCGCGAAGACCCCTTCCTCTTTTTCCTTTTCCTGCATCTGCATGACCCTTAAGGATGGTGTCATTATTTCTACTGGACTCACTACTTCAGTTCCGTAGACCAAGGAGAAAGGTGAAAAGCCCGTGGCTGACTTTGGTGATTTTCGGTATGCCCAGAGAGCATCTGGCAGGTGCATTGCCCATCCTCCCGCATACTCTTGGCTCATTTTGCTGATGATTTTTATGAGAATTTTGTTTGTCGCCTCTGCCTGCCCGTTCCCTTGAGGATAGTAGGGTGACGATCTGTGGTGCTTGACTTGGTAGAACTCAAGCATTCTTCTTACATCGCTGTTGACGAACGGTGTGCTGTTGTCGCTGATGATCCTGTGGGGCACTCCAAACCTCACAATTATATTTTCTTTGATGAAGTTTGCCACTGCTCCGCCTGTGGCCTTGCGGAGTGGTATCGCCTCCGCCCACTTGGTAAAATATTCTGTAGCTACTAATATCCAAATGTACCCACGTGATGGCGGGTTGACTGGCCCCACCAAATCTAGCCCCCAGGTGTGAAAGGGCCATGGAGTGACCATGCTGTGCAAGCCTTATGGATGGGTATGGATTAAATTGGCTTGTACCTGGCAACTATGACACTTCTTTACAAATTCTGCCGCGTCTTTCTTCATGGTTGGCCAGTAGTAACCCATCTGCAGTAGGCATCTGTAAAGCTTTTTCTTCCCCTAGTGTTCTCCACATTCCCCAGAATGTACTTCTTTTATCATTTCTTTGGCCTCTTCAGGACCCAAACACCTCAGAGGGTCTCCATCATATCCTCTTTTAAAAAGGACTGTGTTGTGCAAGAAGTAACGTGTTGCCAACCTCTTAAGTTTGTACCTCTCGCTGTGTCTTTGTGGCAGGACACCTTCCACCAGGTACTGCATAAAGGGGGTCCTCCAGTCCTCGCTGACGAACACAGCATAACTCTCCTTCCTGTCTGCCGCAAGCTGGCAGGTCCCACACTGGGTTTGTACTTGATCTGCGTCCTTACCCATGTTTGGCCAATAGAAGCCTGCTCTCTGGAGTCTGCGGTAAAGACTGACTTCCTCACAGGACCCACAGGTCTTGTCATGTATTTCCTTCAATTTTCTCTAGGCTTCTTCCAGGCCCACGCATCGGGATAAAACCCCACCTGGCATCCTGCGGTACAGCTCTTCTTTTACCAAAGCATAATCTTTTAACACCTTCAATCCTGCTGCGTCGTCCCCCTTTACCAAGGTCTCCTTTATGGGGATTCGCCAATCCCCTTTGTCCTGTTCTTCCTGGAACTTTTCCTTCAATACTTCGATGATCGATTCCTTCCTCTTACTGACTTCTACGTTGGCACTACTCCCTTCAAAGGTTATCTACGAACCCAGTGCGGCTAACGTGTCTGCAAACCGATTTTCATTTCTCGGAGCATGTTCTATCTCAAAAGTTGAGAATTTCTCTTCTATCCTTTGGGCCATCGCTCTGTATGGAGCTAGGCTGGGTTCTTTTAAGGAAAAACTTCCTTTGGCCTGGCAGACGACCAAGTTCGAATCTCTCAGCACTTTCAAATGTTTGACTCCCATTTCGAGCGCTGTGGCAAGCCCCATTAGGTAGGCCTCGTACTCCGCCATGTTGTTTGAACAGGGGAATTCTAACTTAAACGATAGTGCCACTGCCTTGTCTTCTTCATGATACAGAACTACTCCTACCCCTCCGGAATGGGCAGTAGAAGACCCATTGAATTTCATTACCCACTGTTCCCTGACCTCCTCTGCTATAGCGACTTCCCCTGGAACTTCATCGTCTAGCGGGAATTCTTCCTCTCCTGGAAACTGCGCTAACAAATCCGCTATAGCCTGACTTTTCACTGCCTTAGGCATCCCCATTCTCAAGTCGTATTGTGACAATTGCAGCAACCACTGGGATATCCTGCCGGAGAGAATCGGCTGTTGTAACAGAGCTTTAATGGCATGTGACTTAGTCATCAGCCATACTTCGTATGCCAAGAAATAGTGACGCAACCTCTGCGAAGCATAAACAATGGCTAGGCACGCTCTCTCTGCCCTTGGGTAACGAGTTTCAGCGTCTTTTAAGGCGTGGCTGATGTAGTATATTGGCTGCTCAGTACCACCTATGTCTTCCTGAGCGATTAGCGCGCCAATGGCGTATGAGTTGGTGGCCAAATAGAGTAACAGTGGTCTTTTGTGAATAGGAGCCTGCACCGTGGGAAGGTTCATCATTATCTGCTGCAGCCTTTTGAAGGCCGTCTGCTGCACTGCCCCCCATTCAAAACTTTGCCCTTTCTTGAGCAACTTGGTGAGAGCAGAGGTAATTGATGCCAAACCAGGGATGAACCTTCGAATATATGAAACTTTTCCCAAGAAGCTCTTCAGCTCTTTTACTGTGGCAGGAGGTCTCATGGTTGCTATGGCTGTGGCCTTGGCTGGATCCACATCCACGCCTCTGCTGTGAACCAGGAGACCCAAAAATTTCTCAGAGGACACTCCGAATGCGCACTTGAGGGGATTCATTCTTAGCTTAAAAGCTCTGCATCTTTCGAATACTCTTTTTAACACCCGAAAGTGTTCTTCCCTCTTTTTTGACTTGACCACTATGTCATCCACATAGTCCTCCAGCTCCTTGTGCATCATATCATGGAATATGGCCGTCATTGCCCGTTGGTAGGTTGCACCTGCGTTTTTTAGCCTGAAGGGCATCACAGTATAATAGAAGTTGCCCATGGGTGTCCTGAAGGCAGTTTTCTCTGCATCTTTTGGCGCCATCTTGATCTGATTATATCCACTGAAACCATCCATGAATGAGAACATGGCATTTCCTGCCGCAGAATCTATCAGCAAATCCATGTTTGGCAATGGAAATTCGTACTTGGGACAAGCTTTGTTAAGATTCCTAAAATCCACGCAGCATCTTATCTGCCCATTCTTCTTTTTCACCGGTACTATGTTGGATAGCCAGCGGGGATGCTGGATAGGCTTGATGAATCCTGCGGCTAGTAACTTCTGTACTTCTTTGACTATTTGCCCTTCTATTTCTGTGTGGAATATCCTGGCAGGCTGGGCCACCGGCCTGGCCTCTGGGTCCACATTCAATGTATGCGCGATAAGCCTGGGATTGAGCCCTGGCATTTCATTGTAATCCCAAGCAAAAACGTCTTTGAATTCTTTCAGCAGTAATATGAGTTCTGACTTCTCCGTTTCCGTTAGGCTTGCACTGATTGAGATGGGCCTTGGTTCTTGCGAATCAGACCCCAAGTCAACCTCTTCCAGCTCTTCCTCTGCCATAACCTGGATGTCCCTTTCCGCCGTAACTGCCTCATCCTTCCCTTCTTCTTTTTCCAAACTTTTTTCAACAACGCAACATGCCAAACTCTTGTGTTGCTTCTTTTGGGCGGGACCCACTTGTAATTCACCCGTGGGTCCCATGCACCTTCACAATTTGTAGATAATCTTGCCATCAAGACCTCGGATCCTGACACACAGAGGTACTTCATCCAGCTCTGCGGCAGGTGCTTCTTTCCTTTTCTTCTTTCGTGCCAGTAACTCTCTTAAGTCAGGTTCTGGGTCATCTTGAACATCTTTCCACCTGGGCACAAAGGTGCCTTGTGGTTTTGTAACCACGTTTTCTCCAGATGGGGCCCATTGATCATAAAACATGGTTTCTACCAAGTGGGCTTCTGCCTGCTCGAATGGCGAAGGGTTTGCCGCTACGCGTATCATCTTGCCATTTAGTCTTCCCTTCACACATTGGTGGTAGGTGGATGGGACTAGTCGATGTTTGTGTAACCAAGGCCTCCCCAAAAGTACATGGTAAGATACTTCTATTCTGACCACATGGAAGCGAGCTAGAGAGGCTATAGGACCTACTTTCAACCATAACTGAATGTGGCCTGCGGTGTATTCACCTCTCCCACCGAATCCTGTTACTTCCATCGGGCATCCCTGGATCTTTCTTTCTGAAATTCCTGCGGCTTGCAGGGTGCTTAATGGGATGAGATTTACGGAACCACCTGTATCTACCAGGGCCCTCTTGATGGGGATTTGATTTATAGATGCTGCTAAGTAGAGAGGCCTTCGATGATCTGGGTGCCCTACTTCCATATCTTCACTACTGAATGTGATCTCCGTTGATTCCTGCAGGAGGGCCCTGTCTTCTGATATCTCCGCCGACAGGCATTCCACCCCTGCACCGGAGGCGATGCTTACCAAGGCCTTCGTAGCTATTTTTCTTTCTTTTGCCGTAAGCCCCAACTGGTCGAATAGATTTTTGAACTTGGCACTCTGCTGAAGGGTAGTAATGGCCGTGGCAGGCAGGGCCAAGTTCTTTTCCTCATCTTCTCCTGGGTCCGCACATATCACTACTGCTGCCACACCCTTTCCCTTGTGGTTTGGGAGTGGGTTTCTCTGAACTTCCTGCTGAGTCAGCTCTAATGTGCCTTCTTTGATCCTGCGGTGCACTAGCCTGCGGAGCGCCCAACATTCTGCGGTGGGGTGCTGCACATAATTGTGCAAGCGGCAGAAGCGAGGATCTCTCCTTTCTTCTTCCGTTGGCTCTCTAGAAACCTGGTTGGGCTTAAAGATCCCATCTGCTATCCACTTGTCAAGTAGCACCTCCAGCTCCTTAGGAGTGCATGGCAGGGGTGGAGGTGTATCATACTCCCTCCCCTCTGTTCTCCTTCTCTGGTTTCCAGTAGACACGGCCATGGCCTGCGGTGCGTTCCGCTTGTCTGAACTGGGTTTCACGGACTGAGCCGTCTTTCTTGCTTTCTGTAATAGCTGTGCAAACTGGGAAATCTCCAGATTTTCCAGGACAGCTCTGAATTCCCGAATCATATTGGTCATGCACATTTCTACCAATGTCCTCTCCTCGCAGTGATCATAGCAATCAAGTGCTATGTCCCTGAACCGTTTGATGTATTCCATTAGATCTTCTCCGCTTCTTTGCTTTGTTGCCTGCAGAGTTGCAAGCGTCACTGTTTCTTCTCCGTGAAAGTATTTAGTGCAAAATACGTCCACCATGTCATCCCAAGTTGGGATTGATCCTGGCTTTAAACCAATGTACCAGGTGTATGCTCGGTCGCATAGTGACTTTGAAAACTCCCGAAGGCATAAGTCTTCATCTGCCGCATAAGGGCCAAGGGTGTCAATGAATTTGCTCACGTGCTCTACTGCACTTCCCTTCCTGCCATCGTACTGGGCAAAGGCCCTTCGTTCATACCTCTCAGGGTATGGCTTGCTGAGCAGTTTTAAAGGATAGGGAGGTCTCCTTGAGTAAAATCTTTCCTTTGGTGTTCTGGCTCTCTCTTGCTCCAAGAGAGCCGCTACCTCAGCCATGGTAATGAAACGCTGTCCTGTGCTCCGTGGGGCACCTCCTGCCAGCGTCTCTACTCCGTCTGCCGCATGATCTGGGTCATGCTGGCTGCCTTTTTCTTTTGTTTTTTCCGCCTTTAGTTGGCGGATTTCTTCCATCATTTGTTGCTGTGAGTGCTGCAATGATTGCAGCATTTCGACGAAGGTGTTGACATTGTCTACGGGGGCTCTTGCTTGAGGCTAAGGATCAGCCCCTGTTCTGTTGGCACCTTCTGTCTGGTTAAGTTGTTCTTGGTGAGGCGTTGTTGGCCTAGATTCTGCTTGTGAGGGCACGGCACTCATATTTCGTGTCGTCCTAGATTTGGGTGGCATTGTTTGCGAGGGGTGCTGTTTTCTTTTCCTTCACCCCTGTCTGCTTCCCAACTCCCCAGTGAAGTCGCCAATTTAATGTGGGGGCCTTTTCTGGTAGGATTGGGCTGCCTCCTGCGGTAACGGGCTGGGCTGCCTCCTGCGATGATGGACCCTAGTGTTTCTGAGTAAGGGAGCTGGGGCCGGTCCAATTGCAACTCAACTTGGGCCGGTTTATGCACAAACTTATGCCACGCCTGCTAGGAGCAAGTTCTTCGGCAAGCAGAATCGTAGCAGACGAGCTATGACAGGCTAGACTGTTGCAGAAGTTATGGCAGGCTAGACTGTTGCAGACAAGTTATGGCAGGCAGATAATAATGACTAAAAAACAGAGTATTCTATTTATTCAAACAGATTGCTAGGTATTTCCTGTCAGTAAAACGTGGTTATCGTCACAATGATACCAATTATTAAGGAAAATAAAGAGAGTAACATTGATTAATTTGAATAGGCAAAATATTAAGTTATAAGTCTTGTCTGCCGTAGCAAATCCAAAGAGGGGAGAACGCCTCTTCTCAATGCAAATAATCCCCAGGAAGAATCCTGCTACGGGAATTAATGGTTTTGAGGGAGTCGGCCCTGAATGGTTATAGTCCCACTGGGAAAGTTCTCGTTTTGCATTCTTTGGAAGAAAGGTGAGATTTTTGAAGGGGGAGAGAGGGAAGCCGACCTATTGGTGCATGCTCTTTCAAACTAACTCTCTCCTTTCTTTCTTAGTTTTCTTTCCTTTTCTCTCTGTTTTCGTTCTAATATTTTTTCTTTTCCTCTTACTCTGCTTTTCCTTTTACGTTGTGAAAAATCCCCTGTTTTTCGATCCTCTGTACAGGGCACGGCAAGGGCCTCTTTATAGTGCCTGCCGTGACCAGTGTTTACTGTTTTGCCCCTTAACCGCCTTTGTCTGGTCTGGGTGTACCTGCTAATCGTACAAAACCCCTGCCAGACAGAGGCGGATCCATTTTGTCCTTCTGTGCGCCGCGGACTCATTTTGTCCTTCTGCGTGCTGCGGCCTTTCCTGCCACGACGTTAATTTCCTCTCTCCTCACACTTAGAGCATGCACTCAACGGTTCCCTCTCAAATTGCCTCTTTTGGGTGGTCTATCATCCCAGCAGGACGTACCTCCCCAAAAGAGGCTTGAGCAGGGGCCGAAAATAGATCCTTTCCCCTCTCCCCACCACCAAACCACACCCCCCTTTACCTCTTACCTCTGGCCTATGGCCCCACCATGTCCTGTATTGGCTGGGTACAGGCTGGTGGGGCCTGGGCCTTGCGCGTGCTTCCCTCTTAAATTTGTCCAAGAGGCTGCCTGCTGCTCATGTGTCTGCCGTGACCTGGAGACTCTCCTTCTGCGTTTTCTGGCCTTTTATGTGGGCTTTCTTTTGGTCCTTCGCTCTAATCAGAAGCTGGGCTTCGTATAATGATGGGCTTTATATTTCTTTGGCCCACCTTTGCTTTTCTTTGCTGCCTGCCGTGTTGGCTTATAGTTCCTGCCGTAATGACTCAATCCTGTTGGGCCCCTTTTTGGGCCGGCCGTTTTACTCCCTTTCTCAGTGGCCTACCATAGACACTGTTTTTTTTGCTTCCTTTCGTGCATGGGCTCCTATGTCCCTTTATTTCTTCTTTTGGGCATCCACGACCCATTTGCTAATTCTCTTGGGCTTCCTCGGCCCGTTTTGCTAATTCCGCACTCCCATGGGCTTTGTTACTAACTTCATTGGGCTTCCCTGGCCCAATAACCTTATCCTTATCTTTAGGTTTTATGGGCCTGCCATAAATCCCTTACTTTCTTAGTTTACATTGCCTTGGGCCTGCAGCGACCCTTTCTCACTTTTCTAACTCATATTCTGCCCATGGGATGCTATTTCTTTCTTTCCTGGCTTCTTTGAGCCCGTTTACCTTTTCAAGGCCCAAGTATACATTGTTGGGCTAGTGACTCATTATTCCTGCCGCTTGGGCCTAATGGTCTTTTTTAACTATTCATAGTCAATTTGCTGTGGCCCTCATCATTGGGCTTTTCTTTCTATTGGGCTTCCCGCAAATGGCCCTCAACAGGCCTTTTAACTCCGAGTGTGCAATAATAATTTAATAATTTGGTCATATTTAAATGAAGTGTTTTCCTTTAAAAAAAAAACTGAGTTCAGTTTTCAATTGTCTTAATTATTGAAATTATTTTGTAAATAAAATTTTTCTATGAATTAATCATATAGATAGGACATTGTAGACCATATATATTAAGCAAATATTTTTCTTAGTTTAGTCAAGGTCTGTTTGGTTTGGTGAATTTTAAAAGGGAAAATTCGTAAGATTTGGATGCTTTCTCCCAAAACCTCACCAATTTGGGGAGAAAACTTAAGAGAAAAGGGGGAGCAGAAAAGGTATTTTTTGGGAGAGACAAAAATAGCCTATGTACCTAACCAACGTTACCTTTGATTTTTTTTCCCCCTTTACTTTTCTAACCACACTATTCTTCTATTCTTTTTTTTTTTTTTTTTTCCTTTTTCTATTACTTTTTTTTTTTCTTTTTGTTCGGTGTTCTTGTACTTTTTTTTTTTTTTTCATGAAGTGCAAATCCATACATAATCTTTTTAATAAAAATATAATTTGTTACCTTCTTTTTTTATTTTTTTTTATTTTTTAAATCTAATAAGGGCATGATAGTAAATTTAAAAAAAAAACTACATTTTCCATCATTTCAATTTTTTTCTTAATCAAATAAAAGAGTTTTTTTTTTTTTATCTTTTCAACTTTTCCATCCCTTTAACCAAACATCATGAGAGAAAATTAAAATATTTTATATTCTCTTACTTTTCCATATCCCAACCAAACGAACCTTTTGTACATCATTTTGGAGGAATTCCCTTCAATTATGGCTTTTTTTTTTTTTTTTTGAGAAGAAATTATATGGCTATTTAAGTGATCATTTTATGTGTACTTTTGACTCCTCAAATTATTTTAGTAAGTAACATTAATATGATTATTTGAAATTCCAACTTGTCGCTGTCAGTGGAGAATTTTCCCCCAAACCAAATTTTCCATCACCGTCCAAACTCAAGCCCAAGGAAATGTTATTGGGTTTTTTTTAGCTTAAAAGTTGGGCCTGGTTTGAAAGTTCAAGCTTGAATTAAATTCAGACAATGCTAGGATTAAGCCCAAGGGAATATTGAATTAGTTTTTTTTTTTTTTTTTTTGGGAGAATCGAATTAGGTTTCTTAAGCTTAGAAGTTGGGCCTGGTTTGAAAAGTTCAAGCCTGAATAAAATTCAGACTATGCTAGGATTAAACCCAAGGGAAGATTGGATTCTTCGTTTTTTAAGCTTAAAAGTTGGACCTGGATTGCAAAGTTCAAGCTTGAATTAAATTCAGCCATCCTAGGATTAAATGTATTCTGAATTCCGAACACAACTACACAATTCAGATTGAGAGATGAAGAAATTCAATATTTTGAGTACTTTTTTTTCTCTCCTGTATTAGAAGCCCTCTCTCTCGTGTGACTACGAGCTTTCTACCTCCCTCAGGTTGCCTGGGGGCTTGTCTTTTGTTTTCATTATACGACCACAATTACTATGGTGGAGGAAGTGATCAATAGTCTGGAAAATAGTCTAGAGAATATGAAGCTAACTTCAGAAGAAGAAGAGGTGATTGCTATATCAGATGAGGGGCGAAAGGAAGAGATTGAAAGCTTCTCATTAAGTTTGATTGGAAAGTTCCTAACAAGCAAAACGTTCAACAAGAAAGGAGCGCATAATACATTGAGAAGAGCGTGGGGCCTGAGTGATGGGCTGCAAATTATTGAAGTTGGCTCAAACCTGTTACAATTTAAATTTAAAATTGAGTTTGAGTTGGAGCAAGTGTGGAAAAGAGGGCCTTGGACTTTTGATAATCAAGTTCTAATGCTGCGTAGATGGCAGTCAGGGATGACGGCAAAGAATGTTCAGTTCAAAGCAGTCCTGCTATGGGTGCAAATATGGGGAGCTTCGTTTGATATGTTTTGCCCCAAAGTGTCTGAGGAGGTTGGGAATAGGTTGGGAGTAGTTGAAGAAGTTGAGAGGAGACAATGGCAGGAACAACAAAACTTATTTATGAGAGTGAAGGTGGCTATCCCAATATCCAAACCGTTGAGACAGGGAGGATTTCTTGCTGGCTCAGACGGGGAAAAGGCTTGGGCTACTTTTAAGTATGAGAGACTACCAATATTTTGTCACCATTGTGGCTTGCTAGGACACGATCTTAAGCACTATGCGAGTTATTTCGCCTTAACAAAGAATGGCAAGGATGCTCCTCTCCAAATGGTGAGTAGTTGAAAGCTAGTAGGAGTCATTTGGGGCCAGGATTAGTGAAGAGCTCTAGGCGCGATACGGCGGTGGGTGATGGAAGGGAGAATCTTAACGGTGAAGTGGTGGCAGCAGTAGAAAGTTACAACCAAGCAAACCCTAAGGAGCAAGAGGGTAACGGAAACGGATAGGGTGGTAAATCCGGGAATATTCAAGACGTTGGAGTTAATACTATCGGAATTTCCGCACAAGTTGAAACGGATGGGGATGGGCTGGCACCGAGTTGTAAGCGTGACTGCTCTTTGGTGGGAAGCACGTCTCTTAGTGTTAGTAAGGAGGACCTAACATTGCATGGGAGGAGGCACGTGATGCATGGGGGTCTTGAGCACGTGGATGGGGTAAGTGATGGGCCTAAAGACAATAAAACAAGGCCTTAATGGACCAGACTGGCCTGTATGACTAATAGACATGATTCTTCAAGCAAAAGTGAGCCTAATATGTTATTGGGCAAACGTGGAGTGCAGCAATGTGATGAAAACAGTGGGGCGGAGGTTGAAGAAAGAACAAGTAAACGTGAGAAGATGCAGGTTGATGGTTTTGAAAGCAAAGTGGCGGGGGTGCATGAACACCCTTGCCGAGCATAATGAGGATGTTGAGTTGGAACTGCCAAGGGCTTGGGAACCCTTGGACAGTTTGAAGCCTTCACAAACTTGTGAAGGACCAAGCTCCCATGGTGTGTTTCCTTATGGAAACTAGGTTGGACAGGGAAGGATTTGATAAACATTGTAAGAAGCTACCTTTTAAGAATAAGCAGATAGTCAAGAAACTAGATGCAGGAAAGTGAAGAAACTAGATGCAGGAAGGTGATTGGCTCTTCTGTGGAAGCCAGAAGTGCACTTGGATGTAGTTAACTATACAGAAAACCATATTTTGGCCAAAGTGGTGGAAGAAGATAGGTTTGAGTGGTATCTTACGGGCTTTTATGGGTGGGCTGAGGTAAGCCAAAAACCAAAATCATGGGCTCTTTTGTCTCACTTATCAAGTCTGGTGGATGGGCCTTAGTGTTGTATAGGGGATTTTAATGCAATATTACTATCCTTTGAAAAGCAGAGCACGCACCCACCACCATACAAACAAATGGAAGAGTTTGGCTTGGCTTTGGAGTCATGTAATCTTACTGACTTGGGGTTTGGCAGTTATCCATTCATATGGAACAACAAACGTCCAGAGAGGGCCAATACGAAGTAACGGTTAGATCGGGCGGTTGCAAATTTGGATTGGAGAGAAAAATATCCTGCCAGTACAATATTTCACTTGTTTTCTCATGCTTCAGATCACCGCCCCATTGTCTTACAAACCAAGACTGATAGTGGTTTGCATGCTAGAGGGGTACGTGGTTTTAAGTTCGAGGAGGCTTGGCTATTGAATGATGATTGTGAGAAGAGGGTTGATGAAGCATGGAAGGCTAAGGGGGAGAATGCAGTTTCAGCCATGGCTAGAGTTAAGGAGATGATTTTGACTTGTGGGGAAGAACTCCTTGCATGGGGCTCATCAAGAACAAACCCGGAGATTGAAGAAATTAAAAGACTACAAAAGCTAGTGGAGAACTTAAGTATATGTGAGCCTACAGAAGATACCAAGGCTGAGTTTTTGGAAGCAAGTAAAAAACTAGATGATTTGCTCCTTAAGTAGGAAGTTTACTGGCATCAAAGATCCCAGATTTCTTGGCTCAAACATGGTGACAAAAACACTAAGTTTTTTCATTCCAAAGCTTCACAGAGACGAAGGAGAAACTTTATTCATGGTCTAAGAGATGGGCAGCAAAATTGGGTGGAGGAGATAAATGACATAGCTGGGGTGGCAACTTCATACTTTGAATCTATTTATAGCTCAGGTGGCTGCAACTAGTTGGAGGAATGTATTGATACTATGCCTTGTAAAGTGACAGCGGATATGGTGGAAACGTTGTCTAGGGAGTTTAGTGCAGAGAGATCAAAGCAGCCTTATTTCAGATGGGACCAACAAAGGCGCTTGGACCTGATGGTATGAATGCTTTTTTTTATCAAAAAATTTGGCATATTGTTGGGAATGATGTGATTGCTGCTGTGTTAGATTTTTTGAATTTTGGAATTATGTTGCCTGAAATAAACTATACCCATATTGTTCTGATACCGAAAATAAAGTCACTGGAGAGAATTACAAATTATAGGCCTATTACTCTTTGCAATGTAATCTACAAAATTATCTCAAAGGTGTTGGCTAACAGATTAAAACTGATCCTTCCCAAATTGATTTCCCCATCATAAAGTGCCTTTGTACCTGGCCGTTTGATTACGGATAATGTGTTGGTTGCATATGAAACATTACATGCTATGCATAGTAGGAGATCTGGTAGAAGGGGTTCCTTGACATTGAAGTTAGATATTAGTAAAGCTTATGACAGGGTTGAACGGGACTTTCTGAAGGGTATTATGAATAAGTTGGGTTTGCCTGAGAGATGGATTGATAGAGTCATGAGTTGTGTGACTTCCACTTCTTTTTCTGTTTGTATTAATGGTAAGGCATTTGGTAATATTTGGCCTTCCCGTGGGCTCCATCAAGGAGACCCACTATCACCTTATCTGTTTCTCTTATGTGCAGAAGGGTTCTCTTCTATGCTAGCCAAAGCACAAGATGGAGGGAGGCTCCATAGGGTTTCTATATGTAGAAGAGCACCATGCATATCCCATTTATTATTTGCAGATGATTCGCTCTTATTCTGTAGGGCTAATCAAGAGGAGGTGTAGGTTATTTCTGATGTCTTGCAAACATATGCAGCCACTTCAAGCCAATGTATTAATTTTGAGAAGTCCTCAATTTTCTTTAGCAACAACACAGCAACGGAATCTAGGGAGAGAATTAAGGAGACTTTGGGGGTGAGGGAGGTGGAGCGGTTTGATTCCTATTTAGGATTACCGACTTTGGTTGGCCGGGCCAAATACCAAACTTTTTCTTTCCTTAAAGACAGAGTTTGGAAGAAAATTCAATGGTGGAAGGGACAATTATTGTCTCGAGCAAGGAAGGAAATCCTTATCAAAGCAATGGTGCAATCTATCCTAACTTATACTATGGGTGTGTTCCAATTGCTAGTGAAGCTTTGTGATGAGCTTAATGTGATGTGTGCAAGGTTTTGGTGGGGGCAGATTAGCAATGAAAGGAAGATCCATTGGAAGAGTTGGAATGTGTTAACTAAACCAAAGAATGAAGGTGGCATGGGTTTTCGTGACTTAAGAAATTTCAACCTTGCTATGTTGGCCAAACAGGGATGGAGGTTATTACATGAGAAAGATTCCTTGCTGTATGGATGTTTCAAGGCTAAGTATTTCCCTCGTAGTTGCTTCTTGGAAGCAGTTGACATTCCAAATAGTTCTTATGTGTGGAAGAGCCTGCTTGTAGCCAAACACATTTTGAAGAAGGGATGTTGTTAGAGGGTAGGAGATGGGCGTTCAATCCGGGTCATGCAGGATAAGTGGATTCCAAATTATGACACTAATCAAGTTTTTCATTGGCCTTTGGATGCAGAGGAGGATTGGCCTGTGAGTGAGTTGATGGATGGGGATGGATTTGGATGGGACCATGGATTGATTGGTGTGAAATTTCATAGGGAGGATGCGGAGGCTATACTTTGTATTCCCTTGAGTTGAAGGAACATACCAAATTCGATTGTGTGGCTGCCTAATAAAGATGGGGAATATACAGTAAGGTTGGGTTACTTCACTGCAAGGGAGCTGGACAATGAGAAGGATGGAAGGGTGGAGAGCTCGGGTTTGAGGAATAGAGAACAGATATGGCCAAAGTTGTGGAAGCTCTATTTGCCAAGTAAAATAAAGGTATTTGGATGGAGGGCTTGCTAGGATATTCTACCTATAAAAGAAAACTTGGCCCATGCCGAATTATCGAAGATGGGATGTGCGAATTCTATAAGCAAGAAACAGAGTCGGTGTTGCACGTTTTGTGGTGTTGTCGGGTGGCTCGGGGAGTGTGGGCTAACAGTCACAGACAGATACAGAAGTGTTGGGGGGGGGGACAAGTTGATTTTGTACAGTTGGTGGAGGAGCTGATGGATAAATTAATGGAGAAGGAGCTCGAGCTTTTTCTGGTTCAGTGTTGGGTTATATGGAGCCATAGAAACTCTGTTTTACACGGTGGCGTTCTCCAAGATCCAACTCGATTTGTCAAACATGCAACAGACATGTTGGAGGAGTATAGAGGAGCATAGGAGCGATTGGCCATTCATAACAATACCAAGTTGGTGTAGAAATGGGAGCCTTCAGTGGGGTTAATTTATAAAGTGAACTTCGATGTAGCAGTTTTTGTGGACTTGGATGCATCTGGTGTTGGGGTGGTAGTGCGTAACGATAAGGGAGAAGTTATGGTTTCTTTAGCTGCCAGAGGACCGCCAGTGCGGGATAGTGTGGAAGCGGAGGTGCTTGCATGCCAGAGAGCATTGGAGTTCGCTGTGAAAGTGGGCTTTTCGGAGTTGATACTGGAAGGGGACAACTTGACCGTCATGAAGTCTCTCATTTCTCTAAAGCCTAACAGGTCTCGCTTGGGTCATATATATGAAGAGATACAATGTATATCGGCAGGTCTTTGAAGTTTTGTAGTTAATTTTGTTAAACATAGTGCTAATACAGTGGCCCATGCGTTGGCTAAGCATGCTAGGCTAGTAGATGATGAACTTGTTTGGTTGGAAGAGTGTCCATAGCTAGCTTTAGAACCTTTGTACCTTGACTCTCTTGGTCTTAGTTAATGAATGAAATTTGGTTCCATCTTCAAAAAAGACATTAATCACACAAATCAAAAAAGATTGAGAGATGAAGAGGGTTCCTTTATTTATTTATATATATATATATATATACACTGGTGTTATATCTGTTCAATGCACAGCTTAATAGAAAAGTATATGTAAATTAAAATAATTTTTTTTCAATAATATAATTAAATCACTTATCTAAAAAAATTAAATTAAAAATTTTGAACTTATAAAATAGATTTTAACTCTTTTAACAAAAATAAAAATGTAATAAGGCACATATAAACATGACACAAATACAAACCAACTGAAATAAAAAGATGAAACCTTTGTAGGAGAGAATACAAAATTTGATAATTCTTAAATAATAAATAGATAAAGTGTAAATATTTATAGAGGTTTATATAATGGATTTCATGGATTTAAAATTGTCTTTATGATTCATAAGCAAAACCTTAAAAACACACACACACACACACACACACACACACACACACAAACGAAGAAGAGAAATACATACTTACAATACTGTGGATGGCAGGTTTGATAAAGTATTCTACTATGGATTTCACAAAAACAAATTGCCTAAGTAATAAGAAAAAAACAAAACAAAACAAAAAGAGTGTTAGATTTCTAATCAACATAGAAATTATGAGAGAAGGAGAATTATTGATAATGGGGGAGAGAATTGATTAGAATAATTAGTAGTGTTTCTAATTTCTATCATTAAAAAAAAAAAAAAAACAGAAAAGAAGAAGAAGAAGAAGCAGCTGTGGTAGGAATATATAAGAATACACTAAAAAAAAAACTCTAAATATATATATTAGAAATCCTAACTTAATTAGGATTCAAAATTCTCCATCGAATAGATAATCTCAAAAAATAATAATAATCATAATAATTTCATCTAACAGATAATCTCAAAAAGTAATATTAATCATAATAAATTTTCAATTCACATAAATGGCACCCATAATCCTAACTTGATAATTTAAGAGGGTCCTAGCCATGAATGTTTCTTTCTAATTGGTCTATCTCTATAGGAAAAAAGACTTGAATTATCAGGAAAAAAAAAAATCAGGTAATAAATAAATAAATGACTTTATGGGGTTCTATTACCAAGTAGACTTGGATGAGTATGTATATTCCAATGTGTATGTAACTCCTATTCACAGAAAAAGGAAAAGAAAAGAAAAAGTTACCATGTGTGAAAAGGAAAAAATCACAATAAAGATTGATTTTATCTCAATAATCAAATAGATATAAGTTATAACTCTCCAACTCATGCACATGTCTAACTCTTCCTAACTATGCATGTTGGTTTTTTTTTTTTTTTCTTTCTTTTAACTTTAAGATTTGGTGAGATAGTATTAGCACGTATCTAAAAAATTGTTGTTATTTTTATCTAAAAATTAGTGAAAAAATAATAGTTGATAAGAACAAATAAGAAGTTGTTTTTATCTATAAATTTGTGGAAGTGTGAAATTGAAATCTAAATCTAAAAAAATAAGTGGTATGTGAAGAGGAAATCCAAAGAAAAAAAAGGTAATCGTGTGTGAAGAGGAAAATAATTAGTAAAAAATAAATTAATAATAAAAGGATTAGAATTTGGATTGTAATCAATAAGATTTTTATCAAATTAGAAATTATAGAAGAAGAAGATAAGACAAAAAAAAAAAATATATATATATTTATTTATTTTTTAAATCTAAATTTTTTTTTTTTGCAATTTGGTGAAACCACTTGGCGCAACCACGGCTTTTATGTGCAATTTTTATTATATAATAAATGATATCCTTATTCAAAATTTTTTTGACCAAAAAAAAAAAAAAAAACCCACACAATTCAGAACAACTATTGTGGGGACCAGTTGCTTCTAGAGGTGCTATTCAAGCTAGATAGGCTGGGCCTGTGGTTCAATAACCCAGTCCGAGGGCGCGTACAGATTCGAGGACTATCACTTAAGGAAGAGATAAATGTTGTATTACAGGAAGAGTAAAATGGTATTTATAGCGGACCTAATTCTATCCGAGGAGAACAGTCACCTCGGAACTTTTGTCCGAGGTGGCTAGAAACATCCCAATCCCCTTAGTACACTGTTTTAAGGGTACTTTACGATAGGGGGAGGGTCAAATGCTGGATAAGGGATGATGACGAATGATAACAAATATCTGTAAAAGTTGTTACCTCCACATTAAATGCTTCACAGCTAACTCTCTGGCCGCGTTAATGTGGAGGTGATGCCTGAACAGTAAACAAGCAGCCTTACAGCTGGTGGTAGAAGGTTCATGGAGGTGTGAGATGGGACAGAGAGAAGTTCCCATAATTTGATTTACACGTGTACAAGGGGAATGGTACAAAAATGATGGTATATAACATGAAAAGGTGTCCAAAGATAAGACATGAAAAAAAGAACAGAGAAAAAGAAAGCTTAAGAAATACGACACCAGAAGGAAAAACTCGAAATACTTGATTATACTATTCTGGCTAGGCCGAGGACGATTTTTATATCTTATTCATATAATTACTCTTCCAAACCATCCACGATTGTTACCTCTTCTCTAAATTCAGGCTAGTTCTTTCTCCCACGCTCTACAAATTCATTGTTTGGGCTTGTTGGGCCTGAATCCAATCCGATTTTGGAGTCCAAGCCAAAACTGGTCCTTACAACTATATATATATATATATATATATATAGTTGTAAAACAATTCACAATTCCATTATGGTCAATTTACCATACCGTAGGCATCTTGTCACTACAGCCCAACCAGCTTGCTAACTTGTATACCAACTGCAGGACTATAAAATTATTGGTTCGTTTAATTGTAATTCAAGCACAATTGATATTGAGTTTATTGCTGAACTAGACTACATATTTACATGTTTAAATTTGATTTATTTTCTTGTCAAACAAGCCCAAGCTTACTTACAAACTACTTGATTAAATTATTTTTTCCTCATATATAGTAAATTTTTTACTCCTTCATAAATCAATGTTAATAGTTAACTAAATTATAGTTGAAATTTAATTGCCTGAGCTAATTATATCATGTAATTTTCAAATTTGTAAACACATATGATATGATCAAATCACTACACTTCTCTTATTCTCCTTTTATTTTATCTATAAAATATAATAAGAATAAAACTATATGAAATCTGTGAAAATATTCATATATTTACATATATACCTCATACCTTCAGTAACACTAAAATAAGCCACAGAGACCCTAGTTCATAGTTGGTAGCCCACTCACTTTTTAATTTAAATGAAATTCAGTGACTCAGCAAGTGAGCATGTTATTAAGGTTTGCGTGCAGCACTATCCCAGAATGAGGAGGTCTAACGATTGTCAAGGTCTAATTAGAAGGTTTGGAGGATACTAGATTTTATACAAGTTGATGCGAATACCTTAATAAAATATGGGGAGTTTACAAAAATACTCCTAATTTAATTAACTTATTTATTCTTAAAAATAAAAAATGAGGTTAAAATTGTAAATCAACAAAAATGAAAAACAAAAAACATGAAGTGTAAAAACTCCCCACTAGGTAGTAGATAGATACAAAATACCTACCCAATGCTTATCACTTAAAAAAAAAAAAAAAAAAAAACCTTCCCATTGCCCTACACAACCAAAACTACCCCACCTTCTCCTATATATATATTTTTTAAAAACCTACCCGACCTTCTCCTATATTAAATAATAATAAATAAAAAAAACTAACCCACCTTCTTTATATATCTAAAAAAAAAAAACCCACCCCATGTTTCCTAATTCCTATTATAAAAATGAGTTCCTTAATTTTGCTTCTATAAAACCAAATATACAATAATTGCAATTGCTCTAATAATCTTAAAAATAGTTATAGAGCCCATTTGGATAAGCATTTTCACGGACAAAATGTGCAATTAAATCTCAATTTGGAATTTTAGAATCATTTGGCATTGCATTTTTATCTCAATTTGGAATTTTAAAATCGTTTGGCATTGCATTTTTAACTAGATTGCGTTTACAAAATTGCAAAAAAAAAAAAAAAAAAAAAAGTTAAAAAAAAACTTCAGGTCCTTTTCTCAAATTGCGCAATTTTAACCAAAAATCATGCTGCTGCCCAACGCTTTAGACATTCACAATACCCAAATTGCCCTCTAGCTATTGCTTAACTCCCAAATGATTAAGCAAACACAATTTTGAAGAACATCTTCCCCATCTTAAGAGTTGAGAGAATGTTTGCTTCAGCGAAATTTTTGCTCAAGGGCTAGCAAAATATAAAACAATTTCCTCCACACTTGTAAACAAAACGGGCTCTGTTATACTATTATTTTTGTTCTGTTTTGCACGAGCTAATAAAATTTTTTATCTTTGTTGTATAAAAAAAAAAACATAGTTAAGTCCTCTTTGGTAATTTGCACTCAACACTGCAATTTTAGACTAATTTTAGAATAATTTTTCACAAGTTTTACCAAACTCTTATCAAGAGTTTTAAAAATTGCATTTTCAAAGTGCAAGTTTAAAAAATGCTATTTTTAAAAAGGCAAAACTATACTATTGGTTCCTGAAGTTTACCTTGTATAAGTAATTGATTCCTTAAGTTTCGAGTAAACACTATTATGGTCTGATTGGATACAGCTGAAAACTGAAACTGAAAACTGAAAAACATTGTAGCAAAAGAATTTTTAAATGTGTGAATAGTATCGTGGGACCCATTTTTAATGAAAAAGTTGTTGAAAAGTGAAATTTGTGGGTCTGTAAACAGTGCACGGTGTGCACTGATTGGCTGAAAATTGTTTGACAAGTCAAACTTTGCGGCTACTGTTCATGCACGGTGCATGAACAGTAGCCGTAACAGTAAAATTTGTCCCAAAATGCGTGGAAAAAAAAAAAAAAAAAGAACAGAAAAACGCAAACGCATCAGTCGGACCCAAATGGACTTAGTCCCTTAAATTTAAAACATGAGCGTTGTTAGTCCTTTTGTTAACTGCTATTAGTGTTATTGCTTATGGAGCTAACAAAACAATGATGTGGTATCTTTTTATTACAAATGTTTTACAAAACTGACCTGGCAGCTTAAAAAAAAAAAAAAAAAACTTATAGGTTAGATTTTTTTTTTAATTATTATTATTTTTAGATTTAAAATAAAAACTTTCAGGTTTCCAAATGTAAGCCAACTGTTCATCTCCATTTTGCCTTCTTCACCAAATCATCTATTTTTTGCCATGAGTTCCATATGCTATATTTGAGATTTGAGATTATTATTATTATTATTGTAGGGACATGTTTTTGGAACCCAAGCCCAAGGTGTAAAGGGATGTTGGCCCAGTGAGCCCAATACAATAAATTTATAGAGAGTGAGTTAAAGAACTAGGCCTGGATCAAAACATTGTCTGAGGAGGTCAGTTATAATATAAATCAATTAAACCAGTTATGAATACAATTGTGATTGCTACAGTGTTCTTTCTCTCTCTTCTTCGATCCCCTTCTCATTGAGGGTTTCTCACATTATATAGCTCCCTTTGGACCATCTTGATCCTACATTTGTTGATCATCTGAGCCCTTACTTGAGTACATGTCTCATTAAACACTTTCTCTGGCTTTTTGTGAGTTGTGGTAGCCAAGATAGCACTGTTCAGAGGTCTCCTCTACATAAATGTGGCCAGGAAAGTAGCTGCAATACATTTAATGCGGTGGTAGTAGCTTTCCTTTAGATATTTTTGTGTTTCCTTCCTTCTCGTATGTTCGTGAGACACATCTCTATCATTGGAGCTTCTTGGAAGGTTACATTGATTAGTGAAGTATATATTTGAATGAGATTTGCCATGTCTGAGGAGGAAATTACTCCTCGGACCATCCTAACTCATTTTTTGTTTATGATATTCTTAAGTCTGTATCACTTATAGCTGTTTATTTCTTCTCGGACGACTAGTATTTTCAGCCAAAGCCCAAGGCCCAATAGATAATTTGGGCCTCCAACCCTACAATTATTATTATTATTATTAATTTTTTTTTTGGGTTTTTATTGCGTTGAATACCAAAGCAAGAGTGGGTCTTTGTTTTTTGGGTGTTTTTGAACTTTCATATACCGAATATGAGTTTAGTATTTAAGCTTTCAAACACCATTCCTGGTTTTTTGTTTTAGTCCTTAACTATAATTGAATCCTCTTTCTATTTTTTTTTCCTTTTTTGTTGAAGTTGTTAGGTTAAGATAGCTTGATTTCAGTTAATTAATTCAATTACTAAAGTTGATTAATTAAGTTAAATTGCATGCAAATCATGGAGGCACCAACAAATCACCAATTAAACTAAATGCAGCGGAAATTAAATTGACATGGTGATTTGTTGACAAATGGGGAAAATCTCTCGCAAGGCAAAAACCCCACTAGGTGAATTTAAGGTCACTACTTCCAAGAATCCACTAATCAATAATCAAGCGGTTACAAATATAAGACATCTTACCACTACCCTGACCTGTCCCAAAATACTAACCTACAGTTGAACCTTCACTCCAATACCCAATTGGACTTGATCTTGCAGTAGCCTTCTTTTCTTTGATGCACAAAACTCCAATTTGTGACTAACTCCTTTGCATGGATCCCAGTATGTGACTAACTCCACAGCAACTCTTTGATTGTTGTAGTTGATTTGCAACTACTTCACATAGAAACACTAATGAGATCTTCAATGTTGGTGCTAGAGAATTTTCTTGGTTATATAACCCAAAGTTATACAAGAAACGTAGTAAGAACTCTTTGATTTTGTAAAATAGAGAAAATTAGGTTACAAAACCCTAGTTGCATAAACAGAGTGTTTCTCTCTCTAAAAAACCTTCTAATTGATGGCTTATGATGTTGTTTAAATATCGATTCAAACGGATCTCAATTCAGGCTTCAAATGAATAAGTTATGAGCTTTTTCGTGTTGCTAATTTTTGCTGATCCATGAAGCTTGATAGATTGAGCTGCTATTGAGCTTCTATCGAGGAGATAGTAAGTTTCTATCTTCTATTGAGCTGTTATCGAGGTATATGTTGAAAATGTGTTTTTCTTGAGCAAACTTTGTGTCTTTAACTTGGTCTTCAATTACAACTTTAAGACACATCAAAATTCAATAAAAGACACATAATTTGGCATGGTTGACAATACCAAAACACATGACCTTAACAATCTCCTCTTTTGTCAATCCATGACAAAACCTCAAGCACAAAAATAAGCTCAATACAATAATAACCTGAATACAATGAATAAACCCATATTCAAATACACTGTCCTATCTAAAAACAACCAGTCTTGAGAAACCATGGCACGAACTAGGATTGATTGTTTTGATTGGATTCATACTTGTCTTTCTTGAAAGCACTTAACAAACATGTTATGCGCATCATGTGGAAAACAATGACAAATAATAAACAAGTAAATTGTGTTTGGTCATATAATATGCCAATTACATAAAAATATGAATCTAACATAAATAATTGTATCTAAAACAATTATGGTATTTTAGTACAAATAGGACCTGAATTTGGATGTATATGCCTATATATGGAGCTGTTCCTCTTTCTTCTTTTTTCATATGGCTTCATCATGCCTTGTGAACAAATAGATTTGGATTTGAGAAGAAGATTAAGGTTAGATTTAGATTAGAAACCCAGTGAAATTGAAACTAAAGTGGATACTTAGATTAGATTCAGATTTGAGAAGAAGATAATTTGAAATTGAAATATTCACTACTGACGAAAAAGGTACTCTTTGGTATTGTGCAAATGAACCAACCGGGTTAGAGTTTGATTTTGGGCATTGCTAACAAATGGCAGAGGAAGAAGATGAGAGAGATGAGGGTAGACTTTTTATTTTTAAGTTTTTAACATAATGATGAATGAATGAATTAATTCATACAGGTGCATGTAAATTTATTTTAAAGTTAATTTACAAGGCATAATACTTGAAAAATCTATTTTTCTTCTTTCTAATAAAAATAAATTTTATGTCAAATTTTTTTTTTTTACGTCATTATTCTGTTAACTACATAAGTAATAACATTAATGACAGTTAACAAAAGGACTGATAGTGCTCATGTTTTAAATTTGAGAGACTAAAAATACTCATTTGAAACTTGAGGGATCACTCAGAGGGTAACTTTTAGGGACCAACAATGTAATTTGGCCTTTTAAAAATGCATTTTTTAAAACAACTTATCAAAACGGACTCATAATACAACAAATAAATCAAAATCATATACAACAATCAAAATCATAAGACTTTTTTTTTTTTTTTTGGGTTTTAGTATTAAAATTTATAAGCCTTTCAAAGACTTCAAATAAACAATAGAAAAGGGAAAAAAAAAAAAAAAAAATCTAACTTGCATTAAATATTTTAACAAACTGCCCAGATTGTCTCCATTGCAAATTATGGTTTATTGGAGCGAAGTATTATATGGGTTGAAGAATCACCACCATATATTGCTAGTTGTATACGGTTGAATGTGAATTCAGTATAAAGCAATACAATCTATCGTTTCTCATAAGAATAAAAGATAACAGAGATTTTATCTTAAAAAAAAAAAGAAAAAGAAAAAGGGAAATCGTACCCAGTCATGTGAAAGTGGTGATGAAGTCAGATTCAAAATGTAAGTTTGGTCTCTTTTGCTTCGTTGCTCCGTTGGTCAAATTTTGTGATCAGTTGGGACAAAATAACCCAGATAATTATCAGAAGTTAAAAAACAATTTTTCTAAGAAAGAAGTAATATAAGAGTAATTAAAATTTTTAAATTTGTGAGTAAAACAGTTTTATAGGAGTCAAAACATTGGAGAGTGGAATTCAAACACGTTGAGTGTATTTGCATTTGAGTTTAAATTAAATTACTTGCATACTCTCGTTTATTTATTTGTTTGCAATAATGTTAAATAATTATTAGAGGTGTTAAAGAGAATTGAGAGAACAGATAACTAACTTCCTGAATCCTTAAAAAAAAAAAAAAACCAACTTAGAAACCAATTGCATCTTCTTGGCCTATTAAAAAAAAAAAAAATTGCATCTTCTTGGAATTTTTTTTTTCCTCTTCCCTTTGTTCATCTCTTCCCCTTTCCAATGTTGTACTCCCTCAAATTGCAAATCGACAATATTCCTTCAATTTCCTCTTCGTTCTTTCATCCTATTTCTAACGGACATTATCTTCTTTCGCATTCTCTATTTCATAATTTGAATTCATCTCAATGGTTAAGTGTTTTCTTGTCAAAATTGGTAAATTTTTGAACAAAATTTATATTCTACTTTCTCAACTACATATATTGTGAAAGGGTCACTTTATAACTTTCTATGATGCATGAACTAAATAAAATGTGTTATAGAAAATTTGGTTATAAATGTATAATTACGAGGCTAAACCTTAAGAAAAAAAAAAAAAAAATCCTCATGGCCCACGTGAAGTGCAGATAACGAGGCTAGTTAGAATTACTCGCGTTTAAAGTGGTAAGCTGTTAGTCTAGCCTATTCCTGACTGCAGGAACGCCATATGAAACAACTAGCCAAAAAAGGAATAGGTCCAACTTTGAAAAGTGCTTTTGTCCTCTCCTTTTCTATTCGCCAAATCTCTTCCACAAATATGAAACCAAGTTTGAGGTCCAAAATTTACTTCAAAAAACCTCATTTCAAACATGGCCTTAAAAAAAAAAAAAGAAAAAAAAAAAAAAAAAAAAAAAAAAAAAAAAAAAAAAAAAAAGGCCTTATCCTGAGGACGGTGTTTGTTGTCCATTTGCTTCAAAATATTATTCCTCATTTTCAATATGGTTCTCCATTTTCCTATTGTGTCGGTTCAGGAAAAATAGATCTGTTCAAAATTTTCTTTTAATAAATAAAATAAATAAAAGATAGAAGTTTATTGCAATATAAAGTCCTTGATGATATACTTTATTTTATTTAGATTTTTAATTTATTGTGTCGACAACATTAAAAGTATACAAAAAACCAAAACATTCGCCACCTCTTGCTTTCGCTAACAGCCCTGCGCAATTTATTTTGATTGGTTATAAAATTAAAAAAATAAAAGGAGGTTTTTTTTTTTTTTTTTTTTTTTTCATGTGTTAAGTACGTAATTTGATGGAGAGATACTGGAGAATTGCGGTTAAGACGAGATTGCTGTTAAACCTAATTCTCTTGTGAAGTGCGGACTCAATAAATATAGTTTGAGGGGATAAATTAAAGTGGGGTTTTTATATTTAAATGGGAAAAGCCCACAATGATGAATTAATTAAATGCATAATTTGATGAATTAATTAAATGCATAATTTGATGAATAAATACTAATTGCACTAAGGTTAATTTCATATAGAGAATCAAATCTCATGATTTAAGCATAAAATTTGAGAAAAAGAAATGAAAATTTATTATTATTTTTAAAAAAATGAGATTTACTTTATTTTGGATAAGATGATACATGGTTAAGTAAAAGTAAAAAGGCTCTAAAGAAAGTAAAGTTGTAATTTAATTTTTCAATTTTTGATTTCAATGTTAATTAAGAAAGAGACAAAGGTTGTTTAATGTGTTGCTATGTGGAAGATTATATGTCTAATATTGAAAATCTACCGTGTAGAATATTAGTTTACAAAATTTAAAGCCTTAAGGCATTAGAAAAAATTATCCTTCAAATGATTCGATAAGTCAAAAAATATTTAAAACCATTTTTGGGTTTCAATTGGATTAAGTTGGTCTAATATTTTAGAGGTACTTTTAAATATGAGAAAAATAATGTGGAACTAGTTTTTATTTTTTTAACCATTTATTAACATGTGTTTATGACATCACTTTCAAATTTATCAAACCCGAAAGTACTGTTAGTACATGATGTATGAGCCAAAATAATAAGTTCTTTCTCATCATATCATCTCTCTCTCTCTCTCTCTCTATAGCATCTTAGACTTGTAACAATAATAACAATAATAAAAAGTAATTATGTTGTTATTTAATATCTTATTCATAGTATAGGAAATAAATTTACAAGTATGAAAGTAAGTCAAGTATATAGTCCAAATTTTGTAGGAGGAAAAAAAAAAAAAAAATCATAGACATATTATATTATTGAGCTCTATATAATATATATGATATGATAGGCCAAAATGGGCATTTGCCCCTTTTGCCCAAAAGATGTAGCAAAATGCTCATATTTTGAAATTATCTAGTAAAATGCCCCTGTTTTGAAACTCGATTTTTAGAAAATCTAGTTTCAATGAAAAACTCAATTTGATAAAAATCGAGTAATGTCAGAAATTTTACATGGAACTTAAGTTCCATGTTTTTTTTTTTTTAGTTTGATTTCACATAACTCGATTTTCTAAAAATCGAGTTTTCATTGAAACTCAATTTTTAGAAAATTGAGTTTAAAACATGGACATTTTTTAAAATAGTTTTAGAACAGAGACATTTTGCTGGAAAGTTTTGGCGAAAGGGGCAAATGCCCATTTTGGCCTGATATGATATATATATATATATATATATATATATTTAATAGACACAATACATATCAATACATATGATATTGACAACTATGCATGAGAAGTGTAATGGTACAAGAGAGAACCAAATTAAGCATGATGTATATATTTTGCGTAGAGTTGCCTTGTAAATCATTGAAGGACAAGCCGAGGGTGTAGAATCCTTGTAGAACTAGTAGCTTAAAGTTAAAAGTATGTGGTTAAATGATTAAATTTATCATATTTTAATAGTTTAAAACTTTTGGAATAATCGGTAATTTAACATAATATTAAAGTAAGGTTTTAAGTTCGATCTTTATCTCCTCCAAACTAGCCCATAATCTGTAAGTTAACACCTAAATCCATGGATCATGGATGTGTGGGTCATGGCGTCGCAAAAGGCACAGTCAATTTTCTTGTTTCTCACCACGTGATTCAGGTGGGAGGTTCTAATTTTTAAAAATAGTATTGTCGATAAAAACTGGAGTACATAACCTCTTTCTATCATATCTTTCTCTTTTTTTTTTTTTGACAACCTGATTCAGGTGGGAGTACGAGTAACCTCTTTCTAAAAATAGTATTGTCTATAAATAATGGAGTACGTAAACTCTTTTTTTCATATCACCTAAAAAGGTTTCACAGTTCGACTAAAGCCCAAATTCGGTTATTCTATAAAATAATATTTGGTAAAGAAAATGTATTCTCAAGTTTCAGCAGTAGCTGCCACAGCCAAAAATGATATGCCACAAATCATTCGTCGATCAGCAAATTTTCAACCTAGCATTTGGGGTGATCGTTTCCTCACATATGCTTCTGAGTTCTTGGTAAAAATGCTTTATTTAATTCAATATGATGACCTTTGAGCAGGATAGAGTCAGATCTTAGAGTTAGGAAGGTGGTTCTACTCTTAGTCGTGTGGAGTGCCTTCAGCCTCCAGCTCTGCTGTTGCTTTGCTATTGAGAGTTTTTATTTTTTAGTTTTTTTTGTCTCTGATGTGTGCGTCTATTGCTGGATATGAACAAAATTATTTTGTTTAAAATTTTTTAAAGAACCATGTTGTTTTTTCTTGGCTTAATTTTTTTAGCCTTACTAAATGTAATTTTTTTTTTTTGTTGGGCTTGTATATTTTGTTTTAGATTTTAAATCTATAATTTTTTTTTTATTGGTCTTTAAAATGAGGAAAATTCTAGAGTTACAAACTTTTTTAACAAATTACTGATACAATGAATAGTTATTGATAAGCAAAAAAATTCTCCATGTCCAACAGTGGCTCTGTCCCTGCCACCGATGAGTCTGTGTATACTTGTAAAGTAGAGCTTATTTTTGTGTTTTTTGGTTCAATTAAGCGTTTAAATTTTGTTCACCTTCGGTGGACGTAAATCCATTCATAAAAAATGACTAAGTTTTACCTTGGTTGTCAACCTATTGTAACCCAGATAACTTAAGTCTTAGAAATTAGAACAAGTTATGTATAAAATTTAATAAACTAAGCTTTTTATTGGAGCATATATATCACCTTCAACTGATGATACATAATGCATATTTAATTCATTAATTTAATTGCTCATGTAGGAAACTGAGAACAATTTGAAGCAACAAGTTCAGGAATTGAAGGAAGAGGTGATGTGTATGCTAACATCCCCGGTTGAGAAGCCCTATCAAAAACTAAATTTGATTGATGTACTCCAACGCTTAGGCGTGTCTTATCATTTTGAAAATGAGATTGAAAAAATTTTGCAACAATTACACAGGACGCTTCTTGATCATGATGACCAAGAAAATGATGATGACCTTTATACTGTTGCTCTCCAATTTCGATTACTTAGACAACAAGGTTATTACATTTCATGTGGTAAGCTCCCCCTTCCCTCTCTTTATTTCGTTGTCTTTGAAAATGATTGTTTGTCTTTTTCAGTTTATACAATTCTGCTACCATTTATAAGGAAACTTAATATGCACAATCAGTTTTATAGTAAATGTGGAGCTACTGTCACATTTAATGTTTGTACATACACCTAAATGTGCTCAAACATGAACCAGCCACATGAATTTTATATCATGCACATATGGTAGGATTGAGTTTGAGCCTATACCATTGAGCTAATATATTTTTAAAATTTTTTATATTATTCTACTCATTTCATGTAATCGGATCATGATGTAGACAAGTTCACCAAATTCAAAGATAGCAATGGGAATTTCAAGGACTCACTTATCAATGATGCGCGGGCAATGTTAAGCTTGTATGAAGCCACACATCTCAGGGTCCACGGGGAAGATATACTAGACGAAGCTCTTGTATTCACTACCACACATCTTGAGTTTATAGCATCGCACTTAAGCACTTCTCTTGCAGCACAAGTAAGCCACGCCTTAAAGCAGCCTATTCACAAAGGACTACCAAGGTTAGAGGCAAGGCATTACTTTTCTATCTACCAAGAAGATTCTTCACATGATAAAGTTCTTCATACCTTTGCAAAGTTAGATTTTAACATACTGCAGAAAATGCACCAGAAAGAACTTTCTGACATTGCAAGGTTAGTTATTAATACATGTCAGAGTTGCGAGTGTTGAGTTAATATTTTTAAGCTTGAACATCACTACACGTTGACAACATGCATGATTCAATTAAATTGTATTTGTAGGTGGTGGAAAGAATTAAACTTTTCAAAGAAGTTACCCTTTATTAGAGACAGAGTGATTGAGTGCTACTTCTGGATATTGGGAGTGTTCTTCGAGCCTGAATATTTCCATGCTAGGAGGATACTAACCAAAGTAATAGCCATGACCTCGACTATCGATGACATCTATGATGTGTATGGCACTTTTGAAGAGATTGAGCTCTTTACTGAAGCAATCGAGAGGTTGAAATTAATTAACATCTTAAGATCATTGCTTTATTTTTTTCATGGTTAAAGATAAATTACCACACTTTCCCCGTCAGTTATATAAGTAAAATGTTAAATTAGCGGAAGCTTTAATAACAAAGTATTTAACAAAACACGTAAACAAATACACTTTTATATTGAAAACTGAATTGGGTTTGGTCAATGGGTGTTTTTACAGCATTTGATATTAGACCATTTAACAAAAATTTTTATACTGCTTTAATGAAAAATATAAAAGGTTACAAAAAAAAAAAGCAACTATTTTTTTTTTAATTTTCTCATAAAAAGTTTATAAAACTATTTTTTAAACCAATAATCTTTGAGTATTCATTAATATTTTACCACTATAATGCTTGACTCACATACACTGTGACTCTAGTGCACACACAGCACCTTACTTTCACTCCACACACTAGGTTTTTTATTTATTTAATGTACTCACTCACTTAAATACACTTGCACACACCTCTAAAGAACACACCTCACTTCTTTAGAGACCAAGGTACTGACATCACGATGATTTTCTTCTCTTCACTCACAAATTTGGACCTTATCACACCCTATTTCTAAGTGTTATAAGTCGGTTTAAGTGAAATTTACTTCTACAAAAGAGAACTTTAGAGAGACATCCACTACAACCAATCTGACTTTTTTCAAGGGTCAAAACCCTTAAAAAAAGTATTAAAAAACCTTGAAAAAAATTATTTTAAGAGTCCAATTGACCCTTGATAACCCTCAAAACATATACCGTCGAAAATGAAATTTTAACGGCCTTCGTGGCCCTTAAAACAAGTACTCTAATATTATTTTGAGGGTCAAGAGACCCTTAAATAACCTTTTACCAAGGTTTAAAAAATTTATATTTACAACCCTTGATAAATAAGGTTATTTAAGGGGTCTCTTGACCCTCAAAATAAGATTTTATTTAATTAAAAAAAAAAAACCACAATCATGCACAATATATATATATATATATATACACACACACAAATTCACAATTGTTGAGATGATATGCTATGATATTGATATATAGAAAAAGTGATATATTGCTACAATTACAATTTCTTTGATCTCTAAACTCAAACCTATAAATTAACAGATTAGGGGTCACATACAAAATGCCAAGAGTTAAAAGTTTTGATACAGTTTATTCTTCATCATCATCTCCAAAGCAAAGTTGAGTATATGGTTCTATTGCGTAGCTGGCATGATCTAGTCTACAGAACAACCACAGGTTCAAAGGCAAGGATGCCTTGAGAATTGACAGAAGGCAAAAGTGAAAGAGGCACTGTCTTGTGTCCCAATTTAGCTTTCAAACAAGAGACCTAGAACACGGTGAATAGAGAAGGTTAAAGGCCTGCTACAAAAGGACAATTGAAAGAATTCAACAAATTTTGTTGTTCAGCAACAAGTAATAATATTACTTTATTACTAAAGAAAGAAAAGCATATAATTATGGGAGTATCTAAAATATGCTATTAAATTCGATCACAGGCCTTATAGAATAAAGATTAATGGAACCCAACTTTATTCATCAAAATATCTACTATCTCCTCAAGGAGTACAATAAGTTGCTTATAAAGGATTGCTAAACCCTACTTCTAATTGGTTAGGAAACCCTAAATGCCTTATTACAAAAATAACCTTAATTCCAAATTAAAATACTAATAGCCTAATAACTACAACGACCTAAAATATAAAAATTCAATTGACTTGCAAAAATAAATAATACTCCCTCCGTCCCACTTTTTATGTCCTGTTTGAAAAATCAAACTTTTTAAGAAAATATCATTTATTGTCTTGTCTACCTTTTAAAAATGTATAAGTTTCCAAAACTATTCTTAAAAAAATTTATCAAAAAATTGAATTAGTAAATTAATAGAGGTATAATAGGAACATTAGTAAATTAATGACTTTTATTTTTAGAAATAGGATAATATTTTGGGACATCTCAAAATGGAATAGAGGACAAAAAAAGTGGGAATGAGGGAGTACTAAACAAAAATTTTCTTGCTTCTCCCGCATCAACAAGACACTTTTTTTTTTATAGATAATAGAAGTTTATTGACAAGAAAAGAAGCAATGTGTTCGCATGTATGCAGATAAATAAAAAAAATTACCGGTGGTATTCCAGCCTGAAGAGAGAGCTCAGCCGCTGCTAAAGCTGTGAGGGGTGTGAGTTCAGAGGGTTTTATGACTACTGTACAGCCACATGCAAGTGCAGGACCAACCTGATACAGGTGAGGCACAGAGGTGATTTTGAAAATGGTATTCAGTCATTAAAGTTGTTGAATCCTAAAACAATTTAAGGATATGCACCAGAGGATATTAGACTGTAATAATCCTAAATCAAGCACACCTTTCGAGTAATCATAGCCAAGGGAAAGTTCCAAGGTGCAATTGCACCAACAACACCTACAGGCTGCAAAATAAAACTTACAAATAATCTTAAACAAGAGATCAAATATAATAATTGGTAATAGGACATGCTTTAAAACATATTAAGAAATCTCCATAAAAAATATTATGTTAAAATTGTCAATCAAGAGCAAAATCATCAAAGGTCATCTTTCCAACCACCACCAGTACAAGAAGGCAATTCAAAGATGCAACAGTTCAGAAAAAGGACACTAAAGAAAAAAAGGAAAGTGAATGCTGGTACCTGCTCTGTGTGGATTGTGAAGACTTGAATATCATGTGAAAGCAGGTTATCTTTTAATACTGGTATTCCTTACTACCCTAAAAAGTCTTAGAGTGCAAGGGCTGTGCTAGGAAGACCAAAAACATGCCATCAACTGGATGGAAAACACGGATACTAGACCACGGACTCTCAGGCAGTTCTGCAAAGAATCTTCAATCTTGCATCTATATTAGACCTGCATCCTTAACATAGTTGTGTCACATGTTGATCTTTTTTTTAATCTTTTTGATGTTGCTCTTTAAAGCACTAATATTTATTTTGAGATTAAGACCCAACTCCTTGACAATGTTTCCCTCGGGCAAGGATGAGACATTTTTATGTATAACAGACAATTGACAATTAGACAAAATATTTAACTTATAGAGGATAATGATATAGAGCTCGAACCATCAAGAAATGAATAAGCACACCTGCTTTAAAACAAACAATTGACGATCAGGCAGAGTTGCCGGAATTATATCACCATATATACGTTTGGCTTCCTCCGCAGAGAACTCAATGAAACCAGCCCCATAGATAACCTGTTAACTAAGTCCATTACATAATATGTTGCAAAACAATTGATGACTTATGCAGCCAAAATAATATAGTTGATGATGAAAACAGGAAGATATAGTGTCCAAGCCCAATGCTCAGATATCTTAAAGCAAAGTTAGAAGGAGAATAGGAGATACCTCACCCAGGGATTCTTTCAGAGGTTTTCCTTGCTCTAAGGTTATAAGCTGTCCAAGATCTTCTTTATGGGCGATTAGTAGATCATACCTTGAAATTCATGTAGAAAAGTCTAATATTAAAATTTGCAAAAGTATAAAGTTTCCCAGCCAGCATTTTGGAGGATCTATTTATGTGAGATTAATATTTTGCGTATCTTTCCATAAAACCAACGGGTTTACTAGATTCAAAAGATAGCTAACATACCATTTCCTTAGATATTTGCTCCTTTCAGTAGCTGTCAGTTTGCTCCAAGCTACACAGATAGATTGTATATACATTACATTAGTTTAAAAAAAAAAAAAAATTCAAAAGTGTATTTTGCGTCCCAATATAGTCAAAAATATCAAGCACCTCCTCAGTCCATTTAAGAATAAGGTTTGAATAACATTAAAAGCATTATTAGTTAGAACAATTATTTCCTTAAATGATCATTACTGAAAGTAATATAGTTAGAACAATTATTGACGTATTGGTTAAACTTAATGGTTTGAATAACATTAAACTTTAAAAAGATGTAGTATATGTCAAGCATAGAAGCACCAATGGTTTTGTCTAACAAGTTATGCCAAAGCCCAGAATATAACATAATCAGAGTGGTTCAATCTAAAAGTTCATACAATAAAATGCCTCATATGCTGAAGATATCGCGTCATTTGTCTCCTTCTGACCCATGCACGGGACATCTACTATAACTTCACCAGTTGCTGGATTGCAAACCTGCCATAACATAGAATAGGTGTGACTTTTGTTATGAAAAAAAAAGGCACTTTTAAGGCATATTAGATAAAAGAAAAATTCATTTGGAATATAATAAAAAGTGCAAGCAATGCCAGTCTATATCATGGTTGGTGTTCATTTAGTATAGCTTATTTCATTGTTTTAGTAAAATATGTGTGTGTGTGTGTGTCAATTATAGTGTGTTGAATATGATACAATCACCTCCTTAAAATGAAAAGTGCAAGCGATGTCAATATATCATATAAAAAATCATTATCTTTTTCAATGGAGACACCTGTATTGCAGAGCAAATCAACTAAAAGCCCACAAAGAAAATCTATGGCTGTTTCTCTATGGAATGTGACCACATAAAAATCAAAAGCTTCAGACTTGGAGGGTATAACAAAAAGCACTTCAATATCTAAGTACTAATTTTGTACCCAATTTAAACCACTTTCAGCTTCATCTTTCAAAAAAAAATAAGTAAATTAACAATATAGTGCCAGCAAGGCAGCCTCCATCACCAACACCCACGTAAGAGTATATCCCTTGTTCTCACAACCATGGTGCCTTCCTTCATGCGCAACGTGCCTCTCTCTCTGTGACAGACCGTAATACTACAACTAGTACTACATTACTACCACCCAATTCACACAGTAATCCCTCCCAACCCTCTTTGTCTTTCTCTGCCTCTAGATGGTTTTTCTTATCTTCCTATCTTCTACCTCCAACAATGTCCTCCTCCTCAAGGTAATTACAAAAATCTTATCTCTCTTTCTTTCTCTCCCTACACATGCAATCTTTATAAGATGTAGACTAATGAGGTTTTCGAATTTCCCACATTCTTTTTCTTTGTTTTTTGCATATACAGTTGGGTAGAGCTATCATCAAGAAATTCACACAAAAACAATAACATTAACGCCACCAAAAACAAGAATAGTAGTAGTATTAGCGATGAAGACAACCCTATTGCCAACTTCAAAGAATGCCATATCTGCAACCAAGTTGGGGTCCCAGTTTTTCACTCCATTCGCTGTGACCCAACAAACAAACCTCACTGCGAATCCTCAACTGGTTCTTCCTTAATCTCTCTCAAGAAATAAAACTAAATTTGCCTCAACCATTCTGTTATCTAAACAAAAACCTGTGTCCATTCCAAATTACCATAAAAAATAAAACCGATAGCATTTCAATAAACCCATCATCCCAAACACAATGTTTAAAATAGTAAATTACAAATTAAGGTCCTCTGACCCACAAATTCCCAATAGCTAACAATGATACCCAGTAGATCCATACAGTTCAAAGTCAACACTCACCACCAAAGCCAACAAGTTGGACGATGCAGATTGAAATAAACACACACACACACGGAGAGGAAGAAAACTAAATTTGAATACACAAACACAATAAATCAAGTCTTAGAGAGTGTCTAAAAAAACTCAATCAATATTTGTATGAAAACTGTAAAGGAAACAGAGATTATGATTTGAAATCAAATAATGAAATTGCAAAGGTCGAACAATTAGAAATCGAAATAGGGAAATCGATGATGAGCTCAGTTTTCTAAGAAATTTGAAACGAAAATCATGGGGAAATCAATGAAAAAGTGTGGGTAAACCAAAAAAACAAAAAAATCAAGACAAAATTAGGGTTTGTGATTCGTACCTGACCGGAGCTGAGAAACACAACGCCGCCAAGAGAGAGGAAGAGTCACAAAACCGAGATCGTACCTAATCGGAGCTATGCGATGGTACCTAATCGATGATCGTCGAGCTCTATGAGATCTCCATGATCGTCGAGCTCTATGGGATCTCCATGTGCTCTGTGAGATTTCTCAGTTTACATATATGGCTTTCAACGAAAGAGTGATAAGAGCTGTGTGCTTGTTGGTTACGTTTAGGCTATGTTTTTAAATTTTGTTGGGCTTTTTCAAGGGATGAAAATTTTGTTGTGGGCTTTTTTCAAGGGCTGAAAATTTTGTAATTTTTTATCAAGGGTTGTGGGCTGAAAAAATTGACGTGTTTTTTTTTTCACACCTATTTCAAGGGTGTTTTAATTTATTTTGAGGGTCTAAAAAAACTTATAAAATAAAGTTAAGTAATATATCTTACCGCATTTGTATTTATAGGTTGTATCCACAGATTTTAGTAAACCCTCGATAAAAGAGGGTTGAAATAACTAAAGTTTGTTGTAGTGATCTCAAAGAGAATTCCACAGAGAGAGATTGATAGGGAAACTCTAGAAATTTTTAGAGGCAATGTTGATTTTTAACATAAAAGTCATATCTTATTGTTATCATTGCTTTATTCTTTCGCATGGTTTAATTATAAGAATTTACCACGTCTTAAAACCTTAAATTCCTAGTAGAGGATAAATTCAATCATTTTAATCTAACACTCCTTAATTATGTGAAGGCCCAAACACCCTCATAATAAATATGATCCAACACATAAGGTTTTTAACTTTAATGTGTGGTAGAGTAGAGATATGGTTCCAATATAACTTATCTTATGTCCAAAAAATATATGGTAAATTCAATCATTTGACCGTTCTTCCAATAATTAATCAATATATATATATATATATATATATGGCCCCAAGAGGGGTGGCCTAGTGGTAAGGATCCCGCGTACATGCTCTATTATCCCTTGTTTGAACCTTGGCGAGTACTAGGGATGGGAGGTGGGAGCACTCATGCGTTACGCCTTACTGCTAGCTATGTTGGGGTGCTAGGGTGAGGTTTTTGGCACCCCAATCAAAGTAGTTATGGCTCAATCCAACATTCCCTAGTGCCGGGGGGGGGGGGGGTCTCCCTATGGTAACGCCTAAAGGGGTGAGTCACACATGGTTGCCCCTACCCTCCCTTTCGATTATAAAATATATATATATATATATATGTGTGTGTGTGTGTGTGTGTGTGTGGCGCTCTAATTTTGCATTTAACATTTTTTTTTTTCCATTATGTATTCTTTATTGTTACCCAAAAGTTCATGTTAACTAATTTTTACCATTATCTTATTAATCTATCAATAATTGTTTGAGCTTACACAACGCATTTCTCTCTTCTTTATGTCTTTTAGCATACCTCCTATTTTAGTATTAAAAGCAAAGGCAAAAGCAAAAAAAAAAAAAAAAAAGGTTAAGAACTAATAGTAATAACTATGTTAACTTATTTTTAATGTTATCTCATTAATCTATCAATAATTGTTTGAGCTTACACTACATATTTCTCTCTTCTTCAAGTTTTTTAGCATACCCATTGTTTTAGTATTAAAAGCAAAAGCCTAAAAGAAAGAAAAAGAAAAAAAGAAAAGAAAGGTTAAGGACTAATAGTAATAACTAACTAGATAATAAGGCAATAGGGAGAGATAGAGAGATACAAAAAAATTGTGGATTGTTAAATGAAATGCATTATTTTACTATTATCAAAATAAAAGACCTGAGTTTGACAAAACATTTATAAGAGAGAGAAAGAGGAATCTGAAAGGCTACCACCTTTGTCATACTAACCTCTCACCACCATTAAGCCACCAAAACCCCTACGAGTAATTATTATTTTTTCATTTTAAATTAGAGGCTTAAATATGATTTAGGTTTGGGTAATTTGGTTGGATAGTTTTTATTTTGGGTATATAAGTAGAGAGAATATTTGGTGCGCAATATAAAACCATATTCTACCATAGTTTTAAATCATTTATAAGGCAAATTCATATGCACTTGCCCACATTATGTTTTAATATCGCACTATCACTAAGTAGAAGACAGTGAGAAAACTAGACATACTTTCATTACATGGTATGTAATTTGGGAACACAGCACAAATTAGATAATTTTCATAATCCTATTACTCTTTAGCATTTATTTTTGGTTTCGTGATTTGAAAAAAAAAAAAAAAAAAAAAAAAAAAAAAAAACTTACCTTGTGAGTGCTACATATATGTACAGTGAGGCTACTAAACTAATTTTAAAATCTTAAAATATATATGTATTTTTACTCCAATTTAATTTACTTTTTCTTTATAATGTATATACAATATTTTCGAAAATCGTCTTACATAAAATATCACTAAATTATTCATGCGTGTGTCGCACTAGTTTACATTAATTAGAAGAACCAATTGACATAGATTGTTTGCCTCCATATATTACAGGTGGGACATTAGTGCCACTGATCAACTTCCGGAGTACATGAAAGTGTGTTATCAGGCACTATTAGATGTTTATTGTGAGATGGAAGAAATAGTAGGTGAAAGAAGATCAGACCGTGTGAAATATGCAATAGAAGCAGTAAGTACCATAAATATAAATTTAGAATATTATTGTTCATTTAAGAGGAAAAAGGAAAGAAATCAAGAACTGTTGACTATGTTGTAAATTTAGTTAACCTGATTGTAAACTTCTCATTGTATCAGATGAAGAATCAAGTTCGAGCCTACTTTGACGAAGCCAAATGGTTCCACAAAAAATACATACCTACAATGGATGAATATATGGAGATTGCACTTGCTACATCTGGCTATTCATTGTTAGCAACCACATCGTTGGTCGGAATGGTAGACATTGTTACAAATGATTCCTTCAAGTGGGTATTTAGCAAACCCAAAATGGTTAGAGCTTGCACGGTGGTTGCCAGACTCATGGATGACATATAGTGTCACATAAGGTGAAATCATATGTCACTTCAACAATATATATATATATATATATATATATATTAAAAAGCCAAAGTTTATAAAAAATCTAATTAGATTTTAATTAAATTCTAAATTGGATTTCAATTGGAGTCCAATTTTGCGCTACGTCTACCTAATTTTTTAATTTTTGTGATATATAAATTATTGGGTATAAAAACCAAAAAGTCTAAATCCAATCAAATTCTAAAGCATATATATATATATATATATATATATATAAAATGAGAAAACCATTACATATTTTTAGAAATGCATGGTTTAAAAAAAGCGTAAGATAATACCATGTATATTTCAAATATCTTCTAAAAAAAAGGTATAAGTTGAATCATGTAATTGTGATTGTTTTTACTTGTACTCGTGTATATGCATAGAGTTACACACTAGTAGTGGACCAAAATCGGGTTTTACCTATTTCAGCAAAACTTTTCAGTAAAATGTCTCATGTCTAAAACTATTTAGGGATATGTCCCTGTTTTGAAACTCGATTTTTAGAAAATCGAATTTCAAATGTAAAACTAGATTTTTGGACAATCTAGTTATAGCAAAGTTGTACTTAGAATTTTTGTTTTTTTCAGAACTTGAGTTCCATTCAAAGAACTCGAGTTCATGGAACTTGAGTTCCACTTGAATTTTTTCAAGGAATTTGAGTTCTTTGAATGGAACTCGAGTTTCATGAACTCGAGTTCTAAAATTATTTATTTATTTTAAATTTTCAGTTCCCTATAACTTGATTGTCCAAAAATTAAGTTTTAAATAGAAATTTAATTTTTAGAAAATCGAGTTTCAAATAGGGGTATTTTCTTAAATAATTTTAGACATGAGACATTTCGATGGAAAGTTTTGACGAAAAGAGCAAACACCTATTTTGGCCCTAGTAGTTGTAATTTGGAAGCATGATTCGATCGATTACTACAATATTCCAATCACGTGATGCCTTTCTAACATAATAATTCAATTAATTGTAGTTTGAGCAAGAAAGAGGACACACTGCCTCGGCTGTTGAATGTTACATGGCACAATATGGTGCCACAGAAGAAGATGCAATTAATGAGCTCCGCAAACAAGTTACAAATGCATGGAAGGACATTAATGAAGAGTGCCTCTATCCAACTATTGTCTCCAAGCCAATTATAATGTCAATTCTTAACCTTACACGTGTGATGGATGTCGTGTATAAGGATGAAGATGGTTACACAAATGCTGGAATTGTGCTCAAAGATTTTGTAACATCTTTGCTCGTTGATCCTGTACCGTTATAAGCATGGACCTATGCAATATTGAAATAATAATAATTTGATATGGTTATGCTCCAGATGTATAGCTCCACAGTCTACACTCATCTGAACATAATGATTTGCCCTTGAAAGGATATATATATATATATATATATATATATTATCAAAGATGTTTGTAATGCCTTATGAAACCATGGATTTAAAAACTAGACCGACCAAAAAACTAGGAAGATAACTTGTTCTTAGTTCACTAGTTTGATTGATGTCAGATATATAGGTAATCGAACTGATGACATCATAAATAAATTTATAATAATTTTTTAAATAAAAAATAAAATAAATGTATAACAAGTTTATAAGTTGGAATATTTATTGAAGAAAATATTTATAAATTTTAATAGTTTTTAATTGATTTTATACACAATTACACACAGTCTCTCTCACTCATACACAAACACACACACACAATTGATTACATCTCTAACATGTAGCAAAAGTAAGAGCTTGTCTATAGATTGGTAACCTTGGTTATTGATAATTTCAAGTTAGATCACCATGGACCCGAACATGGTACGCCAAGCATTGGGATCTAGTTAGTTTGGAGGGGGAATTTTTTTTGGGAGGGGGGGGGGGGGGGTGGTGGGGGGTGGTTTGTGGGGGGTTTAGACGATTCAAAAACTCATAGAGTAATGACTACATCAAATCAGGGGCTCAGTTGGAATGAAGATTCTTGGAAACAAACGTCCTCACAGTTAAAAGAATAAGCTTTATGTTCCTTGCAAGGTAGTCTTAGGACAATTGATTTGGGAATCTAGTACATTTTTAAAATTCTAGCCAAATTCCTATCCCAAATCTTTCCAAAACAAAATGGGCCAAGAAAAATCTAGCATTCCACCCTTGCTAGGCATGCAAGGTATAGTCGAGGGGGGGTTCTTGTTCAAAGACCCCAAAGAGCTCGAAACTCTAGAGGACAATTGTAGTTCACTCGAGAGATATTCCAAGTCAACAGGTGACCACTTCTTAATGGACGACAACTTTTCAAAAGATTTGAAGGGCTTCTATGGCAGGACTAAGTAATGAATACAACACCACCCACCTGCATGGGATGATGATAAGATTAAGGCCGGCAATTACAACAGTAGCGCTTCCGATGCGCTATACAGTGATGTTAACAATGAAGAGTTCCAAGAAAATCTCCACTAATATTGCAAAGGAAGCATGAACCATTCTTCCAACCACACATGAAGGAACCAAGGCTGTGAAAGATACTAAGCTTCAAAGGCTTGCTAGCAGTTTTGAGGAAATTGGAATGGAAGAAGATGCAACCTTTGACTAGTTATATGCTAAACTCAAAGACATTGTGAATTCCTCTTTCAATCTAGGTGAGACAATTCCCAAACCAAAGGTTGTGAGGAAAATCCTTATGTCTCTACTATAAAGGTGTCGATACCGTATTTTGTTAGGCCCTAAATTTTGCTGAAATTTTAAGCTTTAAATTAAGAATTTGGTGAACTTAAAGACCATAAAATTCTATTCAAATGATTTGTTTTTGAAAAAAATTCATGCTTGAATTGGGCGAGTTACTGTGAAAATGTGAATGTTATCTCTTTGAATCTTTCATAAAAAAAAAAAAGAATATTTTTGGCTTGATTTGATTTGGATATGTGTTAGAAAGGCATTTTTCATCAACACGTCTCATTTTTTGAAAATTCATTTAGTTTTCCATTTTATTAGGTATATCCAAATTAAATTAGGTCCCTTTTTATATTGTGCTAATTTTCAATCAATTGTTACATATGGAGGGCCAAGATCATGCCATGTGGCAATCTATGATGGGCCAAGTATCCAAAGTTCTAGTATTTTCAAGAGATATGGCTAAGATCATGCCCAATTTTTGCCTACAATGATGCTAAGTGTCAAGGTTCCCTTGCTCCCCAAGTTTTGGCTCTCTCTCTCTGCTAATTGATTCTCCATACACACCAAGTTTGATTCCCTCTCTCTCACATGGCAGCACACTCCCCCTACCCCTACCTCACTCACCACTACACAAGGACACACCGTGATAGTGTAAAAAAGGAGCTGGGAGCCCCTCAAAATAGATCCTCTTCTAATTTTTTTTCCATGGCTTGGTAAAAGGCATTTCCTCTTCCTTTCCTTCATCTCTTTCCCATTTTTCCATACATCACTCTCTCATCCGAAAACCCATAAAATACCCATAAAATTTCCCAAAAAAAAAGCCAAGAAAAACAGCCTCTTAAACCCACAAAAACCCAGAAAACCCTTCCTACCTAGAAAAACAACTTGAAAACCCTCCCAAAGCCTAGGAAAAAGCTATCATAGAAAACCCTTCTATTGAAGAAAGTTGTGAATCAGATCAGAAAGGAAGAAAAGGAACGAAGAAAAAGAAGAAAGAGGAGAAGAGATGAAGTTTGAGATAAGTAGTGTAGTGTTGTAGTTGTAGAATTGTAGTGTTAAGTAATGTATATGTTCACATGTGAACTAGAAGAATTGTAGTGTTCAGTAATGTATATGTTCACATGTGAACATTCACACTAGAATGTGTTCACACGTGAGTTAATTAGCTGGCATATGTACTGTAACTAATCCCATGTAGTTTGGGATATTTTAGGCCTTACTCTGTTTTTGTATTTAGTCTCCATTTGACTTGTACAGTTTCATTTTATTCAGTTTTATAAGATCAGTTCGGTTAAAAGAAAGTTCCAGATTCTTTCAACTCTCTGTCATTTTGCATGGTATCAGAGTGTATTTTCCGTCATTTTCTTTCTTGCAAAACAGAAATTTTCTTTTGATTTTCTTCGGTTTTCTTCATTTTCTTGGTTGCTCATGGCTTCAGATCTGTCAAGTGCACCATCTTCTTCATCTGCACCAAGTGCACCATTTTTTTTCTTACTAGCAAATGAAAATCCTGGTTTAATCTCACATCTCAACCTCTCACTGGTCTTGAGAATTACATGACTTGGACGAGATCAGTGTTTCTTGCTTTGAGTTTGAGAAATAAATTTGGATTTGTTAATGGTTCAACTTCAAAACCGGCTCTAACTTCACCTTTGTTCAATTCTTGGAATAGGTGTAACGCTACGATTCTTTCATGGCTTACTAATTCACTCACTATTGATCTTAAGGCTAGTGTGATTTACATCAATTTTGCAAAAGATTTGTGGATTGATCTCAAGAACAGGTTATCTTAGGACAACACTCCAAGACTGTTTGAACTTCAAAAGGAAATTTCACATTTGGTTCAAGGATCAATGTCAGTGAGTTCCTATTTTACCAAATTCAAGACTTTATGGGATGAAGTTGTGAATAATTAGCCTTTCACAGTCTGTAGTTGTCCTTGTGTTTATGGTTCTAAGTCATCTTAGCTAAATGCACAGCATAAAGAGCATGTTTTTAGGTTTTTAATGGGGTTGAATGGCAGTCATGGGACTCTAATTGGGCAAATCTTGCTAATTGAGCCTTTTCCCTCTCTTAGCAAGATATGTTCATTGATTTTGCAAGAAGAGAAAAGGAGAAGTGTAGGTAACACTATCAATGTGGTTTAACAAGTTCAGCAATTGGATCCTGTTGCTATGTATGTGAATGGCACTAGACCTTTTCAAGGCAATCAATGTCATGCTCGAAATAATGGAGGAAAAGGAGGTAACTCTAAGAAGGAAAGACCAGTTTGTACTTATTGTGGTTTCACTGGTCATATTGCTGACAAATGCTACAAGCTTCATGGATATCCCCCAGGGTATAAGCCAAAAGGTGGGACTAAGGCTATGACTAATCAAATCACAGGAGGTTTTGGTTTTGATGGTCATTCTAATGCTCAGTATGGTGATGTTACTTAGCCTAACAATGGCCTGCAGACTCCTTTTGGCGTTTCACAGTCAGGATTTGGTGGTTTTCCTAGTGGTTTTGGTTTTCAGACTTGCCAACAAACCACTCAACCTCAATGTCCAATCTCTCAGGTTCAATGTGAACAGCTTCTCAATTTTCTGAAAGCTCATAATGCATCAGGTTCAGGTTTTGGTACTCCAAATGAACTTGGTGCTTAGACTGCATCACAGGTTGCATCACTGATGGCACTTGCTCTTCCATCTTCCATAGCTACTTCTACTTCATCATTTTCTTCCAATTTCTTAGGTAATACCTTTTGGATATCTCCCAATTTCACTCATTCTATTTTTTCTGCTCAAGTCATTAATAAGCAATGTTTTAAGTCTAATTCTTGGATCATTGACACTTGGGCCACTGATCACATGGTGCACTTAGTTTCTCAATTGACCACAATCACTTCTATAATTCATTCTTGTGTCTATTTGCCAAATGGGGAAAAGGTTGTTGTAACACACATAGACACTGTGCAAATTTCTTCTACACTTACACTCACAAATGTTTGTGTGTCCCTTCCTTCTGTTTCAATCTTATTTCTGTTAGCAAACTTACTCAGACCAAACATTGTTGCCTTATTTTTCTTGGTGATTGGTGTTTCATCTTGGACCTTGCTCAATGGAGCATTATTGGTTTGGGTAAGGAAAGCAATGGTTTATACCTACTTCAAGCTACTGTTCCTCCTTCAAATTCAGCTGCTCTTGCCACCACTGTCAGTCATATTTCTTTAGATTTGTGGCATTCTAGATTAGGTCACCCTTCTTTAGCCAGACTTCAATTGTTGAAGTCATTTGTAAATATTTATGTTTCCAATAAGGCTTCTTGCTGTGATGTTTGCCATTTTGCAAAACAGAAAAGGCTCTTTTTTCCCTCTAGCATTCATGTAACCACTAAACCATTTGAATTGATTCATTGTGACCTATGGGGTCCTTTTTCTACTCCTACTATTGATGGTTACAAGTTTTTCCTAACTATTGTGGATGATTTTACTAGATACACATGGGTCTATTTGCTTAAACATAAATCTAAAACTCAATCTCTGTTTCCTAAATTTGCAACTATGATTTCTAATCAATTTGATTGCACGATTAAAACCATTAGAAGTGACAATGGCACAAAGTTTTTCTTAAAATATTTTTTTCATTCTAATGGTATTTTGCATCAGTTATCATGTGTTGATACTCCTCAGCAGAATGGCATTGCTGAGAGGAAGCATCAACACATCCTAAATGTTGCAAGGGCTTTGCAGTTTTAGTCTAAACTTTCTTTGTGTTTTTGGGGTGACTGCATCTTAACAACAGTTCATCTTATTAACAGGATTCCTTCTAAGGCTTTAAGTAATAAAAGCCCTTATGAAACCATTCTATTCTTTATCATCATCTAAGAAATTTTGGGTGCTTGTGTTTTATTTCCACTTTATCTCACCTTAGGCACAAGTTTGCACCTAGGGCCAGAAAATGTGTGTTTCTTGGCTATCCTTATGGCATTAAGGGTTACAAAGTTCTTGATCTTCAGTCCAATTATGTCTATGTTTCTAGAGACATTGTCTTTTATGAAACCATTTTTCCTTATGCTGAGTGTCCTCCATCTCCCACTTCAATTTTGGATAATTTTGTTTTTCCTCATGCTTCTGTTTCTGATTTCTCTCCATCTGATCCTATTCATAATATCCCTGATCCTTCACTAGACCATGTTTCTGCAGAACCACTTTCTATAGATTCTAGTTTTGTTGATCCTATTGTTGTTACAGATCCCTCTCATGCTTTCCAGTCTTCCAATCCTATTTCATGTGATTCCACTTCCCTTGTTCCTCTTAAAAGATCCGCTAGGTCTTACAAACCTTCTTCCTACTTGTTTGATTACTCTTGTCAATTTGCTGGTACCAAACCCTGTTCTGGTATTCCTTATGCTCTTTTAGATCACTTGAGTTACTTACACCTTGGACCTGCTTTTCACTCCTTTGTCATGGCTGTTTCTTTCACTCCATCAGAACCTGTCTCTTTTCAACGGGTAGTTCAATTTCCTGAGTGGAGAGCTGCCATGGACAAAGAAATTGAGGCTTTAGAGGTGAACAACACTTAGGCTTTAACCCCTTTTCCTCTTGGTAAGTCAGCCATTGGCTGAAAATGGGTTTATAGAGTGAAATACTTACCTGATGGCACCATTGAGAGGTATAAGGTTAGGCTTGTTGCCATGGGTTTTACTTAAAAGCATGGGCTGGATTACTCAGAAACTTTCTCCCTAGTTGCAAAATCAGTCTCAGTTAGAATTGTTTTGTCATTGGTTGTTGTGAAAGGGTGGTTTCTTCATCAAATGGATGTGAATAATTCTTTTCTTCATGGTGAGTTGCTTGAGGATGTTTACATGTATTTACCACTTGGCTTTCACAGCAAGGGGGAGCGTCATTTGGTTTGTAAACTAAATAAGAGTTTATATGGTCTCAAACAAGCATCTAGACAATGATTTGAGAAGTTTTCCTCAACTATTATACAAATGGGGTTTGTCCAATCAAAGTCTGACTACTCCTTGTTCACTCATACTGAAGGAACTTCATTCATAGTTTTATTAGTATATGTTGATGATATACTCTTAACAGGAAATAATGTTGCATGTGTTAATAGTTTGAAGAAAGTTCTTGATGATAAGTTTGGTTTGAAGGATCTAGGCTCATTGAGGTATTTCTAGGATTGGAAGTGGCTAGGACTAATGAAGGAATCAGTCTTAACCAAAGAAAATATGCTTTGGAAATCCCCAAGGACACTGGTTTTATTGGCAGCAAACTTGTTAAGGTTCCCATGGAACAAAAATTGAGCTTATCCAAATATGAAGGCAAGTTGTTGGAGGAACTAGGTCAATATAGAAGACTGATTGGAAGACTCTTATACCTTACCTTGTTAAGACCTGACTTGACTTATGTAGTGCATAGGTTGAGTCAATTTGTCCCACAGCCAAGGGAACCACACTTGTAGGTAGCTTAGAGGGTGCTTCAATTCATTAAAGGGTCATTAGGTAAAGGTATATTCTTCCCAAGCAACACAGAGTTGCATATCAAGGCCTTTTGTGATGCAGATTAGGCTGGATGCCCAGATACAAGGAGGGCTCTCACTGGTTATGCAGTATATTTGGGAGATTCCTTGATTTCTTGGAGATCAAAGAAATAAGGAGTTGTGTCCAGGTCCTCAGCTGAAGTTAAGTATAGAGCTATGGCAAGTGTGGCATGTGAAATCACTTGGGTTTTGCAATTGTTAAAGGACTTGAGGATTGAGTATTCAAGACCAGCTATGCTATTTTGTGATAACTAGGCTGCACTGTACATAGCAGCAAATCCAGTCTTCCATGAAAGAACCAAGCATATAGAAGTTGACTGCCATTTAGTGAGAGATAAAATTTTGGAGGGAATGATTAAGACTTTCCATGTTGCTACAAATTCTCAAGTTGCAGACATCTTCACTAAAGCTTTGGGTTTTTCATCTTTTGTGAGATTGTCAGAGAAACTAGGACCGAAAGACATTTTTCAACCTAAGCTGTTAAAGGAGCAATCTAAGCAAGTACAGGTAGCTTCTTTAGTTCAATTCTCAGAGCCTAATACTCTGGACTTGAGGGGGAGTCTTGAAGAAAGTTGTGAATCAGATCAGAAAGGAAGAAAAGGAACGAAGAAAAAGAAGAAAAAGGAGAAGAAATGAAGTCTAATATAAGTATTGTAGTGTGGTAGTTGTAGAATTGTAGTGTTAAGTAATGTATATGTTCACACGTGAACTAGAAGAATTGTAGTGTTCAGTAATGTATATGTTCACACGTGAACTAGAATGTGTTCACATGTGAGTTAATTATGGCATATGTACTGTAACTAATCCTGTTTAGTTTGGGATGTTTTAGGCCTTACTCTGTTTTTTTATTTAGTCTCCATTTGACTTGTACAGTTTCATTTTATTCAGTTTTATAAGATCAGTTCAGTTAAAAGAAAGTTCCAGATTCTTTTAACTTTCTGTCATTTTGCACTTCAAAATACCTAGAAAAACAACTTAAAAACCCTCCCAAAACCCTAAAAAAACTCACAAAAAACCCTTCACAAACCTACTACCAAATACCCAGAACACAATAAAGAAGGAGAAGAGAAGCAAGAAGAAGCAATCGAGATAGAGAATGAAAAAGGAGCAGGAACCAAAAAAAAAAAAAAAAAAAAAAAATAGAGCACAACCAACATAATGAGCTTCCTATCTTTTTCCTCTCCTTTTTTCCTTTACTTTTTTTGGCTCTGTTTTTAGCTTGAATCCTAATTTATTCTCTGTGTTTTCTTTCAGCCTAAGATTAATAAAAATGGTAGAAAGAACGAATAGATTCAAGGCCATATGATAGCTAACAAATCAACAGCAACAATCAACAACCATCAAACAAAAAGGATAAGAACAAAAAGAAGAATAAGGAGGTTACATCCACTGGGTAAACCTTAAACCCATCTTCCATTTTTCTATTTTCCTATCTTTGTGTGATATTTGCATTTTCACTTTGTACACAGTACACACACCATCACAAATCACACACCCACACTCTGTGTTTCTGACTTCTACAATATATTTTTTCTTTCCTCTGTTACTTGCTCACCGAAGCACACACACAAGCACAGAAGCTCCTTAGCTTAGCTTACTTTCTATTTGCACGTTCTGTTCACACCCCGCCTTAGTCTTGGTTCATGGTTAATCCGTGATATCTTAAGACTCGACACCATCGTTTTATGGCTCACGCTCTAAGTATAGGCTTCCTAGCTAGTAGATCGGAGGTTGGAATCTTGAGGTTGTGGGTTTGAGAGGGTAATTGTTGATTTGGGTTTAGAGTGAGAGAAAACAGGATACCAAAGGGAGAGGAGCATCACCGAAGTGGTGGTGACTTGTGGGTGTCATGGCAAAACAAGGAGGCTTCGTTTTCTTTGGATTAATGAAATCAAGGTCTAAAGGAGATAGGTTTAGATTAGAAGAGAGATTGTTTGGGTCAAGTTTAGACTGATGTTCTGAGAAGGGAGACCACCTATGTGGTGGTGGTGTTAGCTGTTTCTGGTGTCGGTTTGTCGCCAAAGAGCCGAGCATGGCTGACCATGGTAGTAAGCCATGGAGGGTCGAGTGAGAGAGAGCAAAAAGTTATGATTCGTTTGGATTGAGGAGGAGGGAGGGGGAGTAGAGTATAGTAGAGTAAATTTAACATAAAATTAGCTTATTTTTAGCCTACTCTACTCTACTCCCGTCAGCTTTTGAACCAAGCCCAGGTCCGAAACCCACCTTTTTTTTTTTTTTTTTGCTTAGTCCCTTTGAGCCCACTTTTAATATTGAGGTTCAACCCACCTTTTAAATAAGCCTAGGTCCACTTTGGTTTAAAATAGCTTACGGCCCACACTCTTAAATAAGGGCCATTGGCTTGTTTATTCTTTAATGTTTTAAATTTCATCCATATTTTGTCACATTAACCCAGTTTTGTCAGGTTTTTATTTTAATCCATGTTTTGTAATATTGCATGTTAGTCCACATTTTCTCATATTTGCATGCTATGCCATATTTTGTAATATTTGCATTTTGACCTGATTTTCCCCCCAAAACCATGATTTAATCCCAAAAATTCCCAAAATAATATTTTGACCCCAAAGCTTTCCCAAAACTACATTTTGACCTCGAAACCTTTTCAAATTTTCATTTTGACCCCAAAATTTTCCCAAAATTTTCTCAAAATCATGTTTTGACCGTGAAACTTTTCCAAAATTGTATTTTGACCCCAAAGCTTTCCCAAAATTGCATTTTGGCCCCATAATTTTTCCAAAATCATGTTTTGACCCTAAAACTTTTACAAAATTATATTTTGGCCCCTAGGTCACCAAATTCCCTTTTCAATTTCATCGTATGAATGAAGTGTCTTGTTGGCTAATAAAAAAATTTGCGTGTTGATAGATTAAAATTCTATGATTTTTTCTTCTAAAAAAAATTGCATGATTTTCTCTTTGGAATTCACATGTTTATTCGAATCTTGATCTAGCTAACATGCTCCCCCCCCCCCCCCCCGCGTGGGCACTTATATATATATATATATATATATATTTTTTTTTTTTTGGGATAAAATTCGGCACTAATGTTTTGGCCTATTGTGTTTGTGCATGAGAAATGAGAAAAATAGAGGATAACAATAAGGTGCTATATGTTTTACCCTCTCTTCTTTTTTTTTTTTAATTATTATTATTTTTAATTATTTTACATTGTAATATTCACATGCTAGTTATGTAGTATCATTTGGATACTATCCCTTGGATATGTGGTGTGGGATGTCTAACACCTTCCCCACACCGAAATTTTGAGTCCAAGATCTTTGGTTTACAACTTTTGGTTTACCTTAATTAATAAACCCTTAAAAATTGGTTCAGTTAATTAGTTAACTAAAAACGATTTAGACAAATAAGTGCCCAATCACACCTAATACAAAACCAATGGTTGGTGGCAACTTCTAAAATAAAAATAAGAAAAAGGGATCACACACACACACACACACACACACATCTCACCCTAGAAACACATGCACACAAAGAGTCATGTCAATAAGGACTCAATGTGCGACAAACCTAAATAAAATAGGAAACAGCCCTAAACAAGCATTTTTCCTCTTTTTGAGGCTTCTACAAAAGGTTTCATACCAAAACAATTTTTATTGAAGAATCAAAAGATATTGACACAATTCTTTTGAGTTTTGACTGAGCTTGTAAGAAACCTTTAGACCTATGAAATGGGCTTAGAAAAGATAGGCAAGGGTGGAAAGCAGGGACGGACCTACAGTAGGGCGAGGTGCCCCCCCCCCCCCCCCAAAAAAAATGGTATGAATAAATCTGAAAAAATCACCGACAAACTCTCATAAAAAAATAATATTAATAACTGACAAAATAAAAAATAAATATGGACTGAAATCTGAAAACCTAAATTACAATTCTCAAATTTTTACCCTAACCTCACTCTTCCTTCACTCAACCTCATCAAGCATCAACGCCTCCTCCATCACTGCTGTTGAGTGCTGCTGCTGTTCTTTTCCTCAGATTAGATCCGGACAGTTGGTCTGTTACTGTTGCTGCTTCTCCTCAGTTGCTTGATCACAGTCACACATGGTAAATCTAAGAAATTTCTCTCCTCTCTCAAGTTCAGATTTTTTTTTTTTTAATTTTTTCTTTTGTCTTTGTCGAGTTAGCCCTTTGCCTTCTGCATTTTTTGATGAAATGTGTTGACTGTATTTCAGTATTTGTGAATTGTTGCTTATTGGCTTTTATTAGATTGGTGTGTTCACTGTGTTGTGTCGTGTCATGTCATGTGTGGACCGTAAACTTAGTTGGTGTTTGTGGCTTTGGATTGAGACTTGAGTATTGACTACTGTGTAAAGTGTAATTGTTTATTTGTTTGTGGCTTTTTGCTTTTTTGATTGTGTGGACGCAGGACCAGTTTCAGACTTTGTTTGTAAATTTTTTTTTTTTTTTTTTTTTTGGTTTTAACTATAAAGAAATAAAGTGGGACTAGGATACAGTAGGATGTGAGTATGTGATAGTGAATTTGTTATTTGTGAGAGTAGCATTTGGTAGTCATTGTTTTGTCACTTGTGAGTACTATTAACTGTGAAGACTAGTCTTTGGTAAGTCATAAGTGACTTTTTTGTGAGACCAATCACCAATTGACCAAGTCTTTGGTCGGATTGTTTTGGTTTTATTAAAAATTGTCTTTGTCACTTTGTGTGATGTGGCTAATATAGTAATATTATATATATATATATATATATATGATAATATGAACTTGTGAACTTTGTCTTTGTCACTTTGTGTGACGTGGCTAATATTAGTAATATATATAAACTTGTGCTTGTCTGTTTGTGATTATTTTGGTTTTAGATTTTTTTTTTTTGGTTGAGAAGTCCCTTTTTTTTTAGTTGGTGTATAGAACTACGAAATATGGAAATAATGAAACTTTTTTTTAAAAAATTTGTAGATCATGAGTAAGTCCACTACAATATTAAATTTTTTCAAAAGAAAAAATCTAAATAATTCTGAAGTCATAGCTGATGATGCAAGATTCCCAACCCCTAGCGTTGAATCCGTTGATGTCCTAGTTTCTGAAAATCTCCAAATAGAAGTTCCAAATGTCACCATTGATGAAAGTACAGGTTTTGTGCGTGATCCTAGAATGTGTAAGCAAATATGGGAATATGATGCTAATGAACGGGATGAATTTCGAAGAGCTTACATTAAGCTTGGTCCATACCAACCTAAATTAGATGAGTACAAGAAAACTAAATTTGGAAGACATTCTCATAAATTTAGACATTCATGGTTTGCAATTAAGGAATTTAGTCCATGGCTTGAATATTCACCTAGTAAAGATGCAGCTTTTTGTCTACCATGCTTTCTCTTTGACAAGCCAATTGGGAATTCTGAGAGTCATGTATTCACTAAAGATGGATTTCGGAATTGGAAGAAAGTTAATGATGGAAATAATTGTTCCTTTTTGAATCATATGGGGAAAGAACCTAACTCTTTTTATAGAGCTTCTGAGCAAGCCATGACAGATTTGATGAACCAGTCTCAACACATACAAAGGTACTCGAAAATTTCAATTCTGATCAAATTGCAAGCAATCGATTGCGGTTAAAGGCCTCAATTGATGTTGTCAAAGTGCTTGCATTTCAAGTATTTGCTTTTAGAGGACGAGATGAAAGTTCTAATTCAATTAATCGTGGGAATTTTCTTGAAATATTGGATTTGGTGGTATCATTTAATGAATATGTTGCAGAAGCAATAGAGAAAGCTCCCAAAAATGCCTCTTACAAATCACCAAAAATCCAAAAGGAAATCTTACATGTATTTTCAAACAAGGTGAAGAAGGCAATTCGTGAAGAAATTAGTGATGCAAAGTTTTGCCTAATTGTTGATGAAGCTCGTGATGAGTCAATGAAGGAGCAAATGGCTATTGTTATAAGATTTGTAGACAAAGATGATTTTGTTTGAGAATGTTTTTTTGGGGTGGCTCATGTCCCCGATACTACGGCATTAACCCTAAAAGATGAAATATATTCTATCTTGTCACATCATATATAGTCTAGATATTCAAGATATTCGAGGGCAAGGATATGATAGTGCAAGCAATATCCGAGGTGAGTGGAATGGATTAAAAGCTTTGGTTTCAAATGATTGTCCATATGCTTACTACATTCATTGTTTTGCACATCGCTTGCAATGAGCATTGGTGGCAACATCAAAAGAAGTTATTCTTGTTCAAAGTTTTTTTAATAGATTATCATCTATTGTCAATGTTGTTGGTGCTTCATGCAAGCGAACTGAGCAACTAAAAAAAGCTTATGCTGATCAAATTGCATATTTTGTTGAAATTTGTGAGCTTGAAACTGGAAGAGGACTTAATCAAATCAGCACATTACAACGGGCTGGAGATACTTGTTGGGGTTCTCACTTGAGATCAATTTCTAGCTTGGTAAATATATTTAGTCCAACATGTGAAATTTTACTTAAGATCATCAAGGAAGGAAATACTACTTCCCAACGAGAAGCAACATACTCCTGTTATCATGCTATGATTTCTTTTGAATTTGTGTTCATTTTGCCTCTCATGAAAGAAATTATGAAGATCACTGATGCACTTTGTCAAACTTTGCAGTGTCGGTCTTAAGACATTTTCAATGTGATGAATTTTGTTTCATCCACTAAAGTACTTATTCAAAAATTCAGAGATGAAGGGTGGGATAATTTACTTACCATTGTGAAATCATTTTGTGAGGCACGTGACATAGATGTCCCAGATATGGATGCTCGTTATGTTGAGAGAGGAGGTCTAGCTCATTATCAAAAAGATGACTTTATAATTGAGCATCATTATCGGGTAGATATTTTTTATGCTGCAATAGATTCTATATTACAAGAATTAAATCATTGGTTTAGTAAGCATGTAGTGGAATTGCTTAATCTTAGTTGAGCTCTTGATCTTAAAGAGCCACGTGAGTCCTTTAGAAGTATAGACATTTTGCTGTTAGTAAGCAAGTTTTATCCGAAAGATTTCACAAATCAAGAAATGGCACTTTTAAAGGCAGAAGTTGATCATTATGAGCACCATGTAGTTCGGCATTTGGACTTCAAGAAGCTATCAAGTATTTCTGAGTTGTGCCAATGGTTGGTAAAAACCTGAAAATCATTATTTTACCCATATATTTATAGATTGATTACACTTATGCTTACTCTTCCTGTTTCTATTGCAACTATAGAGCGAGCATTTTTAGCCATGAATATTATCAAGAACAAGCTTTGCAACAAGATGGAAGATGATTTTCTAATGGACTCAATGATTTTGTACATTGAGAAGGAGATTGCTTCAGAATTTGGAACAGAATCAATCATAGATGACTTTCGAGACTTAAAAGAGCGTCGAGTTCCATTTTGATAAATGTGTTGAAATATTTAAAAAACACTTATTTTGTATGTTATACTTTGTCGACATTTTTACAATATCAAATGTTTAAGAAACACTTATTTTATATGTAGTATTTTGTTGAATATGAAATATGTGTTAGTTTTTATTTTCATAAAAAAAAAAAAAAAATTTGTTTTAAGCTTTGGCCCCTCCCAGGTTCAAATCCTGGTTCCGTCCCTGGTGGAAAGCGCAAGAACATGGCTGTTAAAGTAAGAGATGAAGACAATGAAGAGTTGTTTGATGACGAACGATCCAAGCTCAAAGGTTACATAACTAGGCAGTTGAAGAAGTTTATGAAGAATGCAAATGTCAAGATCAAGGATAAGGATCTTAGACAATTTGGGTTTGCATCTACTAAACCTAACGATAAGCTTAGAAAGGAATACAAGGATGTTGGTCAGAATTCAAATTTATCATTCGGTCCAAAGTGTTATGGATGCCAAGCATCACAAGCATCAGGTTGGCTGGTTTTCAGGTTGGACCGAACGGCTTGGTGGGTGGGTTGATTTCACAGGTTGGTTGGACACCCCTAGTTAGTGAATATACAGAAGCTAAACGATAGTAGCATTTTCTATTGTATCTCTATGTTGTGTGTCGTATTGTAAATTTGTAATAGGCATCTTAGTAATTTTCTTTGTTTTGATTACCAGGCATCTTAGTAAGTTAGTCACGTATTAGTTTGTTAGAATTAGCCTTTAGTTAGAGTAACTGCTTTTTGTTGGCTTCATTATTCTGTTTCCTGTATATATAACATTAACAAGGTTGTAATCATTTGCTTAATTAATGAAAATTATCACAGATTTCTCTCAAACTTGATATATGTAAAGTTATGATTGAGCTTTCAATATACATTGTTAAAATCGATCTCCCCGAACCCACAAAGATTCAATTAACTTTCCTGAGTTCTTTCCAAAAAATTTCCCTTAAGTTGTGTTTGGATACTTAAATTTAGATTTGACTTTTAAAGTGATGGATTTAAATGCCTTAATGTCAAGTCTAAATCTTTGGCTCTTTGTAAATTATCTAAACAAAATTATTTAGATTTTAATTACCAAATCCAAATTCATGTGCTAAAATCCTGTCATCCAAACATACTATAGGAAATATTTTTGGAGGACATATTGCAGTCTGCAGAAAGCATTCATGATGACGGCGTTTATATGTCATCATGAATGCTTCATAAATTATCATTAACTCGTTGTTCATTTGCTTCAAAATATTGTTCCTCATTTCCAACAAGGTTCACTATTTTCTTATTGTGTTTGTAGAAATTTATTGTAACAGAAAGTGTGTGATGATAAATTTTTTATGGAAAATGTTAATGGTCACTACAAGGTGTTTGTTAAGGATGATTTATTATATAATTTGATAGGACGACTGAAACTCAAAAGTCAACTCTATACCCTATAAAGTTGGTCAATAATCTAACTTAAAGCAAAATAAATTGACATACAGGTGTTTTTTACTGTGCCCATTAACATTATCCTTTTTTATTATTTTTTATTATTTATTATTATTAGTTTTTTTGTACAACACTAAAAAGCATACAAAATCAAAGCATCAGCCACCTCTTGCTTTCGCTAACAGACATGCAATTTCTTTTGATTGGTTTTAAATTTTTTTCTAAAAATATATATTTTTTCATTGGTTAATTAATTTTAAGGATTAAGAAGGGACTGTGGGTAAGACCACTTAAATATAATCCATTAATCCTATTTTCATTTAAATAAGAGTACTTTAAATAAAAAAATAAAAAAATTCACAGGATTGAAATGAGCACTTGGACAACACTAACTTGAACGAACGTTATAGTCAGAAAAATTGATATGATTATTTTAGAGGTGATGAATTCAAGTTATTCATTTAACATTTACCTTTTAAGAACTTGTTGTGCAAGTAGCACCTCTAAAATTCAAAACAAAATTCATAAATTCAAAATTTATTAAGAAGTCAAGTGAATTCAAGAAGCTATACTTTTTATCTTTTCTTAAAATCTAATAAATAATTTTTTGAGATCCAATATTCTAAACTTGGAAGTTGTCTTTTCATGTGTCCAATCCATTCAAGAATCACCTAAATGATTCATTAGATAAATAAAAAAATGAAATCGTCAATCTTGAGGCAAGAACATTATGTAAAAGAGTATGAGATTTTGTCACGTGATGCATTATTTAGATTTCTCATTATTTAATTAGCTTTCCACCTCACCAAATTTTGCATTTAATTTTTTCTCAATTTTTTTTTCTTTTAGTAGGATAAATACATTTATCATTATGAATTAATTATCTTGCATGGTATGCTAATTATTCATATTTGTATATATAAAATTGGAATATGACTCTTCATTGTTCACTTTTTCGTAATTCCAAAATAAACTATATTTTGTAATTGAGAATGATTTAATAATAATAGTCACAAAACCCTCCAAGTCTAGTAGTATTTATGTACTCGAGCCCTCCAAGCTCTTGCTATCAACGGATTCCATGAGTCCTTTCTCCGCTCTAACTTCAAATTTGTAATTTTGCTCCAATGCAACTTCAAACCTCCATGGTTGAATAGGTGGTGATTCCAATGGTTCCTAAATACCAATCAACTCACACAACTTTGAGGTTGTTGTAGAAAGTAATGGCTTTAATCTCCCAAATAACAATCAACTCAGAAAAATACCATGGTATGTGGCTATGGATAGAGGAGAAGGTAGAGAGAAATGAGTTTTTGACCTAGAGTTTATCTTGGCTCTCTAACACTTCAATTGGGAATTTTTTATTATGAAAATTTGTGAAAAATGATGCTTAAATAGGTGGGCAAGAAGTTGGCACTCTAGAGAAATTCTTAACAAATTTCTCTCAAGTTCTGATGGTTTCGCTTGAGCCAATATCTTCAAAGTGTTTGGCAAAACAGCTATGTAACTGCTTTTCAAAATCCATATTTGCCTAACACCTCAATGCCACCTGAGTGAAAATCTTCAACTTAGAATTCTAAATTCCAGCTTCACACATATTCTACCCAATACAAAATAAACTTCCACACAAAATTTACAACTCAATGACAAAAAGAAAAAAATACAATCAATTTTTCATGGGATTTTCTAACACAATATAAGATTTAACAGATTAAGCTAAAAGCATTCTTGTTCCGCCATCCTAGATGTTGTTTATCTTCCTTTATTTTTCTTGCCAAGATGAACTGTGGGGAATATCTTGTTTTTCCCCAATCCTTTTTGATTACTAATGAACGTCTTTATCTCGTATCCAAACCTCTTTAGAATCAAAAGACTTTAGACCACTAGATTCTTCCCCAAGGTGTCCAAAATTATTGGATTGTGCTCAAAGAGAATGGTTGGGAGGTGCTTGACTTAGGCTTTATTGATCACTATTGGCTACAACACAATCGATTCATTCCTCTAATGAACCCCAAATCAATCAATCCGAAATTATCCACAAAGTTGTTCGAGTTGTCTCTAGAAGATTCAGCCACTGAACTTTTGTATTTTTTAAATTGGCTAATTACACTGTTAAAATCTCCTACACATATTCACAGGTCAACAAAGGATTCAGATATTTTCTTGAATTCTTTCCGAAAAATTTTCTGTAAAGAGATTCTTTTTTTTTTTTGGTAACAAAAAACCGAAATATTAATAAAATGCAGGTTTGGGCAACAACCTCATTGTCTACATTTTTCAGCCTAAATAGAGGCCCTCAGCTTTTTTTGTTTTAGATATACCAATTGTTGAGGGTGGGGGATTTAAACTTGAACGTCTCAATATGAAATAGCAAAAGATATCAGTTGAGATACTGGTAGAACTAACACAACAAATTTGGAGGCTTAAGGTGAGACATTGAGGCGGGCAGGACATTTTCTATTATTTAAATATTAATTAAATAATATTAATTTAAATTTTGATTTTTTATTCGAAATCTAATTTTCTTGCTATTTAAGATAAAAGAAAATTACTAATTAGGTTTTTAAATTCAAGTTCTGTTATCATTTCTGTTTTAGTTGATAATATGGTTAATTCATTTAATTATTCTTGTAAATATTTATAACTGAAAAATATTTACAAATAAAGAAAGCACGATCTATAATAGAAAAATTATAAATTAACTAGAACAAACTAAAATTTCAAGTATAGAATACTAAGATTGGAATTATCAAAAGCACAATTGCAACTTTACAACATAAATTCTTTTTATAGATAATTTCAACTTTACAAAATAATATGGTCGCTTTAAAAAAAAAATAATAAAATGTAAATTATCATAAATTTATAATAAAATTTATTAAATTAAGATAACACTCATATATATAACATATTAAACGATTTTCTAAAATTGATGGATAAAAAAGCAACAAAAGTTTTACCTAGTGTGGGTTGAATTAAGAGAAACACTAAAATAAAAAAACAAGGGACTTGCCCACTCAATGTTGAAGTTTGAATTAAAATAAGTGAAAAGTTAACGAATACTATAAGGGCATTTGTAGGGTTAAGGGCCTAGATAATGTATTGGGCCTTAGGACTTAACCAAGAGCACAGGTAGTTTGAGGTCAAATGAATAATGGCGGATGGGCCAAGCTTAGAACCTCGACAATGAGGCGCAAATGGGAAGGTGGTCCAAGGACGAATACCTCCTCGGATAAACTGGGAACTGCTCTAGTGTGTATGCTGATAATTAAGGTGACCTTCCAAGAAGCTTCAGTGACAGAGACGTGCATCATAAACGTACAAGGATGATGGGAACTCAGAAATATCTAAGGGAAAGCTGCTACCACCGCATTGAATGCACTGTAGCTGCTTTTCTGACCACATTTATGTAGAGAAGACCACTGAACAGTGCTACCTTAGCTACCACAATTCACAGAAAATCGAAGAGGGTGTCTGATGGGATAGACACTCAAGTAAGGCCTCAAATAATCAACAAGTGTAGGGTCAAGATGGTCCAAAGGGAGCTATATAATGTAAGAGACCCCTATGAGGAAGGGATTGGAAAAATAGAGCAAGAATACTATAGAAATCAAAATTGTACTTGTACTCTATTTAGTTGATTTATATGAAAAACAACTTCCTCGAATAGTAAGTTCATTCATATCAGTACCTCTTATTTATGTTTGATCGTCATCTAATTCCATATTAGCCATTGTTCAACTCATTAGGGCCTAGTTTTTTAACCCATTCTCTACAAATTTATTGTACTGGGCTCACTAAGCCAATATCCCACACACTTTGGGCTTGGGTTGCAAAACGTGTCCCTACAATTGACGCTATCTGTGGGAAGAACTTGTGTAACAGCGAGTGCAACGATCATTTATGATAGGATCAGGTCCCCATCAAGAAGAATCCATGGGTTCCCAGTGACAAGATGACTTCTTTAACCTCGAATGCAAGAAAGATCAAGAAGGTAGCGTACACACCACACATATAAGTAGAAGTCACTTTCGAGTTGGAAGTCACGTCTCTCAGGAATAGAACAACAGAGCCATACAAAGGGAGATCGATCATCTAAAGAAGGAATTACGCCATGCACGACGAAGATGAACTCCCTTTCAGTCTGACTCCTCTTTTGATAATGAGAAGCACCACAACAAAATGTATTTTCAATTACGAAAAAATTTGTCACTAAAAGTCCAGTTTTTCGTCACTAAGGACCTTTAGTGATGAAATTGGACTTTTAGTGATGAAACTCATTTCTTCACTGTAGCCCTGTCACTAAAAGTCCTGGTGACGAAAAATTTCGTCACTAAAAGTCCGATTCGATTTAAAAAAAAAAAAAAAAAACTTTTAGGGACGAAAATGTTTCATCACTAAATGTTTTCCTCACTAAAAACACTATTTAGTGACAAAAATATTTTGTCACTAAAAACACTTTAGTTTACTAAATCATATTTAGTGACGAATAATTTTGTTACTAAAACTATGTTTGAGTACATATAGTGATGAAAAAATTCGTCACTAAAACTATTTTTAAGAAAATCCAGGCACATATAGTGATGAAAATTTTCGTCACTAAAACCATTTCTTACAAAATTTTGCTATATTAACAATTTTTTTGTTGCTATATTTGTGGTGAAAAAATTCGTCACTAAAACTTATATTCTGTTTTTATTTTTTTCATGGCTTTGATATTAACCTATAACTTGTCATTACATTATTAAAACCTTACATTTGAATGACACATTTATTTCAACAACACATTTATAAAAAAAGATCCATACATTCCACAAGTAAAAAAAATAAAAACAAGTATTCAATTCAAACTCTTTCCATACAATAATTGTTTGCAGTACATACAATAACTCTACTTAAACCCTATTTTAGAACTAACGGAAGATGTCCTCATATGTCTTCAAGTAATGCCGAAAGTAAATCCCCTAAAAGCCACCAATAAGAAATCTGCACAAATATAAAAATAATACTTCGTTAAAATCGTAAAGTAAAAACATTAACTATGCTATAAGAAACATTTCTAACAATGCATTAAGAGTAACCACACCAATAAATTAAAATCACAACTCCTAATGTATAAGTTGTAGAAAGCAAATAAAGTACTAACCAAAAAGTGTTTTAACTTGAAGTTGAACCACTCCTATAAGTAAGAGCATCATCATAACCCTTGCTCCTCAAAAAGTTAAGAATATTCTTTTGGAACTCATCTTGCTTAGTTTGTGCCTCTTGGTCCTTAGCTCGCTCATCTTGATCTCTAGCTCTTGCCTCTTTGAGCTCAATTATCTCATTTTCTAACCATTAGATATATTCCACCGATGAATTAGAGGAGGCGGTGGTTATTAGAGAAGAGGAATGTCTCATGCCAAGTCCTTTTACAATACCGGACTTCTTCTTAAACACCAAGCTTGAGATCTCCTCTTGTGTAAGGGGAATTGCAGTAGGATCTTGACAATGATTCACTTGCACTTTCAGAATATTTTCCTATCATTTGAAAGAGAGAAAGAAACAAATAATCACAACATTAATACTACGTATGTTATAGCTTTACAAACATAATAGGGATGGAATGATACACATATATATGTTGCTTCATCCTCAGGGTATATCCACATATTTGTATTTGGATTGAAATGAACATCTTTGAAGATTTTTGTCAATTCAGGAACTTGACCATCATTATTATTTGTCTGATTAATTAACATTCAAATGTTAGTTAGATATACTTAATTAATCACAACATGCAATATACTAAGATTTAAGAAAATGAAAAAATACGCACCTCTTCATCAACCCTAACAGCAAGTGCCTTTGCCCCGCATCTATGTTTGCCTTTAGTTTTATTCCTATTTTCAGAGTTCTTTCTTGATTTTTTCTAATAAACAACATTTAAGATATTTATTAGATCATGAATAAAACAGTATACATTTACTTCATCTAAATATTAATCTAATTAGTTGAAATCTAATCAGTTGACAACATAATATAGTAAACATTGGATAATAATAATATACGCATAGATAATTTACCAGCCAATCCTCATTGGTCCATCTCCCATCAATGAGTTCAGTCCACTGCTTAAGTGTGGCATTCATTTGCGGGTGGCTTCTTGTATAGTCAGCACCATGAGATTGTTTGAGCTTTTTATAAGCCTGATACAACTTGTAGGAGTTGGAACTCAATAATCTTCCACATTTTGTATTTAATGTTTTCGTTACCAAGTTGGAATCTCCTTCTAGCTCAAACTGATCCTGTAAAATGAAGTGTATATGTATTATAAAAATATTATTATATGAATTAGATGAGTTAGACGTTATCAATGTTAATTTACTGCGATATTTTGAAGCACCACATCTCTAGTAGTAGCATCAACATTTTTTCAATTTTTCACATTGTAACTGGACAAATTACTTCGCATTTGTACGCCAACGTGATTGACAAGCTTGCACGCATTCTTCCTAACAGGAGCATCATACTTTGTAGCTATACGTACTGATAGCTTACCACTTTTTTCAACAAGTGCCCGTACTGCTATACCACATGTTGCTCCACGGGTAGTTTGGCCATCAATTATTTGGTCAGCAGTGGCTTAATAATTGTTGCTAGAAAAGCAGCTCACCTTCATCGTTTTGGAGGCTTGCTATCCAATAAAAGATGTCTGCAGTTAGATTGTCGTCAAATTTCTTTTTGAAGAGAGAGAGAGAGAGAGAGCGAGAGAGATAGTTCAAGATTTTGGCCATTTGGCATTGTAGCAAATGGGATATTTCTCTAGCCACCAAACCTTTGGTTCCCTTCATTATATGTTGTATGGTTTGTATTAGAAAGCCTGAACTAGCACTTTCAACTTTCCAAATTAGAACCCATCCAAACCAGACTTAGATCACACTAACCAAACAACATCAATTTGGTTATGTTTGGTTTGGTTGTGATTCAACTCTATGTTAAAAATAATGTCATACCAATACCATCATGGTATTCACTATATCCCTAAGATGGTTATGGCCCACAACAAATCAAGCCCTTTAGGGTTAACATGGTGAGCCCATTCACACAGCCACCGTAAGCAATCATATAAAGTACATTTTTTACATGGACCCAAATTCATAGATCCCACTCTCAAGCACCAAAATGAAAATTAAATAAACTACCAATCAATATAGTTGGTAGGAAAAGAAACCCATTAATAATAATTCAGATTTAAAAAAAAAAAAAAAAGAAGGTATATGACCTAGCCACTTGATAATGCTTCTCTAAAAGTTAGATTAATCCAATGATATCATTTTCATGCAGACTGATTATTCGAAGCTAACATGTACTTAACAAAAACTATGTCAGACACTAGAAGGGTTTTGATTCTTTTGAATCAAAGTATTTTTTTTTAAAAATAATAATAAAGAATTAGTCTACTTGGGACTTGAGACCGAGGTCTCAAACTAACACTAGCATTAACCTGTCTTATTAGAGGAAACAACAAAATCATAATAGAAAAATATTAAGTTTAGTCACATCTCTTTCCATTATATATAATTTAATGGTACCATCAAATTCTCCAAAATGCTATAACAATCACCATTCCACAACCACAACCACCATTCCAGTTCACAAACAACAACAGCACAACCCTCATCCAAAACAATCTGTACAAAATGAGAATGGTTTCTATATGGGATTCATAACTTAGACAAATCGTCCCACCACAGAGAACAAATCCAAAAAAAAAAAAAAAAAAAACAACGAACATCAAGCATTTAGAATCATTAAACAAAAATTAACATAAAGCATTTAGAATCATTAAACAAAAATTAACAAAAAAATTAACTCAAAAGGAAAAAAAAAAAAAAAAATACCCATTACACGTCGCCGGAAGCATCGGGAACTGAAGCATCGCCAACGATCGGTGACTTGAAGCGTCACGAATGGCGCCTGAAGCGTCACGAACGGCGTTTAAATCGTTGCGAACGAACGGTGTCTGAATCGTTGCAAATGGCGTCTGAATCATCGCAACCGGAGACTGAATCATCGCGAATGCCATTTAAATTGTCGCAAACGGCATCTGAATTGTCACTATCGGTGTCTAAATCGTTGTGAACAAATGGCGTCTGAATCGTTGCAACTAGAGTCTAAAGCGTCGCAAATGGCGCCTGAATCGTCGCAATCGGAGTCTGAATCGTCAAAAATGGCATCTAGATTGTTGCGAATAGCATCTGAATCGTCACTATCAGCATATGAATCATCGGGATTTTGTGTGGGTTTTGCTCAAGCGACGTCGATTCCTACGTCGGCGAGCTCAGGTGACGGTTTGTCTAAGAAATGGAGAGTGAAGGAGAGACTTAGAACTAAATGTGATGAGTGAGGGAAGTGTAACAAAAAATAAACTTATTCAGTCTCAAACTTATTGTGACGACTTATATGTCGTCACTGTTGGCTACCTATAGCGACGGAAATTAGATTCGTCGCTGATAATAATACTGATTCTTGTGATTTTGTTTTTAGTGGCAACTTATTTTCGTCACTATTTGTCACATTCAGTGACAAAATGTCTTTTATCACTAATAGTGTTCTTAGCATCACCTTTAGTGACGAAAGTTTTCGTTACAAAAAACTTAATCTTTTAGTGACGAAATAATTCGTCACTGTAGATCAATTTGGTTTCCCACCTCCACTTTTGTTTGGTGCCCTAAATTTAGCACACCCTATAGGGATGAAATCTAATTTTCGTCACCAAATGTTACTATTTTTTATATATATAGTGATGAAATATAAATTTCATCACTATATGGTACTTTTTTGTGACGAAAAAATTTTCCTCACTAAAATTCGTCACTATAGTTACATTTTGTTGTAGTGAAGGATGATAGTTATCTTTGTAGATTGGGGACTCCTCCTAGTGAGTCTTTCTCGTTTGAAAAGGAACACCACCATGAACGTAAATACAAGAGCCCAACTCGTAAAGGCCTGGGAAATGACGCTATGAGCAAGGCGTTGAACCAGATTTCCAAGTTGCCTTTCATGCGCAAGATTGAAGGGGTAATACTTCCTCAATGGTTCCATCAGCAAACATTCACCATCTACAATGGTCGAACGAACCTTGTGGAGCATGTGAGTCACTTAAATCAGAGAATGGCTGTCCATTCCAAAGATGAAGTCTTGATGTGCAAGGTGTTCCCATCCAGTCTGGGACACGTGGCGATGAGATGGTTCGAAGGCCTAAGGGCCAATTCCATAGATTCCTTCAAAAAGCTCACTTAGGCATTTGGCTTTCGTTTTATTACGTGTACCAGGGTACTTCGGCCCATAGATTCCCTATTGTCCTTGTCCATGCGAGAAGAAGAGACTCTGAAAACTTACTCGGATAGATACTGGGATATGTTCAAGGAAATAGATGGTGACTTTGATGACATAGTCATTAGTACTTTCAAGGTTGGCCTCCTAACTGAGCACGGTTTAAGGAAGTCTATGACTGGCAAGCTTGTCATTAGTGTGCACCAATTTATGGATCAGATTGATAAGTACAAAAGAGTTGAAGAAGACCAGCAAAAGGGGAAAGGAAAAGCTAAGGTTATCCCTTAGGAGAGGAGGGATTTCAGTTCGGATTGGTACAACAACAACTAATGGCCTCGAAAAGAATTTGTTTTGGTAATCAGGGTTTGCTAATACTTAGGCGGTTAATGTGGTGTTCGGAGAATTGGTGCATCAGGTTCTAGAGAAGATAAAGAATGAGTTGTTCTTCAAATGGCCAAACAAGATGGTTGGAAATCTCATAAGGCGTAACTAGAGCCTTTATTGCCAATACCATCAAGACCAGGGACACACTACGGAGGACTGTAGAAATTTGTGGGACCATTTAGACCAGTTGGTCCTAGAAGGAAAGTTGAAGCAGATTTTTCATCATTCTAATGGCCAGGGGAGCTAGACATGTTTGGAACCCCGGAGAGATGCTTCTTTAAGACCTCCTCTAGGAACAATTAATGTCATATTTGCTGCTCCAGGGAGAACTAATTCTTGTCCCTCTAGAGTGATGTCTGTGGCTTGGCTTTCCGCCGAGGATAATAACCTAGAGCTGAAGAAGGCCAGAATGGATATCCAACCGATACTAAGTTTTTCGAACGAGGATAAGATTTGAACCATACAATCCCACGATGATGCTTTGGTGGTCACACTCAGGATTGATGGTTATGACGTGAAGAGAGTGATGGTGGACCAAGGTAGTGGTGATGAAATTATGTACCTCGACTTATACAAGGGGCTGAATTTGAGACCCGAGGACTTAATGGCCTACAATTCTCCTTTGGTGAGTTTTGATGGGAAGGTAGTCATTCCGAGGGGTTAGATAAGACTACCCATGCAAGCTGGTTCAAAAGTGGTGGAGGTAAACTTTATCGTGATGGATGCCTATTCCCCTTACATGGCCATTGTAGTCAGGCCCTGGCTTCACGCCCTGGGAGCTCTTCTACTCTGCAGTAGAAGGTGAAATATCCGTCAGGGGGTTGCATTGAAGAGATCGTGGGGAGTCAATCCACAGCTAGGCAATGCCTAGTGGTTGCCATCTTACATCAACTTGAAACTGAGTCCTCGGCCTCTGTTGAAGGGGGCTTGTAGCAATCAAAGGCTCTGGCATTGCCTATAAATGGACCAGCCGAGGAGGCAAAATGTGAAGATTTAGAAATAGTTATGGTTGGTGATGACCCGGAGAAGTTCTTTCTGATCGGAGCCTAGTTACCTCCTCAGGAAAAGGAAAAGCTAGTAGAATTTCTCAGGAAAAATATTGACATGTTTGCATGGAATGCTTACGAAGCACTGGGGGTGGACCCGAGCTTTATCTGTCATCATTTAAATGTTAACCCATCCATCACTTCCAAAAAGAAATTACCTCGGCGCCCATCCAAGGAACATGTAGATGCTGTCAGAGATAAGGTAATGAAGCTCAAGCGGGTAGGGGCTGTTAATGAAGTTTTCTACCCTGAATGGCTGGCCAATACTGTGATGGTAAAAAAGAAGAACGGAAAATGGTGAGTGTGTGTGGACTTCACAGATCTGAATAAGGCTTGTCCAAAAGATCCCTTCTCTATGCCTCGTATAGGTCAGTTGGTGGATGTAACGGTGGGTCATCCTTGGATGAGCTTTTTAGATGTCTTTCAAGGATATCATCAGATACCATTAGCACTGGACGATTAGGAAAAGACAATTTTTGTCACTCCCATTGGAAAATACCATTACAAAGTGATGCCCTTTGGTTTTAAAAACGCAGGGTCTACCTATCAAAGGATGATGACAAGAATGTTCGAATCACAGTTAGGTAAGAGTATTAAAGTCTATATAGACGACATGGTGGTAAAGAGTAAGGTGGTGTCTAAGCATGTGAGAGACCTCAGAAACATCTTTGAAATTTTGAGGAAACACAAGTTGCACCTAAATGCTTCCAAGTGCTCATTTGGTGTGGGATCAGGCAAGTTCTTGGGCTACATGGTAACTCACAGGGGAATCGAGGTCAATCCCGATCAAATCAAAGGCATTAACAGTTTACAACCACATCAAAATCCCAAAGAGGTTCAGAAGCTTACCGGAATGATTGCTACCTTGAACAAATTTATTTCTCGGTCAACGGATAGGTGCTGACCATTCTTCCTCTTGATGAATAAGTGGAAGGGATTTGAGTGGACCGAGGAGTGTGCTTTGGCCTTCTAGCAACTTAAAGAATATCTATCTCGACCATCTATCATGTCCAATCTTGAAGTGGATGAGGTTTTGTTTGCTTATATCGTTGTGGCCCCTCATGCTGTAATTTTGGTGTTGGTACGAGTTGACAGTGGCATACAATGGCCAGTTCACTATGTGATTAGGTTACTACACGAGGCTGAGATTTGTTATCTACCACTGGAAAAAGCCATTTTGACGGTGGTGCATGCTACACGAAAGCTTCCCCATTACTTCCAAGCACACACAGTTGTTGTCCTAGCTTAGCTTCCACTCAAGTCTATACTTTGAAGTGCTTATTACACATGGAGGATTTCTAAATGAGACAAAGTTCTAGAAGCTTTTGACATCAAGTACATGCCTCGTACCTCTGTCAAGGGCTAGGTCCTTGCGGATCTGGTGGCTGAGTTCGTGGAACCTCTATTAGAGGAAGTGGCAGCAACATAGAGCATGAAAAGAAAATTATTTGGCACAATCTCCCTACAAGAACCTTTATTCTGGAAAGTATATGTTGATGGTGCAACAAATCAAAGGTGCTCCGGAGTGGGGTTAGTTTTGGTTTCCCTTGAACAAATCACCATTGAAAAGTCACTAAGACTACGTTTCTTGACTACAAATAATGGGGTTGAAAATGAAACTTTGTTGGAAGGAATGTCCATGGTTCAAAGAATGGGGGGAAAAGCAGTAAAGATGTTCTTGGATTCAAGGTTGGTTGTTGGCCAAATGAAGGGTAAGTTAGAAGCAAGAGATGAAAGAATGGAAGGGTACTTAAATCAAATTAGGCATTTGCAATCAAAATTTAAATCATTCAACCTACTGCATGTCTTTAGAAGTGGAAACACATATGCTGATTCCTTAGCTACGCTTGCAACCTCCTCGGTGCAGAGCTTACCTCGGGTTATCCTTATAGAAGACTTGTGCAAACCCATGGAGATAAAGGGAGAGGTGGCCCATGTTCACCAAGTCAAAGTAGGGTCTAGCTGGATGGATCCCATAGTACTATTCTTGAGAGAGGATATCTTGCCAGAGGATAAATCAGAAGTTGACAAAGTACGGAGAAAGGCGCTTCGTTTTTGGCTATCCGAGGACCAAAAAAAGCGTTCTTTTTTTGGGCCATATCTACTCTGCATTCACCTTGAGGCATCAGAGCTACTCCTTGAGGAGTTACATGAAGGGATTTATGGAAGCCATACAAGAGGCAAATCTTTGTCTCACAGAGCCATCACTTAGGGCTATTGGTGGCCAAATATGTAGAAAGAAGCGCAAAAATATGTGAAGAAGTGCGATCAATACCAAATATTTGCACCAAATATACATCAACTAGGAGGAGTCCTTAACCCCCTATCCAGCTCTTGGCCATTTGCTCAATAGGGCTTAGATATCGTTGACCCTTTCCCCAAGGCAGTAGAGAACAAGAGGTATTTGCTGGTCGCTACGGACTACTTACTAAGTGGGTTGAAGCTGAGCTCTTGGAAAATATCAGAGATGTAGATGCCAAGAAGTATGTTTGGAAAAACATTGTCACCCAATTTGGGGTCCTTCGTACCCTCATCTCGGACAATGGCCTTCAGTTTGATAGTAAATTTTTCAGAAGATACTGTTGTGATTTGGGAATTATGAATAGATATTCTACCCCAACTTATGCCCAAAGGAATGGGCAAGTCGAGGCTGTTAACAAGGTCATAGTTAATGGACTCAAGAAGAGGTTGGATGATGCGAAGGGAAGGTGGGTAGAAGAGCTATTACACGTCTTCTGGACATATCGAACCACGCCTCGCAGGTCAACCGGGGAGACCCCCTTTTCAATGACTTATAGAGTCGAGGCTGTTATTCCTTTAGAAACTGGCTCCCTAACGCTGAGGACCAGCTCATTCAATCTGAGCAGTAACAATGAATTGCTAGAAAAGAGCTTAGACTTTATTGAAGAAAGAAGAGAAAGTACAATGGTTCAATTGGCATACTATCAACACAAACTCAAGTAAGGTTATGATGCCAATGTAAATTTGAGACCATTAGTACCTAGTGACTTGGTGTTGAGAAAAGTCCTAGATACCGCCAAGAATCCAGTATGGGGAAAATTGGGAAGGGCCATATTGCATCACCTCGGTAACTGGTATAGGAGCATACTTTCCTGAAGATTTAGACGAACATATAATACCACGCCTTTGGAATGTAAACAACTTGAAAATGTATTATTATTAATGAAAGTTTCCTTTGTCATATGCTTATTTATTGTGCAAATACATCATGCTTCACGCAATGACATCTTTATAAGTGTTAAAGAGAATCTTAAACATGCCTGGCTCCTCGGACCACATGCTTTGGGGAAATTAACACACAATGACATCTTTATAAGTGTTAAACAGAACCTTAGACATGCATGGCTCCTCAGATCACATGCTTTGGGGAAATTAACACATTATGACATCTTTATAAGTGTTAAATGGAACCTTAGACATGCCTAGCTCCTCGGACCACGTGCTTTGGGGAAATTAACATACTATGACATCTTTATAAGTGTTAAATAGAACCTTAGACATGCTTGGCTTCTCAGACCACATGTTTTAGGGAAATTAACACTCAATGGCATCTTTAGAAGTGTTAAACAGAACCTTAGTTATGCATGGTCCCTTAGACCACATGCTTTGGTAAAATTAACACTTAATGGCATCTTTACAAGTGTTGAATAGAACCTTAGTTATGCATAGCTCCTCAGACCATATACTTGGGGAAATTAACACTTTGTGACACCTATTCAATTTTTCTAAGTGTTAAGCGGAACCCTGGTCATGCTTGTCCCTTGGATCATATACTTTGGGAAAATTAACACTATAACATCTATTTGTTTTTCACTAAGTGTCAAAATAGATTCAGGATTATATCTAACTCCTCAGACGGCTGGCTTTGAGCAAGTTAAAATCCTTAATTATTTATCTAAGTGTTGGGTAGAATGAAGGATATCTACCCTTTTTATTCTTTACAAAGTACATTACTTATCTCTATTAAATTTAGCCTTCACTACAGAAGGGTCAATTCATAGTACAAGTATCTGGCAAACTTCTCAATTGCTGGTACTTAATTAAATTGCTTAAATTGTTAGCTTTGCATTGTTGTCAGTTTTTATTAAAGATAAAGTAGTAACAGTTGAATGCTATTTATAATATTAATACTCCTCAAAGCACATAAAGTGAAAATGCAAGAAACAGAACGAGACGTCCTTGGCCTTGGGATCAATCTCTTTATTCCTGGCCTCAATCTCTTGTGTTTTGGCCTTAGTAGCGTCCTTAGCTTCAGTAGGGGGCTTAGTATCCTTATCCTTTCCTTTTTCTTTTGCCCCACCAACCCCTTGGCTTTGATCACCAGCTTGCCTGGGTCCTTTCACAGCCTCCGGGAGAGTGAGAGCAGCCTGAGTAGTCAAGGGCTGCTCTGAAGACTCAAGAGAAGTGACAGAGGGAGATAGGAGGGAAACCAGGACTTCGTGAATCTCCGGGTGGAAGTACACTTTCTCTAGTTGCCTCAACTCCGAGTCTGTAGGGACTCTTGCAAGGTTAAGGGCTTCCGCCCATGTAACTAAGCAGTAATCTCTGCATACCTCGGATAGTTCCTCAGCGAGCTTGATTTGTGTTTCTTCCACGCTGAGAAGATAGGACACCTGTTTCTCAGCTTCTACTACCTCCTTAGCCAATTAAACTGCCTCCTTGGTCTTTTGGAGCTCTGCCTTCAGATCCAGCGTGAGTTGACTTGAAGTAGCTAACTCTAGTTCAGTTTGATAGAGCAGCTTGCGTTGGTCCTTAGCTCGAGTCTCGGCATTCCTCAGCCTTGCTTGAGCACTCTCTCTCTCTCTCTCTCTCTCTCTCTCTCTCTCTCCTCAGCAGCAAGGTTGGAGAGCAGCTCTGTGTTTTCCTCCTTCCTGGCCCCCAAGGCCTTTTCAGCCTCGAAGTGGAGGTAGGCTTCATTTTTGACATCATTCTGGGCCTCCTTAACCCATTCTTCGGCCACAAAAGACCTCCTGGGTGTTCTGCATAAGAATAACATAACAATCCCATGTGAATAGAAGAGAGATTAAAAAAAAAGGGGGAAGAGAAAAAATATAGTGATATTTAAAAGAAAAATGTCAGACAGTATACTTATCAGGGCAAGGTCCCTTTTGAGGGACATGAAGAGGTCCTGTTGCCTCATTTTCCTTAGAGCATCCATATCCTTTGGCAAAAGGAGTGTTTGCACCAAGATTTTAGCAACATGAGTAGCATGCCCCCTTTGGAAGTCCCTGATTGAGGTGTTCCAAGGAATGGTAGTCCCATCCACTTCCAACCTAGGAGACCAAGTGTGTTGCTGAAGATGCACCTCGGCCCCGTTAAGCTTCTCCCTGCTGTCCGTAGAGGTGGCCCTTTTGTCTTTAGGGTCCTTGGTCATTTTTTGTTGTTTGGTACCCTTTTAAGGGGCCACCTCCCCTTCCTCTAGCTCCTACACTAGTCTTTTCTTCTTCAAGTTCGGATTGGGGTGCAGTCCGAGATTAGTGGGGAGTAGAAGGGGAGGAAGGGGTAAGGTGGGAGGAAGTTTAGATTTGGGGACTTCCTTAGAAGTTGACCCTGTGTTCCTTGCTGTCAGCAACTCCCTTAGGCCTTTGCCCCCCCCGATCCAAGGCCATTTCGTCCTTTTCTTCCTTGGATTATCTGTTTGGATGGGCAACTACTAGGAGCGGAGTGTGGAAACTTGAATGCCTATCAGACTCGCCCTCAGTATCTAAGATAGGAATTACTTACGCTCCTTGAGTCTCTTCTTCTTCAAAATGAAACTTGTCAATTTCATCTTTGAGCGAGGAATTAGAGGAGGCAATGTCTTCTCTGGCTACTGCTACTACGTGAAGAACCTAACGGAATGGTTATACGACTAGAGGAGGGTTCTGTTGGAATCGTAGTACAACCGGTGGAAGGTCGTCTTGGGCCAGGAAACTTGGTTGCGATAAGTTAATCTGAGCCAACTGTGGGTCACCTACTCTTATGGCATGGCCGATTTCTTGGTATATCTCCGAGATGGGCTCAAAGTCCAAAATTAGGTGGACAACTCGTAGCTGTCTGTCCTTACTTACAAAGATTTCAGATTTCAGAAAGTAGTCGAGAATTGCAACATTGGTGTGGCTAAGCTTAGGAGCTATGCGCCTCTTATCTATAAAAAGAGCCGAGGAGCAAAACATGCTTAGAAAGTTAAAATCCATCATCAAAAGAAAGTAAAATGAAAGGGAAATAATGACATGGTTAGGGTTAAAGAATCTAAATCTCTTGCTAAGGAACCTAACTTTAAGGTATCTCACCTGGCTCTCCCTTTCGGACTGGACAATGAAGGCCATCATGCCATGCCCCTGAAGTAATCAATTAGTCGTCTTTCATCCCGTTATTAGATTTGAGGAGGCACGAGATGAGTCTAACAATATGCGATCTGGACTTGAGGTAAAACCATGCGTCAGCGAGTGAATGACACTCATACATATGAACCACATCGTGCCAAGTGAGCCTCAAGCCCAGGTGCTCGTTGAGAGCATCGACACTACCAAAGATCCTAAATAGATTGGGTGCGCATTGATGGGGGCATATCCTATGGTTGATAAGGTAATTCCGTGTTATCCTACCTATAGAGAGAGTCATTCCCCCTTCTATGAAAGCTATCATGGGGATGATGACTCCTCCCTTTTCTCTGTGTGACACTATTTGTTCTGGGAAACAGTATCACAGGATAACTTCCTGTGGTATGTGGTATTTATCCTTAAAGGCCTTTATTTTGGTAGGGGAGTCTACTAGATGCTTAAATCTACTCATCTGGACAAGTTAAGCGAAACAACTAAAAGTGATAAATGAAGAAATAAGAACTGGAAGGCCAAGGAGATAGGCTAAGGAGAAAAAAAAAAGTTTAAAGAAATAGAAAATTACAAGAACTAAGATGTGCGTGAATCCCTGAAACCTTTAGAAAAATTTTCAAGGATTTCTCAAAGAAAATGTGTGGGAAGTTTAGTATCTTAGAGAGCTTTGTGAGTTTAAGTGCTTGGGATCTCTAGAGAGCTTGAAGACTTGTGAAATGAGGGAAGTGATTTCTTAGGATGCTCTATATAAAGGGCGAAATTGAGTGGGAGTTATCTCGCCCAAAACCTAAGGAGAAATATCAGCCATTGGATTAGCGCTTCACCGTTGGATGTGGGGAATAACACACTACCTGGAGCAATTAATGACACCTCACAAGCTTCGAAGCATCAGTAGCAATCATGGGATTCGCAAAATGACACTCCCACGTGTGCAAATCAAAGGGCAAAATAATATAAATACTTGAAAAGTCAAAACTCCGGTTTTCTCCCTCTCATCACTCCACTTTTCTCCTTGGATGAGAGGGAGAAAACCGGAGTTTTGAGGGGCTATTGTAGGCTGAAGGGCCTAGATAATGTATTGGGTCTTGGATTTTAACCGAGAGCTCAGGTAGTTCGAGGACGAATGAATAATGGCGGATGGACCAAGCTCAGAACCTCATGAATGAGGCGCAAATGAAAAGGTGGTCCGAGGAGGAATACCTCCTTAGATAATTGGGAACAACTCTAGTGTGTATCTTGATAATTAAGGTGACCTTTCAAGAAGCTCCAGTGATAGGGACATGCATCATAAATGTACAAGGATGATGGGAACTCAGAAATATCTAAGGGAAAGTTGTTACCACCGCATTGAATGCACTGCAGCTATTTTTCTAGTTGCATTTATGTAGAGAAGATCCCTGAACAGTGCTACCTTGGTTACCACAACTCACAGAAAGCCAAAAAAGGTGTCTGATGGGATAGGTACTCAAGTAAGGTCTCAAATGATTAATAAGTGTAGGGTCAAGATGGTTCAAAGGGAGTTATATAATGTAAGAGACCCTCCATGAGGAAGGGATCGGAAAAATAAAGCAAGAATACTGTAGCAATCAAAATTGTACTTGTACTCTGTTTAGTTGATTTATATGGAAAATAACCTCCTCGAATGGTAAGTTCATTCATATCAGTACCTCTTATTTCTGTTTGATCATCATCTAATTCCATATTATCTATTATCCAACTCATTAGAGCCTAGTTCTTTAATCCACTCTCTACAAATTTATTATACTAGGCTTACTGGGCCAATATCCCACACACTTTGGGTTTGGGCTGCAAAATGTGTCCCTACAGCATTGATTTATTAAATCTTTTTGTGAACTTTTCGCGAGAAAAGAAAAAAGTAATTGATTTTTTTTGAAAATTTTTTATTTTTTTTTATAAAAGTGATATTAGAACTTTTTTGAAATGATATATTAATAAATGTCATAAGGTTACCTGTTAGCTGGACTCTTAAAACAAAAAATGTATAAAAAACAAAAATAAAACCATAAAAACATTGGGTGATGCAAAAACTTGAAAATGTAAAATGCTCTTTGTACCATATTTTTGCCAAAATTAAAATATAGAGTTGCAAAAAATTATGGAAATTTTCACCCAAAAAAAAAAAAAAAATTACTGATGACGAAAATCGCTGGCTGTCAGTATTAAAAATTCAGAATTTGCAGGCCTATACATATGTTTGTGTTTTGTCCCATATGACAAAAGCTTTCTCAGACTTCCATTTAATCCCTCCACAAAATTCACCTTTTTTTTTTTTTTTTTTTACATATATATCCAAGCCATATTCCACACACGTACGAGGAAACAATAGGTCCTCCATCCATATCTAGCAAGATTCCAAACACGTATTTTTGTTCATTTTAAACATGGTTCTCCATTTTCTTAGTACGTCGATTCAGGAAAAAGAAAGGACTTAATGTGTTTCACATTTTATTATTATTATTTTTAAATGTGTGTGAGGACAGCGCTAAAAGCATACAAAACGAAAGCATCGATCATTGGAGGCTTGGAGCCACCTCTTGCTATACTTTTATTCCCACGCAATGATTTCTGTTGGTTGGTTATAAAAGAATGAAAATAAAAATAAAATTTCCTGAGTTAAGCAATTTGAAGGCAGGAGGGTGGATTAGCCAATAAGGTCTCGTATATATAATCCATTAATCCAAAATTAATCTATATGATATCATATTATCATATACTATATAATAAAAGTTGGGCGTTGAAAACGTGATTGCGTCAAGTGGTTTTACCAAATTGCAGAAATTTCTTTAAATAGATATAATTTTTTTCTTTTATAATTTCCAAGTTAATCAAAATTTTAATTTGATTACAATCTAAATTTTATCTCAATTTGATCACAATCAAAATTCTTCATCTAATCCTTTATTAAAAAAAATACTTAATTTAAAAAAAAAAAAAACAGCAATATAATACACTTTTTAGCTTTAGATTTAAAAATAAATATATCTATATCTATCTATCTATATTATATATAAGAGGATTCACCTCCTTCAACTAGACTTTTTCCATGTCAAAAATACCCTCATCAAGTATCCAATAACTTTTCTTACAAGTTTTTTTCAAAAAGGGTCAATAAAGTAACACCAACTTCCTTTTCTTTTTTTTTTCAGAAACAGACATCCTTAATCAAGCTGGACTGGACTTGTGCTCAAAGATTTTGTAACTTCAATGCTTCTTGATCCTGTGCCGTTTTAAGCATGGACCCATGCAATATTGCAATAGCAACCATTTGATGATAAGGTTGTAGGAAAATAATTATATGTCTAGAAGATGCATTCTTCATTCCTCTAGGTTAGAGCATTAGAATTGGGGGTGTAAAAACCCCCCAGTTTCAATTTTACCCACTAAAGCCTTAAAACAACCCCCCCCCCCCCCCCCCCACATTTGGGTATATAAACCTTTTTTTTTTTTTTTTTGGCATCCTAACTGCAATGAGGTTGCATATATGCAACCTCACTGTTCATAAGGATGTAAAGATTATATAATTTTTTTAATCTCTTCTCTCTCTTCCTCTCACTTCTTCACACTCTGACCTCTCTCTCTCTTCTTTTTCTTTTCTTTTCTTTCTTATATTATTTGATGGTGTAATTATTATTTTAATGAGTTGTATATAAAAATAGAAACTAAGATGTTAGGTGAGGTATAAAATGAGATGGTAAAATAGATAGAGTAGGTTTTGAAGTTGTAAAATAGAACCTTTTTGGCATCCTTGATGCTAATGCTCTTATTTTCTTTAATGTATATTCATTATTTTTTTTTTTTTTGAGAATACTAAGTATTTTTAACACGGGGAGAGGGGAGAAGGTTTTTTAAAGAAATTTATAGTTGTGTATATCCAAAAAGGCCTATATTCATTATATTTCAAGATTAAGTGTTCGTTAGATAAACTCTTGAGTTATCTCTAGAATTCTCTTATTTATCCGTAAATGAGTCATGCTAAAAATTCAACAAAAATTCACAACATTTTGAAATTAGCATTATAAAAAATATAAAATTATATGTTTAAATTCTACTATCAATTTAAAATTTACCTTGTAAACTAAATAAAAGTGTACAGCATTATACAAATTGCAAAAAATGTACAATATTATACATATTTACATAAAAGTGTATAATATTATATATATTTATTTGATGATAATGTAAATCTTATATTTATAATATAATATAAACTAAAAATTTTCCTTTAAAAAAACTGAAATTATTATGAATTTTTATTGTGTCGACTGAGTCATCAATAAAAGGAGAAGAAAGCCCAGCTGAAAGGGAGAGAAAATCGGTCCAAAAAAAGAAAAGAGAAGAAAAGGAGAAAATACATTTTTTTAGATGCTGACATGATATAGCTATTATATAGGGAGACCATTTATTTTTGGGCATCTAATTATGTTCTCGGACGAGTCGAAACCAAGAAAACGACGCATCATATGCCGAAGCAGATTCTTGTGTTTTGATAGACTAACAAGCTGTGGTCTCCAATAATTCAAAAAATAATGTAAAACATTTGTTGGCTTGTGAAGGTGGTCCATTCGTAGAAATTTATTGCAACAGAAAGTGTACGATGATAATTTCTTTTGTGGGAAATGTTTACGGTCACTGCAAACTGCATTATTTATTGTAATTGGTATAATTTGATAAGATGACTGAAACTCAAAAGTTAACTCTACACCTTATAAAGTTGGTCAACAAACTAACATAAAGCAAAATAAATTGGCATAAAAGTGTTTCTTTACTGTGCCCATTAATACTAACCATTTTTTAATTTTTATTATTAGCTTTTTCGACAACACTAAAAAGCATACAAAACCAAAGCATCAGCCACCTCTTGCTTTCGCTAACAGACATGCAATATCTTTTGAGTGGTTTTAAACTTTTTTCTAAAGAATATATTTTTTCATGGGTTAATTAATTTTAAGGACTAAGGAGGGACTATGAATAAGACCACTTAAATATAATCCGTTAACCCTATTTTCATTTAAATAAGAGTACTTTAAATAAATAAAACAAATAAAAAGAAAAAAAATTTTACAGGATTGAAACGAGCACTTGGACAACACTAACTTGAATGAACGTTATGGTCAAAAAAATTGATATGATTATTTTAGAGGAGATGACCTTTACCTTTTTGTAACTTGTTGTGCAAGTAGCACCTAAAAATTCAAAACAAAAATCATAAATACAAAATTTATTAAGAAGTCAAGTGAATTCAAGAAGCTATACTTTTTTGAAAACATGATTGCGTCAAGTGGTTTTACCAAATGGTAGAAATTTTTTTGAATAGATATATATATTTTTTTTCTTTTATAATTTCTAAGTTAATCAAAATTTTAATTTGATTACAATCCAAATTCTATCTCAATTTAATTACAATCAAAATTCTTCATCTAATCCTTTATAAAAAAAATCCTTAATTAAAAAAAAAAAAAAACAGCAATATAATACACTTTTTAGATTTAGATTTAATATATCTATCTATCTATCTATAAGAAGATTCTCCTCCTTCATCTGGACTTTTTCCATGTCAAAAATACCCTAATCAAGTATCCAATAACTTTTCTTACAAGTTTTAAATAGGGCCAATAACATCACACCAATTTCCCTTTTTTTTCAATTAAAAAAAAAAAAAAACCGACATCCTTAATGTACGACACAGGACTACTTGAGCCCATTGGGGCCTTGGGCCTTGCGCTCCAATCTTACAGTATGCCCCACGAGCCCAACCTCTTCACCCCAAAATAGAACCCAAGACCTACTAAGGTTATGGGCTAGGATCCCATATTACTATGTTCAGTCTAAAACCCTTTTGGCGCACCATTGTAATACTTTCGCACCATAATACGTAGCCCAGGAATTGTCTGGTCACTCACATCTTGGACGAGAATGTAATTGCTTGGAAGCACCATATCTCAGATGGCCGGTATTGTCTCAGGTAGTATCCCTACCATAAAGGGCTCCTAATGTGGGAACCGGTTCTAAGGCCACTCCCACCTAAACATCCACTTACACTTAATGATATTGGACATCCTATTGCACTAACCTCAAGAGCAATCATAATCTTTCTATTAATACTAGGCTATAAATAGAGGAAGAGAAAGGAGAAGAAGGTTGTTGAAAGGTTCCCAAGGAAATAGAGAGTAAAGCAAGAGAGTGAATCAGAGAGAGGAGAGGCGGTTTCATTGAGTCTCTGTGTCGAGAATAACCTAAAGTAGGAAATCCTAAACCCACTTTGCAAATAAGTTGTGAGCCCAATTAAGGTTAGGCCCAATAGCCTCATTTTAGGCACACATAATTGGCGTCTTCTGTGGGAATCTCCTACAAAACTGTGATTCGACAGAGACTCATGCATAGGAAAATGTCTGAAGGAGATTCAGGAGGCCACGCTGAAGGCGGGTTTGTGGGGTCTTCTTGGGGATCCACGTGGTGGGAGCGGAGACATAAGAGACGTGAGGATAGGGAGTGTGAGCAAGAAGAGGAAGAGTCTGGCCTCAAAGAGGGGTCATATCAGATACACCGCACGATATCAGGTGCCTTGGGGCACGAGCAATTCAAGGAGTGAGATCAGGAGGTGGAGCAGTTGCACAGATTGGTGAGGGATTTGGAGTTGGAGGCAAGAGGTAAGCGCCAAAGAAGGAACCGAGAAGAACAAGAAAGGAGGGATGGTAGTGTGGGAAATCGATGTAGGGAGGGATCTAACCAGTCTGGTTCCCGTCCACGCCAAGATCGTTCCCATTCACAAGAATCACATCGATGTAGGAACTATTCACACTCCCGAGAATCACTTTGACGTAGGAACAGTTCCCATTCTCGGGAGTCGCGTTGATGTCGGGACCGATCATGTTCACGTGGGTATATTGATCGGGGTTCGGATTCCTCGGAGGAGTAACAACCGAACAATGCTGCTATGGATGCTATGAGTCACACTTTATGAAGAGCTGGTCGATCTCCGTTCTCAAATGAAATTGAATGGGCCCCAATGTCAAGCAGATTTACACGACCACCATTTAATTCCTACGATGGGAAAATAGACCTGGTAGAGCATCTCAATCATTATATTCATATGATGTCTTTGCATTCACACAATGATACGCTGATGTGTAAGGTGTTTCCCTCAAACCTTAGACCCAAGGCATTATGATGGTTTAATGGGCTGCGAAAAGGCTTCATTCACAGTTTTGCCTAGCTAATCAGGAATTCGGTGCTCGGTTTGTAACGTGCAGCTGAGTGCCACAACCAGTGGATGTGTTGCTTTCTATGAAGATGAAGGTCGGTGAAACCCTTTGCAGTTATGCCAATCGGTATTGGGAGCTTTACAATGAAATTGACAAAGGTAACGAGAAGACAAAGGTAACGAGAAGATTGCAGCAAACACTTTTAGGATGGGGCTCCCTAAGGATTCCGAAGTACGGGAGTCGTTAACAAAAAGGCCTCCCGAGGATATGAGGCAACTTATGAGACGTATTGAGGAGTATAAGCACCTCGAGGATGATCGGCTGCGGAGTAAGGGCAAAGCCCCGTAACTAAATCGTTCATGGCAGGGCGTTTTTCCCCTGAGGCCACAAAAGGACTTGAGGACACAAGAACCTCAAGCATAAATGAGGGAAGTGAATGTGGCATTCAAGGAGCTAGTTCACAAGATCGTAGACCAGATTAAGAATAGACTGTTCTTCAGGTGGCCGAATAAGATGAGGAGCGACCCATTTCGAAGGAACCAAAACTTGTATTGTACCTATCACAGGGATAAGGGGCACACCACCGAGCAATGTTGGGTATTAAAAGATCATTTAGGGTAGCTAGTGAAAGCCGAATATTTGAAGGAGATGAGGAGCGACCCAAAACTTCAGGTGGCCGAATAAGATGAGGAGCGACCCATTTCGAAGGAACCAAAACTTGTATTGTACCTATCACAGGGATAAGGGGCACACCACCGAGCAATGTTGGGTATTAAAAGATCATTTAGGGTAGCTAGTGAAAGCCGAATATTTGAAGGAGTTCATAGTGGATTTTGGAGACCGGGGTGCCGGCCATGGTACTCAGCAAAAGGGGAATCCTCTCCCACCGCCATTAGGGGTGATTGAAGTCATCCAAGTTGCCCCGAAAGGTACGACTATAAACGAAATAGGAGTGTTGACAGTGGCACCCATGCATAATCGCTTTGGAGACCAACCTCCCGAGAAGAAAATGAAAATTAGTTGAGGGCCCATTGCTTTTAACGAGGAGGATCTGGAGGGAACGGTTCAACTGCACGATGATGCATTGGTAGTGACAGTGCGGATAAGTGGCTACTTAGTGGAAAAAGTGATGGTAGACCAAGGAAGCGGGGCAGATGTAATGTACCTGGACCTATTCAAGGGGCTCGAATTAAAGAATCAGGACTTGATGAAGTATGATACGACGTTGGTCTTGTTTGATGGAAGGGTGGTGATTACTGAAGGTCAAATTTTCCTTCTCGTGAATATGGATGGTAAGGAGGTGATGGTGCCCTTCATTGTAATCAACTCATTCACACCATACACGGTGATCCTTAGGAAGGCTGTGGATTCATGCGATGGGGGCTGTTCCGTCCATATTGCACGTGAAGGTCAAATTTCCTATCGAACAGGGCGTTGCTGTAGTTTGGGGAAGTCAGCAAGTGGCCAGATAGTGCCTAGTTGCCGCAGTTAGTTGGAGGGACAAGCAGGCAGAACAAAAACAAATCAACCAGGAGGCTTCTTTATAGCAATTACAGGATCCCTGAGAAGAAATGGGGGCTGGATGTGCCGAGAAACTAATTAAGGTTAAAATATTATCGAATACTGAGGTATTTTCAGATAGGAACGAGTATGAAAGATCAGGACAAAGTAGAAATGTTGTTATTCCTCATGCAGAGTGTGGATATGTTTGCATGGAGTCCGTACGAGGTGCCCGGGGTGGACCCCGAATTCATCGTCCATAAGCATAATGTAGACCCTTCATTCCCTCCTACGAAGCAGAAGCCGTGGAGGGCGGCCAAGGAGCATGTTGAGGCGGTAAGATCGAAAGTACAAAGGTTGAAGGAGGCTGGGGTGATAAGGGAGATCTTCTTCCCGGAGTGGTTGGTTAACACGGTGGTGGTGAAGAAGAAAAGTGGGAAATGGAGGGTATGTGTGGACTTCACGGATTTGAACTGGACTTGCCCAAAAGACCCATTCCCTATGTTGAAGATCGACTAGTTGGTAGATGCCACGTATGGACACTCGAGGATAATCTTCTTGGACGCCTTTCAAGGGTATCAGCAGATTGCTCTAGCACCCAAGGACCGAGAAAAGATGGCATTCATTTCCCCGGATGCAAACTATCATTATAATGTGGTGCCATTCGAATTGAAAAATGCCGGGGTCACGTACTAGAAGACGATGATGAGGATGTTTCGGGATAAAAAAGGGTGTACGGTTGAAGTATACATTGACGATATGGTAGTGAAGAGTAAACGGGAATCACGGCATGTAAAAGATCTTCGGGGAGTGTTTGAGGTACTTCAGCAACATAAGTTGCGTCTAAATGCTGAGAAGTGCGTTTTTGGTGTGGGAGCTGGTAAGTTCTTGGGGTATCTGATCACCAATCGAGGAATAGAGGCCAACCCCAATCAGATTGAAGCCGTGAATCGCCTTAAGTCGCCGAGCAATCCAAAAGAAATGCAAGTATTAACCAATATGTTAGTTGCACTTAACCGGTTCATCTCCAAATTCGCTGATTGCTGTAGACTATTCTATCAGCTTCTGAAAAAGTGGAAAGGATTTCAGTGGAATGAGGAGTGTGACAGAACCTTTCGAGATTTGAAGGATTATCTGATGCAAGCGCCCATGTTAATGGCCCCAGAGTCCGAGGAGGATTTATTCATGTACCTCTCAGTGTCCGATCATGCCGTGAGCACCGTATTGCTAAAAGACCAAGGAGTATAGCAACCAGTGTATTACATCAGCAAAACCTTGGTTGATGTCGAGATAATATACCTACCCTTGGAAAAGCTGGTGTTAGCCCTAGTGCATGTTATGAGGAAGCTACCGCATTATTTTCAAGCTCATACTGTATTTGTCCTGACCGAGTATCCTTTATAGTCATTGTTGAAGAGATCAGGCTTCACGGGTCGAATAGCTAAATGGGGGACCTGACTAGGCTCCTTTGACATACGATATAGGCCGCGGAGCTCTGTAAAAGGCCAGGTCCTTGCTGATTTTGTTGCGGAGTTTTCTCCAAAAAGCGACGGGAAGGTGGTTTATCATGTAGAGAATCGCCCGTGGAGAGTGTTTGTCGATGGTGCTTCAAGTGCCACAGGGGCTAGTGTCGAAATTGTCATAATTACTCTGGAAGGAATACAGTTGGAGCATTCCTTTATATTGGGATTTAAAGCCTCTAATAACGAGGCCGAGTACAAGGCTTTTTTTGCCGAATTGAGGATCGCTTTTTGGCATGGGCGCCTGGGACGTAGAGATTTACTTTGATTCTCGACTGGTTGTTAATCAAGTCCAGGGCAGCTTTGAGGCTCGGGACTCTCGGATGAAAGCATACTTACGGGTAGTGAAGCAAATCATGAACAAGTTATGTACAACGAAGGTGGCCCAAATGGGCCAGGCGCAGAACAGATATGTTGACTCCTTAGCTACATTAGCATCATCAACGACTGAGGAGGTGCCTCGGCTAATCAAAGTGGAGCTTATAAAGGAGCCAAGTATTAGTATGGCAGATAACGCCAGTACGGCCGGGGTCGACGTTGCCATGATTGCAGCAACCAAGCCATGTTGGATGGACTTGATCATTGACTTCTTGGCGAAGGATCGAGTTCCGAATGACGAAAAAAAGGCCAATAAGATCTGTTGAGTGGCTTCTCGGTATTGATTGTCAGCAGATCGCAAGTTATACCAGAGGTATTTTGGGGGATCGTACCTCTCATGCTTGCATCTCGAGAAAGTAAATGAACTTCTATCCGAGTTACATGATGGAGTGTGTGGCAGCCATATAGGGGGGCACTCATTAGCACATCGCGTAATGACTCAGGGGTTTTAGTGGCTGTAGATGCAGAAAGATGCCGCCGAATATGTGCTTAAATGTGAACGATGCCAAAAGCATGCTCCTTTGATCCACCAGCCAACAAGTCATCTGAATCCCATCAGCAGCCCATGGCCGTTTGCACAATGGAGGCTATATATTCTCGGCCCATTTCCTTGGGCAATAGGCAATCATAGGTTCATGTTAGTGGCGGTAGATTACTTCACGAAATGGACAGAAGCCGAGGCTTTAACTAATATCCAGGATGTAGACGTCAAGAAGTTTATGTGGAAAAACATAGTTACGATATTTTGGGTGCCGAAATTGCTGATATCAGATAACGGACTACAGTTTAACGGTAAAGATTTTCATGCTTTTTGTAGTGATCTTGGCATCAAAAACAGGTATTCCACTCCAGCATATCTACAGAGCAATGGCCAAGCTGAAGCTACCAACAAGGCAATCATGAACGGGTTAAAGAAAAGATTGGATGGTGCAAAGAGAAAGTGGGTAGAAGAGCCACCTAATGTTTTGTGGGCTTACTGAACAACCCCTAGGAGGTCCACTGGGGAGACTCCGTTCTCCTTAACATATGGAGCAGAAGCCGTGATACGGGCCGAAATGAACTTATGCAGCGCACGAGTTGTAAGATTTGACCTCGCCCAAAACAATGAGCTAATGATAGAACATTTGGATGGGTTGGATGAATGTCAAGAAGTGGCTATTATACGACTGGCAGAGTATCAACAAAAACTTGCCCAACGTTACAACTGAGAAGTAAAGACTAGAGAGTTTAGTGCTGGGGACTTGGTGCTGAGGAAAGCCATGGGGAATATGCGAGATACAAATGCCAGGAAGTTAGCCCAAGCTTAGGAAGGACCGTACAGAGTTACTGCCATCATGGGCGTAGGAGCGTACTATTTAGAAGACCTCAACGAGAGGCCACTTCCCCGGCCATGGAACGTGCATAATCTGAAGAAATTCTACCACTAGCAGTCAATGCTAGAAGGCGTAGGTTGAATGTAATACATTGTATGCATATTTTTAACCTAATACAGTTATGGAACCTATTTGTCCAGATATATTCTTACTTGTTATTAAAAAATGAGCGAAACCTTAATTAATTATTGTTAAGTCATTATTAGTTCATTGTAATCGACAAATTAGCAAAGAACTATCAAGTTTTAATTAAGGATTGAAACCTATCTTTGGGTCGTTCCTCAACACCAAGTAGGCGGAAACCTTATTCTAGATTTTCCTAAGGACTGAAACCTATCCCTGGGTCGTTCCTCAACACCGGGCAGGCGGAAACCTAATTCTAGATTTTCCTAAGGATAGAAACCTATCCCTGGGTCGTTCCCTCACATCGGGCAAATGGAAACTGTCTCGGTGGGGGTCTAGTAACTGGAAAGGTAACAACAAGGTTTCGAATAGCAAGCCGAGGTAAAACCACCCCGTCAATGGGAATGCATATATGAAATAGGAGAACAATCAAGAAAAGTGACATAAAGGACAACCAAACGGCGAAAAGTTATAATTAAAGCTGATAAAGGTTAAACCAGAGTTTTGTCACCACAACCTGGTGACAGGGCAAATGAAACTTGGTAGAACAATAATTAAAATAGTGTTCGGTCACCACAACCTGGTGACCATAGGCATGTCAAAAGTAAAGGCAAACAGAAGTTAAAAAAAAAAAAACAACAACAACAACAACAACAACAATAACAATAACAACAATTACTACTACTAGTTAAAAACGAAGATATTAAATGGCCGGATCGGTGGGCGGGACTTGGGCGTTATCGGCTGGTTGGCTGGGAACACCCTTGGTCGGTGGCTACTAACCTTGCACATAATCAGCAACATCCAGGTCACTGGTAACCTCATGATCGGCGTTATCCCCATGGGCGTCAATCGCTTGGACCAACTCCCTCATGCTAGGAGTGTCCTCGTTTGTAGCATCAACCTAACTCTGGGCGGAGGGTGGAGGAGCCGAGTAAAGGATTTGAGCTGGATTCCTCAAAAGGGAGTCCTCGGGGAGTTCCATCGCTTGGAGCGCCGTTAGCCATCCCTCCCCGAAACCATGAAAACGCACTTGATGGACAATGGGCTCTGCGGATTTCTCGGCGTCTGTGAAGTCCTCATCGTACCATTTGCTCTCATAGGCTTCAAGGGCTAATTTCAAATAAGCTATTTGATCGGCTTGGGCCAAATTCAAGCTAGCAGCCTCCACCAATTTGAGCTCAACACCCCTCAGCCGGTCTTCTGCCTCGGCCAACTTCTCCTCCACCAATTGCCGAGTTTTCTCCGCGGCTTGAGCTTTCTTCTCGGCGACTTCAGCCTCCTTACCATTCTCCTTGATTATGGCATTGGTGACGTCCTTCAACGCCTTTTCCCGATCGGCATCCTCAACGAGCTCCTTCAGCCTCTCACCAAGTATGTGTGTTATCTGCACGGATTGATATCACGAAAACAGTAAGTATAAAGGCTGGGAGAACACTTGCGCTTCAAAACAAGAAGAAAAAGGGTAGAAAGAGAAATTACTGCCACTGTATGCCACTGTAATCGCTGCACCAGCAAGTCTTCATCCCCTTTTATGAAGAACCGGACATCCTCGAGCAGGAGGAGTCCGTGTACTAGACTCTAGGCCACCCTCCCCCATGACCCTTATCCCACGTCCTTATGCTCTTGGTGGACGGTAGAGGCCTGTCATTGAACTTGAAGTCAGGTTTTCAGACGTTCTCGGGCCGGATGAGGATGTTACATCCTTGCTACCCTTGGCAGGAGGCTTAAAACCACCCCCCGGTTCTTGAATAGTAATCCCCTCCCTGGGGTGGGGTCTTTGTAGGCACATCACCGGGGACCTTTGAGGGATGATCACCAACCTTTGGTTTCTTTTTGGGACGGCTGGAATCAGGGAAAGGGGGAGCACGGTCCTCGCCTTGAGGCTGGGCTGGGGATTGCGTGCTGGGTATGAATCGGTTAACGGTCATCTTTCTTCTAGTCTCCATAGCATTGTCTTGATCTTCTTCTTTTCCTCCTGGCTCGGCTGCTTGAGCTGGGGCTGCTTGAACTTGGCCTTCGTTTTCTTTTATAGGAACGTGTCCCCGTTCCTTAAGAGCTCGAGAGACTCATTCAGCTAATTTGTCCTTGACCGGGGCGAGGTCTTCGGCGGTAATATAGTAAGGGCTGAGGTCTCGGGCCTCGCAGGTAGTCAATGAGGGCGGGAGGAAATTGGCATGTCTGACGTCAATGTAAGACAGTAGCGGGCTGTCAAGTGAAATCGCTTGGCTGAACAGTTGCCAAGTCCTATACCTGGGGTGGACACCTAGAATAAGGTGTGATGCTCAGAGCTATCCGTCTGTATGAACAAATATCTCAGACTTGAGCACAAAATTCAGGTCTCTTATGTGTACTACTCTCAGATCCTGAACAAATACTCTACTGTCTACAACAAATATACAATGATTTAGCACCCATATTATCAAGATAATCATAAATTGAAAAGCTAATTAGTGATCGGCACGAACCAACTTCACGTCGTGAGAGGGGGCAAGGAATTTCCCTGACAAACCAATTGCCGTGCACTCGGACAAACTCCCCGGTGGAATTCCTATTAGAGTTAGGTAGGCATGAAATTAGCTGTACCCGTATATCCCTAACCTTTATGTAATAATTGGTTTTCTTATTGCCGCACAGACTATACATGTGGTTTATATCATGTGATCTAATTGCAAGCCGAATATTTCATTCAACCTACTGACACAACTAACTATCCGATAAAAGTTGGGGGGAAGTTGGTCGGGACACAATCCATAATACCTAAGGGTTTTGAGTAGAAAAGGGTCCACAGGAAACCTAACCCTGCCCTCTAGGATGGCCATTAAGGGGAAAAAAGTGGTATTGACCCTTTTGTGGAGAGCAATTTCGCTCTCATGATAGTATGCCACATACACGTCATTAAAGACATTGCATGTCTGCCAAAAAGTGGCTAAGGACGCCTCAGTGTTTAGAAAGTGAGTGAAGCCCATCCTAAATTCTAAAATTGGAGGAAAAAAAAAGTTTGATGGAAGAAACTTAAACAAAAGAAAGAGGAAGAGGACTTACTTTGGGCTCTAGGAGAAAAGGGGGCGTATTCTGGGCTGAAAGATAATCGCACAGATGAATGCACGGCATATAGGGAACTCAGAGAACGAAGAGTGCAAAAGTGAAAGAATAGTTTAGAATGAACTATTTATAGGGATCAAAAGGGGGGGGGGGGGAATAAATGCTCTTTAATAAATGAGGAGCGGGAAACCCTATAAATCCACATCCCAACTCCCACATGCGTGTTGCCTCAGTTCACGAACCGTCAGACAATGATGACGGCTAAAACCAATAGTCTGGGGAACGCACCTTTTTAGGACGCATTAAAGAGGCCCTTAACCACCCAATATCAAACCGTGGGGCTTTCCAGGGTAGTCTCAGTCCCTTGGTCTCCTTGATTCCTTCTCGGGTGTGGGGCACGAATCAAAGGGGGGCTAATGTTTGGCATGAGACTACCCAGGCCCATTGGGACCTTAGGCCTTGCGCTCCAATCTTACAGTATGGCCCACGGGCGCAACCTCTTCATCCCAAAATAGAACCCAAGACCTATTCAGGTTATGGGCTAGGATCCCATATTACTATGTTTAGTCCAAACCCATTTGGCGCACCATTGTAATACTTTCGCATTGTAATACGTAGCCCATGGATTGTCCGGTCACTTATATCTTGGACAAGAATGTAATTGCTCGGAAGCACCATATCTCGGATGTCCGATATTGTCTCGGGCAGTATCGCCACCATACAGGTCTCCTAATGTGGGAACCAGTTCCAAGGCCACTCCCACCTAAACATCCACTTACAATTAACGATATTGGACCTCTTGTTACATTAACCTCAAGGGCAATCATAATCTTTCTACTAATATTGGGCTATAAATAGAGGAAGAGAAAGGAGAAGAAGGTTATTGAAAGGTTCCCAAGGAAATAGAAAGTAAAGAAAGAGAGTGAATCAGAGAGAGGAGAGGCAGTTTCACTAAGTCTCTGTGCCGAGAATAACCCAAAGTAGAAAATCCTAAACTCACTTTGCAAATAAGTTGTGAGCCCAATTGAGGTTAGGGCTAATAGCCTCATTTTGTAACTTCAATGCTTATTGATCCTATGCCGTTTTAAGCATGTACTCATGCAATATTGCGATAACAACCATTTGATGATAAGGTTGTAGCAAAATAAATATATGTCTAAAAGATACACTTTTCATTCCTCTAGGTTAGAGCATTAGCATTGGGGGGTGTAAAAATCTCCTAATTTCAATTTTACCCATTAAAGCCTTAAACACCCCCCCCCCCCCCAACATTCATGTATGTAAACCCCTTTTTGTTTTTTGCATCCTAGCTATAGTAGTGAGGTTGCATCTATTCATGAGGATGTAAAGATTATATAATTTTTTAATCTCTTCTCTCTCTTCCTCTCACTTCACACTCTGACCTCTCTCTTTTCTTTTTCTTTTCTTTTCTTTCTTATATTATTTGATGGTGTAGTTTATATTATTTTAATGAGTTATATATAAAAATAGAAACTGAGATGTTGGGTGAGTTGTAAAATGAGATGGTAAAATAGATAAAGTAGGTTTTGAAGTTGTAAAATAGAACTTTTTTGGCATCGTAGATGCTAATGCTCTTATTATCTTTAATGTATGTTCATATATATATATATATATATATATTAGAATACTAAGTATTTTTAATATACACACACAGGGTGGAGAGGGGATAAGGTCTTTTAAAGAAATTTACAGTAGTGTATATCCAAAAGGGCCTATGTTTATTATATTCAAGATGAAGTGTTCGGTGGGTAAACTCTTGAGTTATCTCTAGAATTCTATTATTTATCCATCAACAAAAATTCACAACATTTTCAAATTAGCATTATAAAAAATATAAAATTATATGTTTAAATTGTACTATCAATTTAAAATTTATATTGTAGACTAAATAAAAGTGTACAACATTATACACATTGTAAAAAATGTACAATATTATACATATTTACATAAAAGTGTATAATATTATACATATTTATTTGATGATAATGTAAATCTTATATTTATAATATAATATAAACTAAAAATTTTCCTTTAAAAAAACTGAAATTATTATGAATTTTTATTGTGTCGACTCGGCATGAGTCATCAATAGAAGGGGAAGAAAGCCCAGTTGTAATAGAGTGAAAATCAGTCCAAAAAAAGAAAAGAGAAGAAATGGAGAAAATTCATTTTTTTAGATGCTGGACATGATGTAGCTATTCAATGGGGTGGACCATTTATTTTTGGGCATCTAATTATGTCCTCGGACGAGTAGAAACCAAGAAAACGACGCATCATATGCCGAAGCAGATTCTTGTGTTTTAATAGACTAAGCTGTGGTCTCCAATAATTCAAAAAATAATTTAAAACATTTTTTTTTTTTGTTTTTTTTTTGTTTTGTTTTGTTGTTTTTTTTATAAGAATGTGAAGGCGGTCCATTCGTAGAAATTTATTGCAACAGAAAGTGTACAATCATAATTTTTTGTGGGAATTGTTAACGGTCACGGCAAACTGCACTCTTTATTGTGGGGTCCATTTAATAAAAAAAATTGGTATAATTTGATAAGATGCTTGAAACTCAAAAGTTAACTCTGCATCCTATAAAGTTAAAGTTAGTGTCCGTTTGGGTCTGGATCATGCGTTTTTTTTTTTTTTTTTCATGCGTTTTGGGATAAATTTTATTGTTATGGCTACTGTTAATACATTGTGTATGAATAGTCGCTGCAAAGTTTAATTTGTCAAATAATTTTCAGCCAATTAGTACACACCGTGTATTATTTATGAACCCATAAATTTCAGCAATTTTTTCATTAAAAATAGATCACACAGTACTATTCACACAGTTAAAAAATAGGTCATGCTAACAAGTGCCCTTAGGACACTCTTTAAGAATCCATTTTAAGAAAAATTTTATGGGAAAAGAAGAAAAACAATTAATGTCAAAACTTTCTTAAAATGAATTCTTAAAAAATGTCCTAATAACACTCATTAGCATTTCTCTTTAAAAATTATTTTCCTACAGTATTTTTCCACGTATTAGTCAACAATTTAACATAAAACAAAATAAATTGGCATAAAAGTGTTTCTTTTCGGTACCCGTTAATACTAAACATTTTTTAATTAGCTTTTTCGACAACACTAAAAAGCATACAAAACCAAAGCATCAGCCACCTCTTGCTTTCGCTAACAGGCATGCAATTTCTTTTGGGTGGTTTTAAACTTTTTTCTAAAGAATATACTTTTTAATGGGTTAATTAATTTTGAGGACTAAGGGGGGACTATGGATAAGACCACTTAAATATAATCCATTAATCCTATTTTCATTTAAACAAGAGTACTTTAAATAAATAAAACAAATAAAAAGAAAAAAAAAATCACAGGATTGAAACGAACACTTGGACAACACTAACTTGAACGAATGTTATGGTTAGAAAAATTGATATGATTATTTTAGAGGAGATGAATTCAAGTTATTCATTTAACATTTACCTTTTTGTAACTTGTTGTGCAAGTAGCAACTCTAAAATTCAAAACAAAATTCATAAATACAAAATTTATTAAGAAGTTAAGTGAATTCAAGAAGCTATACTTTTTTTTTTTTTAATATCTTTTCTTAAAATCTAATATATTATTTTTAGAAATCGAATAATCTAAACTTGGAAGTTATCTTTTCAGGTGTCCAATCCATTCAAGAATTACCTAAATGATTCATTAGATAAAAAAAAAAAAAATAAAAAAAAAATAAAGAAATTGTCAATCTTGAGGCAAGAACATAAAAGAGTTTGAGGTTCTATCAGGCGATGAATTATTTAGATTTCTCATTATTTAACTAGCTTTCCACCTCACCAAATTTTGCATTTAATTTCTTCTCGATTTTTTTTATTTTTATTTTTTGCATTTAATAGGATAAATACATTTATTATCATGTATTAATTATCTTGCGTGGTATGCTAATTATTCATATTTGTATATATAAATTTGGAATATAACTCTTTATTGTTCACTTTTTCATAATTCCAAAATAAACTATATTATGTAATTGAGAGTGATTTAATAATAATATTCACAAAACCCTCCAAGTCTAATAGTATTTATGTACTCGAGCCCTCCAAGCTCTTGTTATCAATGGACTTTGTGAGTCCTTTCTCCACTCTAACTTCAAATCCATAATTTTGCTCCAATGCAACCTCAAACCTCCACGGGGAGGTTGTTGTAGAAGGTAATGGCTTTAATCTCCCAAATAAAAGTCAAATCAGAAAAATACCATGGTATGTGGCTATGTAGAGAGAAGATGTAGAGAGAAATGAGTTTTTGACCTAGAGTTTATCTTGGCTCTCTAACACTTCAATTGGGAATTTTTGATTATGAAAATTTGTGAAAAATGATGTTTAAATAGGTGGGCAAGAGTTGGCATTCTAGAGAAATTCTTAACAAATTTCTCTCAAGATCTGACGGTTTCGCTTGAGCCAATATGTTCGAAGTGTTTGGCGAAATAGCTACGTAACTGCTTTTCAAAATCCAAATTCGCCTAACACCTTAATGTCACTTGAGTGAAAATCTTCAACTAGCAATTCTAAATTCCAGCTTCACACATATTCTACCCAATACAAAATAAACTTCCACAAAATTTACAACTCAAAGGCAAAATGAAAAAATACAATCAATTTTTCATGGAATTTTCTTACACAATATAAGATTTAGTAGATTAAGCTAAAAACATTCTTGTTCCGCCATCTTAGATGTTGTTTATCTTCTTTTATTTTTCTTGCCAAGATGAACTGTTGGGAATATCTTGTTTTTCCCCAATCGTTTTTGATAATGAATTTCTTAATCTCGTACCCAGGCCTCTTTAGAGTCAAAAAGACTTTAGACCACTAGATTCTTCCCCAAGTTGTCCAAAATTATTGTATTGTGGTCAAAGAGAATGATTGGGAGGTGCTTGACTTAGGCTTTATTGATCACTATTGGCTACAACACAATCGATTCATTCCTCTATTGAACCCCAAATCAATCAATCCGAAACTCTCCACAAAGTTGTTCAAGTCTTCTCTAGAAGATTCAGCCACTGACCTACTACCTTTGCGTTCTTTAATTTGGCTAATTACACTGTTAAAATCTCCTACACATATTCACAGGTCAACAGAGGATTTTGATATTTTCTTGAATTCTTCCTAAAAATTTTTCTGTAAAGAGATTTTTTTTTGGGTAACAAAAAACCAAAATATTAATAAAATGTTGGTTTGGGCAACAAGCTCATTGTCTACATTTTTCGGCCTAAATAGAGGCCCTTAGTTCTATGGAAGTTTTTATTTTTTTATTTATTTTTTAGATATACCAATTGTTGAGGGTGGGGGATTTAAACTTGGACGTCTCCATTGGAAATAGCAAAAGATATCAGTTGAGTTACTGGCAGGACTAGCACAACAAATTTGGAGGCTTAAGGTGAGATATTTAGGCGGGACATTTTCTATTATTTAAATATTAATTAAATTATATTAATTAAATTTTTGATTTTTTTAATTTAAAATCTATTTTTCTTACTATTTAAAATAAAAGAAAATTAATAATTAAGTTTTTAAATCCAAGCTCCGTTATCATTTTCTTTTTAGTTGATAATATGGTTAATTCATTGAATTATTCTTGTAAATATTTATAATTAAAAAATATTTACAAAGAGAGAAAGCACGATCTATAATAGAAAAATTATAAATTAACTAGAACAAACTAAAATTTCAAGTATAGAATACTAAAACTTGATTTATCAAAAGCACAATTGCAACTTTACAACATAAATTCTTTTTATATATAATTTCAGCTTTACAAAATAATATGATTGCTTTTAAAAAACACAAAAAATTAATTTTAATAAAATCTAAATTATTATAAATTTATAATAAATTTTATTAAATTGAGATAACACTTGTACATATAATAGAATAAACGATTTTTCTAAAATGGATGGGTAAAAAAGCAACAAAAGTATTACTTGGTGTGGGTTGAATTAAGAGAAGCATTCTCTAAAATAAATAGCAGGGGACCTGCCCACTCAATATTGAAGTTTGAATTAAAATAAGCGAAAAGTTAACGAATTCCGTATGGGCATTGGTTTATTAAATACTCCCTCCGTCCTATTTTTTTTGTCCTGTTTGAAAAGTCAAACTTTTTAAGGGAACATCATTTATTGTCTTGTCTACATTTTAAAATTGTATAAGTTTCCAAAACCACCCTTAAAAAAATTTATCAAAAAATTGAATTAGTAAATTAATAGGGGTATAATAGGAACATTAGTAAATTAATGACTTTTATTTTTAGAAACATGACAATATTTTGGGACATCTCAAAATAGAATAGAGGACAAAAAAGTAGAATGGAGGGAGTATTATTTTATAAATTTTTTGTGATAAAAGAAAAAAGTAACTGATTTTTTTGACAATTTTTAATAAAATTTGTATTAAAACTTTTCTAAAATGATATATTAAAAAATATCCTAAGGTTACCTATTAACTGGACCCTTAAAAAAAAAATTTATAAAAAAAAAAATTCAAAAGTTGCTTAATGCTAAAATAGTAAAAACATTTACATTAGGTGATGCAAAAACTTGAAAATGTAAAATGCTCTTTGTACTATTTTTTTGCCAAAATTAAAATATAACAAAAAAATTATGGAAATTTTAACCCAAAAAAAAAAAAAATTACTGATGACGAAAATCGCTAGTTACCAGATCAACGTGTGTCAGGTTTTTAAGTAACTCAAATTTTGAGAACTAGATTGATATGTAAAACTCAAGTTTCTTGAATTCGAGTTTCAAAATCATGGTATATTGCTAAATATTTTATAAACAATGTATATTGTTAAATATTTTGTCAAATAGTAGTAGTGGGCCCTTTTTGCCCATGTTTGTGTTTTGTCCCATGAGACAAAAAGCTTTCTTAGACTTCCATTTAATCGCTCCACAAAATTCACCATTTTTTTTTCACACGTATATCCAAGCTATATTCCACACACTTATGAGGAAACAATAGGTCCTCCATCAATGTATAGCAAGATTCTAGACACATAGTTTTCTTCATTTTAAACATGGTTCTCCATTTTCTTAGTACGTCAATTCAGGAAAAAGAAAGCATTTAATGTGGTTCACATTTTTTTTTTTTTTTTTAAATGTGTGTGAGAACAGCGCTAAATTAATGGTCTGTTTGGAAGTTTAGAGAGGGAGGAGAGTAGAGGGGAGGAGAGTAGAGGGAAATGGTTCATCTCCACCTTTTTTGGATGTTTTTAAAATTAGTAAGGTGGAAGGGAGTAATTAGCCTTTCCCTTTATTTGGATGTTTTAAAAATTAGGATGGAGAGGAGAGGAAATGATTAAAATAGACAAATTTACTCATATTTAAAAATGGACTTGCAATATTGGTTTATTATTAATTTAGAAAGGGTAAATTGGGAAATTTATCTAGTCAATAATTTATCTACTCTACTCTCCCTCCAAATCTCTCAAATTTGGGGGAATTAAAAATGAGGGATTAGAGGTGGTTGAAACCCCTCCAAACTCCTCTCTCTCATTCCTTAAAAAACTTCCAAACAAGGTAATTGAATTATTTTCCCTCCCTCTACTCTACTCCCCTTCCTTTTTAAACTTCCAAACATGCCATAAAGCATACAAAACGAAAGCATCAATCATTGGAGGCTTGGAGCTACCCCTTGCTTTTATTCCCAAACAATGATTTCAATTGGTTGGTTGTAAAAGAAGAAAATAAAAATAAAATTTCCTGGGTTAAACAATTTGAAGGCAGGAGAGTGGATTTGCCAATTAGGTTTTGTAAATATAATCCATTAATCCAGAATTCATCTATATCATATTGTGGGAACAATTTTTGTCTAGACCAAGTGTTGCACTTGTAGTCATTTTTAGTTTGGAGAGTCCCACATTGGAAGGAAAACCTTCCTCTTTCTACCTTATAAGGCATGAACCAATGGTTGAAGAGTACCACTAGTTTGGTAACCAAACTAGTGGTACTCTTCAACCATTGTTTCATGCCTCCTTTTATTGTGGGGACAATTTTTGCCTAGACCAAGTGTTGCACTTGTAGTCATTTTTGGCTTGGAGAGTTCCACATTGGAAGGAAAGCCTTCCTCTTTCTACCTTATAAGGCATGAACCAATGGTTGAAGAGTACCACTAGTTTGGTTAACCAAACTAGTGGTACTCTTCAACCATTGGTTCATGCCTCCTTTTATTGTGGGGACAATTTTTGCCTAGACCAAGTGTTGCACTTGTAGTCATTTTTGACTTGGAGAGTCTCACATTGGAAGGAAAGCATTCCTCTTTTTACCTTATAAGGCATGAACCAATGGTTGAAGAGTACCATTAGTTTGGCCTTTCTCTTTCTACCTTATAAGGCATGAACCAATGGTTGAAGAGTACCACTAGTTTGGTTAAGAGTACCACTAGTGGTACTCTTCAACCATTGGTTCATGCCTTATAAGGTAGAAAGAGGAAGGCCAAACTAGTGGTACTCTTCAACCATTGGTTCATGCATTATAAGGTAAAAAGAGGAATGCTTTCCTTCCAATGTGGGACTCTCCAAGTCAAAAATGACTACAAGTGCAACACTTGGTCTAGGCAAAAATTGTCCCCACACATATCATATCAACATTCACTATATAATAAAAGTTGGGCTTAAAAGTCATGATTGTGCCAAGTAACTTTACCAAATTGCATAAATTTTTTTAAATAAAGATAATTTTTCTTCTCCTATAATTTCTAAGTTAATAAAAATTTTAATTTGATTACAATTCAAATTCTATCTCAATTTTATTACAATCCAAATTCTTCATCTAATCCTTTATAAAAAAAAAAAAAATCCTTAATTAAAAAAGGAAACAAGAATATAATACACTTTTTAGATTTATATTTAAATATATATATATATATATATATAATTTTTTTGTTCTTATTTTTTTCACCTATAATTTTTAAGTTGATAAAATAACTTAGAAATTATATATATATATATATATATATATATATATATATATATCTTTAATAGAATAGTCTATAAGTTTTATTCTAAAACCGTGCAAATGTACGAGGCTTAAACTAGTGTGTATATATATATATATATATATATATTAATAGGAAAAGTTCAGAGAAAGTCCAATTATAATTCAAATTAGAGTCCAATTTTGTGCTACGTGTCCTAAATTATTTAAATTTAAAGAGAGTTTTATTTTTTAATTTTAAAATCAAATGTGGGATCATATTATAAATATTCAACCAAATAAGTTATTGAGTTAAAAAACCAAAGAGTTTAGAATAAATGAATCATTAACCAAAAAAAAAAAGTGCACCACAATAACAAATATTAAGAAGTAATAAAAAATAATTAATTAATAAATAAATATTGACAGTTTACATTTTAAAACCAAAAATAAGAGAAAATCCAATTAGGTTTCAATTAAATTATCAATTTTGTATCATGTGTCTCATTTAATTTTTAATTTTTGTGTCAAGTGAATTATTGAGTATAAAAATCAAAGAGTCCAAATACAATTAGATTTTAAATTGGATTTCAATTAGAGTTCAATTTTGTGCCACGTGTGCATCTAATTTATAAATTTTTGTGGTAAGTGAATTATTGGATGCAAAAACCGAAAAATCTAAAACCAATTAAATACAAAGTCATATACATATGAAACTATTGCATATTATAGAAATGTATAGTTTAAAAAAAAAAAAAAATGTAAGCTAATACCATATATAATTTGAACATCTTCTAAAAAAAATGTATTATTTAAATTGTGTAAATATGATTGTTTTTAATTGTATTCGTGTATATGCATGAGGACACACACTAGATTAATAAATAAGAATACTTTGAGTAAATAAAATATTTGAAAAGAAAGAAATTCGCAGGGTATTACAAGGGGCTCTCAGACAATGCTAATTTGAAAGAGCATTATGGTCAGATAGATCAGTATGATTTTTTTCGAAGGACATGAATCCAAGCTATTCATGTCCAGAAACCTAAAATGATTAAGTTTTTATAGATATAATTTCTGGAAGGATGAAAATGAAATTTGAAACATGAAATATGGATGTGTGGCCTAGCCACAGCCCACAGGTACTGCCGAACTTCTTGTTTTCACAATGTGATTCATAAGGTGGGAGATTCTAACGCATAAGCTATTAATTATAGCTATAAATATGTGAGCACATAACCTCTTTCTCTCATACTTGCCTTGCCTTGAAGCACACTAAAAAGGTGTCACATTTTGACGCTAGCTAGCAAGGTTCCTCAGAATATTTGGTAGAGAGAAAATGTATGCTCAAGTTTCTGCAGTAGCTGCCCCAACAAAAACTGATATGCCAGAAATTAATCGTCGATCAGCCAATTTTCATCCCAGCATATGGGGTGACCGTTTCCTCACATATGCTTCCGAGTTCTTGGTAAGCTGCCCCTTTGAGTGTGTGCATGTACACAGCCTGCATGTTTTCATGCCTGTGCAAATCTACAGTACTGCATATTTTTGTTGTTTCAATTACGCAACCTCAAAACCAACTCTATTAAGCCTTAACATCACTTAAAATTGGGTGTAAAAGATCCATTCATAACAAAACGTCTAATTTTTATTTGAACATATCATCTTCAACAGATGATACAAATGCAGATGTTATTCATTGATTTAATTGTTCTTGTAGGAAATTGAGGACAATTTGAAGCTACAAGTTCAGGAAATGAAGGAAGAGGTGAGGAGAATGCTAACATCTCCAATTGAGGAGCCCTCACAAAAACTAAACTTGATTGATTTACTCCAGCGCTTGGGTGTGTCTTACCATTATGAAAATGAGATTGAAAAAACTTTGCAACAATTACATAAGACACTTTATGATCGTGATGACCAAGAAAATGCAGATGACCTTTATAATGTTGCACTCCAATTTCGCTCACTTAGACAACAAGGTTACTACATTTCATGTGGTAAGGTTTTTTTATTTTATTTTATTTTTTATTTATTCTCTTCTAAAAGTCATCGCTTGCCTTGTTCTGTTATAAAATTTTCCCATTTATAAGGAGACTCAATCTTCACATTTAATGTTGAACATACCCTTAAATGAGATCAAACATATTAACCACAAAAATTTTATATCATTCCACTCATTTTATGTGATGTATCATATGGTAGACAAGTTCTCCAAGTTCAAGGACACCAATGGGAATTTCAAGGAATCACTAACTAGAGATGTGCGTGGAATGTTAAGCTTGTATGAAGCCACACATCTTAGGGTCCACGGTGAAGATATACTAGATGAAGCTCTTTTGTTCATTACCCCACAACTAGAGTCTGTAGCATCCTGCTTGAGCCCTCCTCTTGCAGCAGAAGTAAGACATGCCTTAAAACAGCCTATCCGTAAAGGACGGCCAAGATTAGAGGCAAGACAGTATTTTTCTATCTACCAAGAAGACCCTTCACATGATAAATTTCTTCTTACCTTTGCAAAGTTAGATTTCAACTTATTACAGAAACAGCACCAGAAAGAACTTGCCGACATTGCAAGGTTAGTGATTAAGATATGTTAGAGTAGCAAGTTAATAGTTATAAGCTTGAACATCCCTGTATGTTTACAACATGCATGATTCTATTAAATTGTATTTGTATTAGATGGTGGAAGGACTTGAACTTTTCGATGAAGCTACCCTTTATTAGAGATAGAGTGATTGAGTGCTACTTTTGGATATTGGGAGTGTATTTTGAGCCAGAATATTGCTTTGCTAGGAGAATATTGACCAAAGTGATAGCAATGACCTCAACTATCGACGACATCTATGATGTTTATGGCACACTTGAAGAGGTTGAGCTCTTTACTGAAGCAGTCGAGAGGTTGAAATTAATTCACACTCTTTCTCATTTTAGCTATCTAAGTTGTATTCACAATTTATTTTAATTGCGTATTTTTCTTTTGGTCTACATTATTTTGTTAAATCGATTGACATAGATAGTCTACCAACATTACAGGTGGGACATTAGTGCCATTGATCAACTTCCAGACTACATGAAATTGTGTTACCAGGCACTTCTAGACGTTGATGATTATGTAGAAAATTTAGTTAACCTAATTGCAAACTGTTCATTGTCTCAGATGAAGAATCAAGTTAGAGCTTACTTTCACGAAGCCAAATGGTTCCACCAAAAACATATACCAACAATGGATGAATATATGCGCATTGCACTTGTTACCTCTGCGTATTCAATGTTAGCCACAACATCGTTGGTTGGAATGGGAGACATTGTTACAAAAGATTCATTCGAGTGGTTGTTCAGCGATCCTAAAATGGTCAGAGCTTCTGCAGTGGTTTGCAGACTCATGGATGACAGTCTCACATAAGGTGTAATATGTTATTTGTGTATGATAATAGCTATAATTGAAAGCCTAATTCGATTATTTCAATTTTTCCATTCTAACGTAATGATTCAATTTGTAGTTTGAGCAAAAGAGAGGGCACGCTGCGTCGGCTGTTGAGTGCTACATGGCACAACATGGTGGTACAGAAGAAGAAGCAATCAATGAGTTTTGCAAACAAGTTACAGATGCTTGGAAGGACATCAACAAAGAGTGCCTCTACCCAACTACTGTCCCCATGCCAATTCTAATGCGAATTCTCAATCTTGCACGTGTGATTGATGTCGTATACAAGGACGAAGATGGCTACACGCATGCTGGAATTGTGCTCAAAGATTTCGTCACTTCGATGCTTATCGATCCTGTGCCGTTTTAAACATGGACCCATGGAATATTGCAATAGCAGCCATTTGATGATAAGGTTGTAGGAAAATAATTATATGTCTAGAAGATAAACTCTTCATTCCTCTGGGTTATTATCTTTAATGTATGTTCATTATATTTCAAGATGAAGGGTTCATTGGATCAACTCTTGAGTTATCTCTAGAATTCTCTTATTTATCCATAAACGAGTCATGCTAAAAATTCAACAAAAATTCACAACATTTTTAAATTAGCATTGAAAAAATATAAAATTATATATTTAAATTGTACTATCAATTTAAAATTTACATTGTAGACTAAATAAAAGTGTACAATATTATACATATTACAAAAAATGTACAATATTATACATATTACAAAAAATGTACAATATTATACATATTTACATAAAAGTATATAATATTGTACATATTTATTTGATGATAATGTAACTGAACTATGGAAATGGCTAAAGCCCTGGCAGCAAGAAGAGCTTCGGAGTTCGCCAAGAAGCTGTGTCTTTTTTATGTTGTTCTTAAGGGCGACTGCCTTCGGGTTATTCAGGCTTTGAACTCTCTAGGACATTGTAATACCTTGTTTGGTCATATTGTTAATGAGACTAAGAGGTTAGGGGGTTTTTTTGAGGCAATGTAGGTTCCAGCATGTTCGTTGGGAAGGAAATAAGTTAGCTCATGATTTATCTAGGAGAACAGTTTTATCTGCAGACACTAATGTTTGGGTAAAAGATTTGCCAGGGGATTTGGGAGATGTATTCCAATCTGATTTGACTTAATTTTTTAATAAAGTTTCACTTACCTTTTTCTCAAAAAAAAAAAAAAAAAAAATATCTTTTATTGATAATACAATATAAACAAAAAAGTATCCTTTACAAAAAGTGAAATTATTTTGAATTTTTATTGTGTCGACTTGGCATGAGTCATCAATAGAAGGAGATGAAAGCCCAGTTGAAATAGAAAGAAAATCAGTCCAAGAAAAGAAAAGAAATGAAAAGGAGAGTGACAGTTTTTAGACCCCTTAAACAATTGATTAAACCTACGTAATTAGCCAAGTTGTTACTTAGTCCAATTAAACAAGTCTAGGTTATCACAATAATAAAGATCAAATCATGCAAAGCAGCGGAAAATAAATAACACACGATATGATCACCTAGGAAACCAAACTAGTAAAAACCTGGGGAGGATTTGACCTAGCTATCCTTAAGGTAAACCTGAATCCACTATCTTGAAAGAATCGAAGTTCATACAAAAAGACTTACAAGCACCCACGCTCGACTTCCTAATGCTACCAACCAGTAGAACTTATTGACACGACCACGTGCAAACTTCGAATCCACGGACTTCTTCTTTCTTGGATTCTCCACCAAATACAAGCACACCTGCTTGTGTTTTCTTTAAGCTTCATTGGCAGCAACTGAATTGATCATCAAGGCGTAGATAAATCTTCTCCTTGAAAACCCTAAGTTCGTGTAAAGGAAAACTCCTCTAGATCTCACAAGAGATTTACACAAACCGCAAATATGAGCTCACCTAAAACGTAGCTAGGGTTTGCCTTTTATACTTAGAATAAATAAGAAACCCAAAAAACATTTTAAAACAAATAGGGTTGAGTTGGACGAATCTGCAGAAAAGCATTCTGCTTGAGCTTCGATCGGTCGAGCCTGTCGTTCGATCGATCGAGCCAGGCCGAAAGGCACAATGCTTCCTTGCTTTAACTCGATTCCAACTTTACATTGACACACAACTTTAAGCTAGCTTTAAACACTTCTAAACACATTGTTTTGATCATGGTTTGCCAACAATACACATTAGAGTTCTAAATACATAAAATCCTAAACTTTAGAACTTAACAAACTCCCCCTTTGGCAATCCGTGACAAAACACAACTTAGAAGCTCAAAGTTTACAAAATAAAAAGCCCTTTACAAAATAATGCTCATAAAACAAATTCGATTCTAACTACTATCCATCAGTTGCAAGTGTAGACAGCAGCTCAATTGAATCAACCTGTATATTTCCTGAAACACTAAACAAAATGCATAACCGCATGTGTGGAAATAATACAAGTAAACAAAATAACTTCTTGATTTCAAACAACACACAAATAAAGACATATATCAATGAATAACTCATAAATATAAATCAATAAGCAGTTTGAAACAAGAAACAAATAAAGTACCAATCAAACATAAAACTCCCCCTAACAAGAATATCCCATCAAAAACAAGGTAAGAGCTAAAAATGCATAAGTACAAAGTGACGCACCTAGATACAATCTAAAACTCCACAAGCTCCAACCAAAAACAAATAAACTCCCCTTGAAAACAAAAACCTTACAAAGTACTCCCCCTTTTTGTGACGGAATGCCAAAGGGCAAACAAGCCATCCATCATCAAAAGGGAGGTGGTCTAAACTGCACCAACTCTGCACGCAAGGCACGGATCTCATCAAGCACGTCCACCAAAATCTGTCCTTGAGCCACCTGAACGGTCAGGACATGATCCAACGTGCGACGAATGTATGAATCATTCGAAGTAGTCGGTGGAGGAACATCAGCATCAGCATCAGCAGCAGCACCTGAAGTCTCAGCAGCAGCAGTACCTGTAGAAGAGGGATGAGGGGGAACACCACTAGATGACGCACCTCTAGGACGAGAAGGAGCAACTCTCAACTGAGCAGCCCTCTAACGAAGAAAGGTGGCACCTATGGGAGTAATCACATGAACAGGCTTACCAGACGGAAAACCATCTAGACCTAAGTAGAGCAAAATCCTATGTATGAAAATAGGATGAATAAGTGCATGCCCTACGGCAGAACTCCTATGAACCTCGTTCAAAGAATAAAGGAACAAGTGAGGAAAACTGATAGACGCTTTAGAAACAAAGGCGTACAAAAACACACATCGCTCTAAAGGGATGGTGTGGAAGTGAGAGATAGGCCACAAGGAATGACACGCAATCCGAAAGAAGAGATAGGCAGTCTCGGTAAGCTCAACAGACGTGATCCGAGGATCAGAACCCCACTAGATAGATGACTCAGTGATGTAAGACATGACAACGTTTAATGAGGGTGACTCATCATAGGGATAGTCAGCATCCCGAACAACCGGCACCCCAAGAGCCTCAGCCACTACTCGAGGGGTAATGGTGAACTCTACACCTCGTATCCAACTCCTAACTAGGGTGTTGGAATCATAGATGTGGCAAGAGAGATTTGAGTAGAACTCTCTAATCAGGGCGGTTTGGGGTGGATGATATATCTCTAAGAGAGGCAACCAACCTCTAGACTCAAAATTGGCCCTAATGGCCGGATCAAGCGCATCTAACACAATAGCTCGCTCAGACCAGATCTTAACCCTACAATTCAAAGTGTCATAGGCTTCTCTACACTTATCATTCTTAAACAGCTCAACTCTAGTGGGAGACTCAGAGGAAGTGGAAGTGGTCCTATGAGCTCTAGTTTTCCTAGGCATGGTACTAAGATAAGGATCAAAACACAGAGCAAAAGAATAAAAACACAAAACCAAAACCAAGGGCAGACTGCAAGTTAGCACAAAAACAAAATATAGAATAAAAATCTATATGATGCATGAACAAGTTTAAATGTCATGATGCATGTTCTAATGCAGCAAATTAAGTCCAAAAGGTTCAAATTACAAAATTGGCTTGAACATTAAGAGTTTTAACACAAAAAACCCAAATTTGGAAAACCACTTGATCAATTTGAAAAATATTGACGAATTGATCATTACACATGATATACTAACAAAAATAATGACCAAATACATCAATTTGATAAGCCAATTTCATCAATTTAAGCCAATTTGACAAAATCCCCAATTCGGATCAAATTCAAAACCCTAGAATTTTCAATTTTTCAAAAACCACAAAATTGATCAAATTAAACTATAGGGAACATCATTATAGAATCATAGCACAAAAACCCATTGATCAATTTCACAAGAATAGGTTCGAATCATCAAAAACCCTAATATGATGAAAGTTCCGAAAATACCCATGATAATGCATGAAAAATGCATGAAATCAAGAAATAAACTTGAAAAAGAAGGGCAAAAGGGACTTACCGGCCTCCAAGGACAAAAACCTTGCAAAAATCTTGAAGGAAAACGACAAAAATTGGATGGTGGAGCCTAGAGCCAACGCGGAGAGAGAGAAAAGAAAAGAACTATTTGAAAAGTAACTTTGAAAAAGTTCAAATCTGTTTTTTTTTTTTTTTTTATTAAAAAAACTGATTCACGAGTTTCGATCGGTCAAAAATCAGCCTCGATCGGTTGAAACGGACAGAGACTCCCTCTCTCAAATTTTAAAAATTTCGATCGGTCGAAAAACAGAATGGACCGTTCGAATTAGGCAGAGGCTCACCATATTTTTGAGGAAAACACAATTTTTGAAAAACAAAATGATTTAACTCAAAGCATTGAAATTTAAGAACAAAAGTGCATGAGTATGAGATGATATGATTTTCAAATCAAGGATATTAAGCCCAAAATTCCCAAAAACAAAATTTCTTGCAATCTCCATAAATTTTCAAGCAACAAATTAAGTTTGCACATAATTCAAAGTATTTGCAATAACTTGGTTGGTCAGACCATAAACACACACAATAACATGTACAATGTTTAGCGAAGAGTAACTCGTGTAGTGTGTGCAACTAGCAAAAACTTGAGATACATGTGAGGTGATATGTGAATAGCAATCAATGACAAAGTCTATAAAATTCATCACAAAGAATTTAAAAGAGACTATCAACTAAAGAGTTACATCATATAACTCTTACATCTCCTAGATCATAAGCTTGCAATCATGTAAGTTTCTTGTATTTATGCCTCATAATATACATTCCAATTTTAAGTTATGTGAGTTTGGCATCAAGCCTAATAGTACACACCAATTTTGATTTTAAGAATTAAGCAATGTAATCGAGGCTTCATCTTATGTTCTTTTTGTGCATGTGCTACACTTTCTCGAGCACAAAATCTTAGGATATGCACTAAGGTGTTCATGATTGGCTAGTGAACAGTGGTGAGATAGTTATTTATGCCTTTCTCTAAAAGTTCAAGTCCAACATTTAAAAACATGTGACTTCAAAATTAAGACATAGTAATCAAAAATCATAAACATCTTTCCCACACAACATGCACTACAAATCTTCAACTAGTAGAGTGCAATAAATAAGCTCATCAAAGCTAAACAAGGTATAAAAGACATGTTATGTGAAAAAAAATTGACCAACCTTGTTCTCAAAAACCAAGAAGAATAGTGCAAAACAAAATGTGTTTCCTTTTTCTTCCTTTATATATATATATATATATATATATATATATAAAACACCTAGAATGAAATGCATGAATGTTATGCTATACAAATCCTGGAAACAAAAAAAAACAAAAAAAACAAAACAAAACAAAACCAACGAACAATGGTCACAAAGGGTAGAGCAATGAAGCACAAGGATCATGTCAGAAAGACTCAGTTAGGTAGAGTCTTTTGCATCCAAAACCTTTTAGATGCATCACGAGCATTGGAGTTCTTATTCACTTGAGAATGATTACCAACTCCAGAATTGGAATAAAGGTTTAAAGCCTTTACCAAATCACCAATAAGTACCATATGATCAAGTACTATATGATCAAGTACTTGAGGCACAGGTACTTTTGGTTTGTTTGCTCTCTTAGCAGCTTGCAGCTTGTAGCGATTTGGACGGATGTGTCCAGTCTTTCCACAAAAGTGACAAACCCATGCAGGCTTATCATGTGTCTTGTCCTTAAATAGGGTAGGCTTCTTAGGCTTAGATTCTTTCAAATCAACCCTAATCTTCCTAGATGATGAACCTTCTAAGGGTTTAGCTACCTCACTCATAGAGGGTTTGACAATTTCACTCACTATCTCACTCACCGAAGGTTTAGAAGAAGAAGATAAAGGAAAAAATTTAGTGGAATGGGGAGCGGACACAGAGATGCTATCAACATAACCTAATCCAGTTTTGTCAGAAGACAACTTTTGAACACTCAACATTTGATCAAGTTTAGAACTAGCAGATCTAGCAACAGATAAATCAAGTTCCAAAGATTTAACTTTATCAAGCAAAAGCATGTTTTCAGTTTTCACATTGTTTAAAAGATCATTAGCATCAAACAATTTAACAAGCAAATTTTTCTTTTCAAGCTCAAGAGATTCAATTTTCTTCAGGCCAAGTTCAACATTCATAGCATCCTTTGCAGCAACTTTGCAAAGTTTGTTATAGGCCTCTTGAAGATTTGCATCTTCAGAGAGTTCCCCATCAGAAGGGTTCTCTTCAACAGATATGCTCTCATCAACTACAGTAGTAGCAGTGAAAGCAATGAAGTTTCCATCCTCATCACAATCAGACTCATGATCAGAAACTTCACCATCACTAAGAGTTACAGCCATAGCCTTACCCTTAGACTTCAAATAGGTTGGACATTCAGATTTCATGTGTCCATACCCTTGACATCCAAAACACTGAGAGCCCAAGGAATTGTTGGAAGATTGACCTACTCTTTCTCTAGGCCTATCATTGTTGTTAACCTTAGTGGGATCATGCTTCCTAAAATTTCTAGGTTCAGCAGTGTTTGTGCCTCTTGCCTTCCTATTGCTATTCCTGAGAAAGTTTCTAAAGTTTTTGGCAAGATAGGCAATCTCTGTAGCAGAGAGCTCATCATCAAATTCACCACTTTCAACATCATCAACTGACTTAAGAGCCATTGATTTGGATTTGGTAGTTTTGGGTAGATCCAACTCATAGGATTGAAGAGATCCTACAAGTTCATCAATAGGGATGGAGTCCACATCCTTGCTTTCAGTAATGACAGTCACCTTGGGTCTAAAGTCTTCAGTCAAAGATCTAAGAATCTTCCTAAAAATTTTAGGTTGATCATAGATTTCACCTAAGTTAAAAGCAGAATTAACAATATCATTCAATTTAGCATAGAATTCATCAAAAGATTCATCATCAGACATCCTTATGCTTTTGAATTTAGAAGTCAATTGCTGTAATTTATTTATTTTGACAGCCTTTGTGCCTTCATGCATAGTTTGGAGGATATTCCACATAGTATGAGTGATCTCAACATTCGAGATTCTCTTAAATTTCTCCACAGAAACAGTGTTAAAAATCGCATTCATAGCCTTGCTATTAAACGAAGTTGCTTCTTTTTGAGAAGTTTCCCACTCACTAACAGAAGTAGTGGGCTTCTCCCATCCGTATTCAACGGCGTTCCACACCCTCTCATCAATGGATTTCAGGAATGCTTTCATCCTTACTTTCTAGTAAGCATAATTATTCTCATCAAAGTGAGGAGGAATAACTAGAGAATGTCCGTGTTCCATGACAGTAGGGGTCAAGGATCAACTCAGTGATCAAAGGATCAACAACAAAAGAACTACCCGCTCTGATACCACTTGACAGTTTTTAGACCCCTTAAACAATTGATTAAACCTAGGTAATTAGCCAAGTTGTTACTTAGTCCAATTAAACAAGTCTAGGTTATAACAATAATAAAGATCAAATCATGGAAAGCAGCGGAAAATAAATAACACACGATATGATCACCCAGGAAACCAAAGCGGTAAAAACCTGGGGAGGATTTGACCTAGCTATCCTCAAGGTAAACCTAAATCCACTATCTTGAAAGAATCGAAGTTCATACAAAAGGACTTACAAGCACCCACACTCGACTTCCTAATGCTACCAACCAATAGAACTTACTGACACGACCACGTGCAAGCTCCAAATCCACAGACTCCTTCTTTCTTGGATTCTCCACCAAATACAAGCACACCCGCTTGTGTTTTCTTTAAGCTTCAATGGCAGCAACTGAATTGATCATCAAGGCGTAGATAACTCTTCTCCTTGAAAACCCTAAGTTTGTGTAAAGGAAAGCTCCTCTAGATCTCACAAGAGATTTACACAAACCGCAAATATGAGCTCACCTAAAACGTGGCTAGGGTTTGCCTTTTATACTTAGGATAAATAAGAAACCCAAAAAATATTTTAAAACAAATAGGGCTGAGTTGGACGAATCTGCAGAAAAGCATTCTGCCCGAGCTTTGATCGGTCAAGCCTGTCGTTCGATCGATCGAGCCAGGCCGAAAGGCACAATGCTTCCTTGCTTTAACTTGATTCCAACTTTACATTGACACACAACTTTGAGCTAGCTTTAAACACTTCTAAACACATTGTTTTGATCATGGTTTGCCAACAATACACATTAGAGTTCTAAATACATAAAATCCTAAACTTTAGAGCCTAACAGAGAGAATTCCTTTTTTTAGATGCTGACATGATGTAGCTATGCAATGGGGTGGACCATTTGTTTTTGGGCATCTAATTATGTACTTGGAAGAGTTGAAACCAAGAAAACGACGCGTCACATGCCGAAGCAAATTCAAGTGTTCTGATGGGCTAAGCTATGGTCTACAATAATTCAAAAAATAATGTAAAACATTTGTTGATTTATGAAGGTGGTCTGTAAGTCCATTTGCAAATACATGATATCACCCTAAATTACGAAGACAATCATAGGTGTGTGTGACCCTAGTGGGGCTAGCTGAGTGGTTGTGCACTTAATCCCAAAGTAGACGTCTCGAGTGGTGGTGAAAGAGCCCAAGTTTGAGCCTTAACACTTTGGAAAAACTCCATGGACCAACAATTTACCTCTGCCCACCCGTCACGATAGTGATTAGTCTCTTGGTTAAAAGTTTTGGGGATACACTGGGTTTAAGACAAAAAAAAATCATAAGTGTGTTCATTTAAAAAAAAAAAAAAAAGGTGTGCTCTATCTTCCCGCATGTGCATGCGGGTCTTATTAATTGGATCTAGACGTATGCATTGGTAGGCATCTGCCAAACTAATGACAATGCATCAAAATATTGATTTTATATTGACCATTCACATATGAATAAGTTACTCAAAAAAAAAAAAAAAAATGGAGAAAATGGGCTTTTGCCCATTTTTTAATAAAAAAATCTAGCATTTTGCCCAATTTCCCAAACTAATTAGGGAAATGTCTCTGTTTTAAAACTCGATTTTTGGACAATCGAGTTATAATAAACTAAAAATTCAAAAAAAAAAAAAATTTTCTGGAGCCCTATAGTGGCGTTTCACTACAAAAAACGCGTTTTTAAGCCGTGTTTTATAAAAACGCAGCTACACGAGGTAATTTGAACCGCGTTTGTAAAAAACATAGCCCCACCCCTGGACGTATAGCCGCATTTAATAAACGCGGCTATAGACCAGCTCTAAAGCTGCATTTTGTGATGATGAGGCTACATTTAGCTAGGTAGGACTTAAGCCGCGTTTTTTAAAACGTGGCTATAGACCCATCTGGGGAATTATTTTTTATTTTTTATTTTTTATTTTTTATTTATTTTCAATATGTCTGGAGCTGCATTTAACAAACGTAGCTTAAAAGATGCTTAGAACTGCGTTTGATTAAAAATGTCTAGAGCTGCATTTAAAATGCAGCTCTATAAATACATGTCTGGAGCTGCGTATGATTAAACACGGATTGAAACCCTCAAATTATAAAAAAAAAAAAAAAAAAAAAAAAGCCCTCAAACCCTCAGATTTCTCTCTCTCTAACCCGGTGTCTCACCTTCTCTCTCACTCTCTTCCACCCCTCACCCTCTTCGATCTAAACAAGGCACAACCTCTTAGCTTCGTCGTGAAGCTCGACTGCCACCACCATGATGGTGGTTCCCAACCTCTCATCCTTTCTCTCTCTAAACCTGAGCCAAACACTTCATATTTATCCGATCTCTCTCTTTAAAACCTAGAACTCAACTTCTCGATCTACTACCTAGGAGAGCCCCAAATGGCGTATGGAACATGAATCGGTGTTGTGGAGGTTAAAGGCTTCACGAATTTGCAATCACATCCTTCCTAAAACTTAGTCCCGAAGGAGCTCCATCACGATCTCGAAGGCAATTTTTTGATAGAACCTCCACAGGTATTATTTGATCTATCTATGTTGTCCTTTGCTCCGTCTATATATTCAGTGAAGTTGAATATAAAATAATTCTAATTTTTTAAATAACACAGGCTTTTTTTTTTTTTTTTTGAGAGAGAGAGAGAGAGAGAAAGAGAGAGAGAGGAAAATCATCAATATTCGCTCGATGTTGCCTAGCTTGGCTAATGCCTAATTGCTTCCCTTGTTTTGCCTGGCTCTCATTTTCTAACAATTTAATTCACCTATTTATTATCATCAATATATATATATATATATATTATTAATATATTTATTATTCAGTCAATTAATTTTATAATAATATTATTCCAATTCCAATAGTAGTTCCTGTATATCGTTAGAGAGTTCGAGGGTTTTGTACCCATAAAAATCTAAGAGAGAATCAGGCATTTGGAGGAGGCCCCCACTTAATCAGGTATGTCATTATCTTTCGCTCTCTCATTCATGGAATTTGATTCTTTCTTTGTTGTCGTTGTAGATTCCAACTCTCCAATACAAATGGTTTTTTTTTTTTTTTTTTTTTTTTTCGGAGATATTAATGTAGGATTTATGCCATCTGAATTGTGTTTGTGTTGAGAACTCTGCAATCAGATCTCTAGAAAATAGTTTTAGGATTTTTATTTTGTTTTATTTTTTTTGTTTTGCTATTTGAGATCATGGTCCTTTAGGTTTTTCATTTTTTAGTTTTTTTTAGTTTTTTTTTTTTTAGTTTTTTTTTTTTTTTGTGGTGATTTATGTTCTACCAAGGCTCCAATGAAATTGACATTTATAGATTGCTCATGTGAAAAATTGATAAGTGGGAGTTGATGTACTATGGAGTGAAGAAAAAATTTCTGGAGCCCTATAGTGGCGTTTCACTACAAAAAACGCGTTTTTAAGCCGTGTTTTATAAAAACGCAGCTACACGAGGTAATTTGAACCGCGTTTGTAAAAAACATAGCCCCACCCCTGGACGTATAGCCGCATTTAATAAACGCGGCTATAGACCAGCTCTAAAGCTGCATTTTGTGATGATGAGGCTACGTTTAGCTAGGTAGGACTTAAGCCGCGTTTTTTAAAACGTGGCTATAGACCCATCTGGGGAATTATTTTTTATTTTTTATTTTTTATTTTTTATTTATTTTCAATATGTCTGGAGCTGCATTTAACAAAAGTAGCTTAAAAGATGCTTAGAACTGCGTTTGATTAAAAATGTCTAGAGCTGCATTTAAAATGCAGCTCTATAAATACATGTCTGGAGCTGCGTATGATTAAACACGGATTGAAACCCTCAAATTATTTAAAAAAAAAAAAAAAGCCCTCAAACCCTCAGATTTCTCTCTCTCTAACCCGGTGTCTCACCTTCTCTCTCACTCTCTTCCACCCCTCACCCTCTTCGATCTAAACAAGGCACAACCTCTTAGCTTCGTCGTGAAGCTCGGCTGCCACCACCATGATGGTGGTTCCCAACCTCTCATCCTTTCTCTCTCTAAACCTGAGCCAAACACTTCATATTTATCCGATCTCTCTCTCTAAAACCTAGAACTCAACTTCTCGATCTACTACCTAGGAGAGCCCCAAATGGCGTATGGAACATGAATCAGTGTTGTGGAGGTTAAAGGCTTCACGAATTTGCAATCACATCCTTCCTAAAACTTAGTCCCGAAGGAGCTCCATCACGATCTCGAAGGCAATTTTTTGATAGAACCTCCACAGGTATTATTTGATCTATCTATGTTGTCCTTTGCTCCGTCTATATATTCAGTGAAGTTGAATATAAAATAATTCTAATTTTTTAAATAACACAGGCTTTTTTTTTTTTTTTTTTGAGAGAGAGAGAGAGAGAGAAAGAGAGAGAGAGGAAAATCATCAATATTCGCTCGATGTTGCCTAGCTTGGCTAATGCCTAATTGCTTCCCTTGTTTTGCCTGGCTCTCATTTTCTAACAATTTAATTCACCTATTTATTATCATCAATATATATATATATATTATTAATATATTTATTATTCAGTCAATTAATTTTATAATAATATTATTCCAATTCCAATAGTAGTTCCTGTATATCGTTAGAGAGTTCGAGGGTTTTGTACCCATAAAAATCTAAGAGAGAATCAGGCATTTGGAGGAGGCCCCCACTTAATTAGGTATGTCATTATCTTTCGCTCTCTCATTCATGGAATTTGATTCTTTCTTTGTTGTCGTTGTAGATTCCAACTCTCCAATACAAATGGTTTTTTTTTTTTTTTTTTTAATTTTTCGGAGATATTAATGTAGGATTTATGCCATCTGAATTGTGTTTGTGTTGAGAACTCTGCAATCAGATCTTTAGAAAATAGTTTTAGGATTTTTATTTTGTTTTATTTTTTTTGTTTTGCTATTTGAGATCATGGTCCTTTAGGTTTTTCATTTTTTAGTTTTTTTTAGTTTTTTTTTTTTTTTTGTGGTGATTTATGTTCTACCAAGGCTCCAATGAAATTGACATTTATAGATTGCTCATGTGAAAAATTGATAAGTGGGAGTTGATGTACTATGGAGTGAAGAAACTTTTATTTTATTTTTATAAGCTATGGTTGAGGATGCATGTGGTCAATTTTTGGTACTGTAGGTGTTATATTTAATGGTCAATTTTTTTGGATTGCATCGAGTTGTTATTAATTTGTTTTGGAAAGAAAAATGAGAAAGGGTTTTGGAATTTTTTGGGGGAAAAGGTTTAGGAAGAATAAGGTTGTGAAATGAGAAGAATGTTGTTGCATATCAAATTATGGCGAATGTATTTGGGTATTAAAAGGGTTACGGTAATATGTTGGGTGAGATTTTTGAGAGATACGAATTGAGTGTACTAGCTAAGAGATTTTTAATATGTTGTTCTCTTCTTACAATTCCTTCAAGAAGAGCGAGAGCCATCTCTCTTTATTTAAGCCAAATGGGTCATCTTCTTTTCAAACTCACAGTTCAAAAGGGTTGGAGCCATGGTTTTTGATTCAAACACTCCTACAAGAAGACAAGTAGAGGTGTTTTCTTTCATCACTATTGTTATCATGCTTTCATTCAAGTTTTTTAATTTTATTTTTATTTTTTTATTCGTTTATTAAATTGTGGGTTAGTTGCTGGGGTAATTAGGTAGTATATAATCATGAGGAAAGGATAAACAAATTAGCAGATGAAGTAGACAAGGAAGCACCCCTTTCAAGGGTGACTCTCTTCTCACATTGCAAGGTAATCACCTTCCATTGCTTTGAGTTCAAGTTTTGAGGCATTTCGGTTTCAGTAAAACTTAGCTATAGTTCTTTAGACGTTAAAACTTAGGTGCCCAATTAAACTCAATCATGAGGTTGTGTTATCCAATAAAACAAAGCTAGTGTAATCTTTTTCGAAGACAATTAAGTTCAACCATGGGTTCATTGGTCTATGCAACAACATGGTTGAATATGGTGGCCTATGTATGTTCTAAGGTACAACACCTAAGAAACTGTGCTAAGTTTTGTGCTTCTCAATTTATATGTTGAATTTAGTGGTCTATGTATGTGCTTCAGGTTAATGTTTTCCTACGAATAACCAACTAGAGGGAAGATGGCTTTCATGATTTGGCATCTCTTTTTCATGTAAGTTAATTTTAAATTAAAGCTATTAGCTGCTCAAATGCTCTACTGCAAATAGTAATAAGTTTATTTTAAACTCATTTTTATTGCAATTCCATATAGTCATATTATGCTGCGGTAAAGCATAAGTAGTCAAAGGTTTGAGATTCACAGTGGAAATCTGTGTCGACGAAATATGTTTTACTCCTCAGACCAAAATCTCTTCCTGTTGACCACTGTTTACCTTTGTGTGCTTCATATTCTCAACATGACGTTATCAGCATGTACTTGTCTTAGGCTCTTTAGCTCAATATATATGTCTTCGTGGACATCGGTCTAAGTTGGCATTAGGGCAACCCCGGCCGAATACAAACACAAACAATTGCAAATAATAATAATAATAATAATAATTAAACATTATGTTAAAAAACCATATATAAATATAAGATCAATATTTATATGTGCCAAAAGCATTGTAATTTAGTGGTATTTGACTGTTCTCCTTAACAATATATATGATAAAATATGTTTTTACTTTTCTATTTTATAATTTCTTTCTATTATGTATATTAACACAACTTAGTATCTTAAAATAAGTTAGTATATTGATTCGGCCATTAGAGATTGTTGATGCTCATTTTTGGAAGCCCAATAGTAGGAAGAAGCCCAACAATATAGATAGAGAAGAGTTAGTGGATTAGTAGAAACACCACTAAGCCTGAATGGTAGGAATAATGGATCATAGACCCATAAAGTAAATAAATGGACCTTGAGGAAAGCAAATTGACCTAAAGGAACCCAGAGAGAGAAGTAGTAAACTCATGGGCATTATGTGATGTAGAAAAGTAAGAATGGGCCACAGCAAGCTCAAAGTAATGAAGTAAAAAAGTAAGAGGTTGATGGAAAGCCCATGAGCCCCAAGGATGAAGGATAAGGTAATTGGATTAGGGAAGCCCAAAAGAGTTAGTAAAAGCCCATGAGAATGCAAAATTAGAAAATGGGCCATGGATGCCCAAGGAAAGCAAATGGGCCAAGGATGCCCAAAGAGGAAAGAAATGGGACAAAGGAGCCCACAAGCAATGTAATGGGTCAAGAAAGCCCAAAGTAGCATGAGTATAAATCCAATAACCATACTGGGTCATTATAGCCAATTGGGAGAGGAATACGCAACAGGCCTAAAAGAGGCCCAGCAAGCTGAGGTCAAATAACACCACATCAAGAATAGCAGAGTAGCATGGCAGGAATGGTAGCAAGACTATGGAAGGAGCAAAAGAGTAGGCTAAAGAAAGAAAAGCCCACAATCAAATAAGGCCCAGCCCTTGAGAGAAGCAAGTCGTAAGGAATAAGAAATCAGAAAACAGTTTATGCCATAGGAGGTTAAGGACGAGTGGTAGAATGCACAGACGAGCCTCCAGACCACGGCAAACGCATGAGCAGCGGACAAGCTTTAGACGTACATAGAATTGGAACATATGCAAGGCCCAGACACCACTAACCTGTACCCAGCCAATACAGGAGTGGTGGGTCTTGGGTCAGAAGTAAGAGGGGGTATGGTCTGAAGATGGGGAGAATGGAAAGCCTATTCTGGGGTTCTTGCTTAGATTCTTTTGGGGGTAATGTCCTGTTAGGATGACTTACCACCCAAAAGAAGCAAAGATGAGTTGGAACCATTAGGTGCATGCCATGAGGGATAGAGAGAGAACACTCACGCTATGGTGGATAAGAATGCTACATTGAGCAAGCAAACAAAATAATCTTCTTTGTCTGGTGATGGAAATGCTGCAGCCAACACAGGTAAGTGGTGGTGTCTGGACAGCTGACAAACCAGTGGTGGTCGGCGAAGACACCCAGACCAGACAAAAGTAGTTAAAGGCTAAAATGGTAAAAGTCAGTCATGGCAGGCAGTATATAAAAGATCCTTGCCGTGCACAGTACCAAAAGGACAGCAATAGTAACCACTAGGAGAGAATCACAATATCACTACATGGGTAAGCACTGAGAAAGAAAGAATAGAAGAGAGAAAGAATCAAAAATAACAAAAATTGAGAAGAAAGAGAGAATTAGGAAGGAAAAAAAAAGTGTAGAATGGCAAACATGCACTAATAGGCTAATCCCTTCACTCCCTCTAAAAGCCTATCCTCTGTTAAGGATAAATGATTTATTTGGGCACAAGCCATTCAGGCCTGTTCCCTCAAAGTGGATAATTTCTGCAGCAGACGAGGTTATCCACGTTGAGGGAGTGGTCCTTTCCTTGGCCTTAGTCCTGTAATGCAATTGAACATGGCAGATTAACCTTTTCCTTTTGATTTCACCATTTATCAAGATTATTTCCTTTCTCGCCTTTGTAATCTCACTTATAACGTGTCTCTTATACCTTTCTTTTTACTACTTTGCTTAAGGATTCCTCATTTATTTTGCTTAATGGGAAGCATATTGCCTTTAATGTCATATTGTATGTATTTGTCATAACCCTCTTGTAATAGTTTCACTTGCCATGGGTATGTAATCGAAGTTTTGGAAAAGGGGGCATAGCTTGTGCACAGGCTAGACCAAGGTGAACTGCAATTGGATCGGTCTTGACTCTCTTATCCAGAACACTTGGACCTCAGTATAATAGGAGACAGTCTAGTCTAAAATCACAAAAAGGCCCACTACATTTAAATTGGCGACTCCGCTGGGGTGTTGGGAAACAGATATGGACAAAAGACAGCAGCCTTCGCAACATGAGTGCCGTGCCCTCGCAGGCTGAGTCTAGACCAACAACGCCACACCAACAGCAGCCAAACCAGGCAGAAGGTATCAACAGAACGGGGGCTAAACCCCAACCACAACCAAGAATCCCCACTGACAATGCCAACATTTTCATTGAGGTGTTGCAGTCATTAAAGCACTCGCAGCAACAAATGAAGGAAGAGATCTGTTAGTTGAAAACAGGCAAGATAAAGGAGAAAGGAAGCCAGCATGACCTAGAGCATGTGGCAGACAAAGAGGAAACATCAGTAGGAGGTGCCCTGCAGAATGTGGGACAACATTTCATCACTATGGCTGATGTAGCTACCCTCTTGGAACAGGAGAGGGCTAGCGCACCTAAGGAAAGATTCTATGCACGAAGACCTCCTTACGCATTAAGGATACTCAACAAACCATACCTTGAGAGGTATGAACCACAAATCTTTGCTCAGTAAGATGGCAGGAAAGGAAGTACTGTAGAGCATGTAAGTAAGTTTATTGATACTCTTGGCCCTTATGCAGCAGATGAGGACTTATGTCTTCAGGAATTTTCTAAATAACTATGTGACTGGGCGTATACTTGGTACATCGGCCTAAAGCCAGGATCAATCCTAACTTGGGATGACATGGTGGATGTATTTTACACTAAATACTTCCATGGAGAGGAAACAGTAACACTTATGACCTTGCAAGCAACCAAGCAAAGAAATGGTAAGGATTTAGTGGAATACATCAAAAGATTCAGGGGCATAGCACTTGACTGCTATGATCATTGTGAAGAAAAGACATTGGTGGAAATATGTATGACAAATATGATCAGGGAGTACAGAGCTGTCTTGGAAATCTTCGAGTTTACATAGTTGTTGCAGAAAGCTAGGAAGACTGCCTAGTCAATAAAGCTAAGTTCCGAAAAAAGAAACGCTCCACAAGCTATGGCAGTATCCACTGGTAAAAGAAAGAGGAAGGCTGACGGGAGGGAATACGATACTCCTCCACCAGTACCATCTACCCTAAAGGAGCTAGATGTGCTCCTAGACAAGTGGATAGTAGACGAAGTCTTTAATCCTAATCAAGTTTCTAGAGTCCACAGAGGAAGAGTAGAGGGACCCACGCTTCTGTTGTTTGCACAACTACGTGCAACATCCTATTACAGAATGTTGGGCACTCTGCAGATTGGTACACCACCGGATCAAGGAAGGGGCTTTGGAACTGTCCCAATTGGAAGTTCAAAGAACCCCACTCCTAAACCAAAAAGGGAAATGTGTAGTAATAGTTGTGATTTGTGTAGATCCAAGGGAAGACGAAGAAGAAAGTCTAGCCCTGCCTATTGTAGCAATTACCACCTTACAGAAGAGCTCCAAGTTCAAGGATTTGTTTAACTAATTGAGGCTCATTGTGACAGAGAGAAGGATAGCTATAAAGACCCTGGTAAACATTGCTTCCACGGCAGGAACAAAATGGTTAACAACAAAAGTCATAGATGACAGAGCCTTCTTGCAAGAGTCAAGTGAGATCACTTTTATATGGAGGTGAGATACTCAGACCATAGGAGGCCCCTTTACTTAGCAGCATCTATAAGCCAAATCCCCATCAAGAGAGCCTTGGTGGATATGAGCGTTTCTGTAAATCTCATCCCACTAAGTACTTTGTGATAGGCCAAAAACGAATTGACCCTTTATGATATATTAATTGATTAATTAGCCAAATTTTATAATTAATCAAATTAACATGCAAACGCGTAGTAGTACAAACAAATCACCAATTAAACTAAGTATGCAGCGGAAAATAAATAACACGGTGATTTGTTTACGAATGGGGAAAACCTACACGGCAAAAACCCCACCGGGTGATTTTAAGGTCACCACTCTCAAAATTCCACTATTATCACAACAAGCGGTTACAAGTAAAGAAATCTCAGTACCTTATACTAACCTACAGTTGAACCCTTACCCTAATACCCAATTGGATTTGTTCTGTAGTGACAATTTCTCCTTTTGATGCATGGCTCCCAATACGTGACTAACCAATTGTGCGGATCCCAGTATGCAACTTCAATCACCAACTAGAGAAGGTTATTGGCTGCAAAGTTCTTCAGTTCATCTCAATGATGAAAATCAAGAAGATACTTGGTCACAAAACCCTACGGTGCACAAACACAGTAACTTCTTCGCAAGAATGATGAACTAGGGCAAAACTGTGTCTCCAGTCACAATTTGCTTGAACAAACTTTGCTCAACACTTGTGCAACTTGTGAACACTTTGACGGCACTTAAAATAATCCTTTTATATGTCTAGGGTTGTGAGAAAAGAAAGCCTAAACACATAAACATGGATTGGAGTCAAAACAAAACTGAAAATCTGTTTTTCATAAACCTCGACAAATACCTTATCTATCGAGCTACTGTCGAGCCACGGGGTTGAATAGCTCTTTAAGCTCGATAGCTAGCTGTCAAGCTTTAATGACAGACACTTTTCAGCTTGTTTTTTAGACAAACTTGCATGGCTTCAACACTTGATATTGAAATAAAGTTTCTTGAAGTATTAAACACATTCTAGATCTACCCAAATACAAGTAAAATGTGTTTTGTCAAAGGATTAGCCAATTACATAAAATAGTGACATATGTTTCTAACAAGTGAATCACATATGTCCTAACATTTTGCAAGCAGTAGGAATTTCGGAAAGAAAGATTCAGGGATGCCCATTGGAAGAGATGGGGTTTGGGGGAAGAGGTGAATACAATGCAGGCCACATTCAACTATGGCTAAAGGTGGGTCCAATAGCCTCCCTAGCCAACTTCCATGTGGTAAAAATGAAAGTCTCGAATCACGTGCTCCTGGGAAGACTATGGTTACATAAGCATTGATTAGTCCTGTCCACCTATCATCAGTGTGTGAAAGGAAGGTTGAATGGCAGAATGATACGCATAGCAGCAACGGAGAAATCAGAATTGGTATTGTTGCTAAAAGAATTCAAAGATGTCTTCGCATGGGATTGTAGTGAAATGCTAAGATTGGACCCTGGGCTAGTAGTGCATTCATTGAATATGGACCTCGAGGCCAAGCTAGTGGCCCAACTTGCCAGGATATTCCACACTAAGATAGAAGGACAAATAGTTAAGGAGGTTCAGAAATTGCTGGCTGTAGGATTCATTAAGCCCATTCAACACCCGTGCTGGTTATCCAACATAGTGCTAGTGAAGAAGAAGAAGAACAGGTAGATAAGGTGTTATGTAGATTTTAGAAATGTCAACAGAGTTTGCCTAAAGGATGAATTCCCATTGCCAAACATGAATTTACTGATAGATTCTACACTAGGGAGCACCACGTTTTCATTCATGGACGGTTTTAGTGGGTACAATCAAATCAGAATGGCACCAAAAGATGCAAAGAAAATTGCTTTCAAAACACCCATAGGAAACTTCTACTATACTGTAATGCCTTTTGGGTTGAAAAATGCAAGTGCAACTTATCAACAGACAATGACGACTATATTCTATGACATGATGCACCAAGAATTAAAGAACTATGTAGATGGCATAGTAGTAAAATCAGAGAAGCAAGAAGAGCACATCCAAGTGTTGAGAAGGGTATTTGAGAGGTAGAGCTTTCAAACTGAGGATGAATCTCCTCAAGTGTGCATTTCGGGTGTCCTCTAGGAAATTCCTGGGTCTCTTGGTTCACAGCAGAGGAATAGACGTGGACCTGGCCAAAGCTACAACTATAGCAACCAGGAAACCACCAGCCACAGTGAAGGAGTTAAAAAGTTTCTTGGGGAAGGTCTCATACATCCAGAGATTCATCCTTGGATTGGCATCAATTACTTCTGCTTTCGCCAGATTACTCAAGAAGAGGCAAAGCTTTGAGTGAGGAGAAGTACAACAGATGACCTTTAAAAGGCTGCAGCAGATTATGATGAACCTCCCTACTGTGCAAGCCCCGATCCGCAAGAAGCCATTGTTTCTCTACTTGGCCACCACCTTTTATGCCATGGGTGCATTAATTGCCTAAAAGGATGGAGGTAGAATTGAGCAACCGGTTTACTACATTAGCCATGCCTTGAAGGATGTAGAGACTCGTTACCCAAGGGCGTAAAGGGCATGCCTGGCCATAATATATGCCGCGCAAAGACTAAGCCATTATTTCCTGGCCTACGAGGTGTGGTTGATGACTAAGTCTCACACAATCAAAGCTTTGTTACAATAGCCAATTCTTTCCGGCAGAATATCCCAGTGGTTGCTACAATTGTCATACTATGACTTGAAAGCGGGAACGCCCAAGGTAGTAAAGAGCCAAGCTATAGCAAACTTGCTGGCACAATTCCCAGGAGAAGAAGAATTTCCGCTAGATGATAAGGTCCCAAGAGAAGTAGAAATGGCAGAAGAAGTTAGAGAGCAGTGGGTGATGAAGTTTGATGGGTCTTCTACCACCTAATCTGGAAGTGTAGGGATAGTCCTATACCATGAAGAAGACAAGGTCGTGGAACTCTCATTCAAGTTAGAATTCCCCTGTTCAAACAATACAGCAGAATATGAGGCTTATCTCACTGGACTAGCTATGATCCTTGAAATGGGGATCAAGCATTTAAAAGTAATGGGTGATTCGAACCTGGTGGTTTGCCAGACCAAGGGGAGCTTCTCCTTGAAGGAACCCAGCCTAGCCCTGTACAAAATGTTGGCCCAGAAGATGGAGGAAAAGTTTTCAACTTTTGAGATAAAACATGCTTCAAGAAATGAGAATCAATATGCAAATGCACTGGCCGCATTAGGCTCATAAATAGTTTTTGAAGGAGGCAGCACCAGGATAGAAGTCAGCAAAAGGAAAGAATCCATAGTCGAGATGCAAGGGTAGTGAACTGACGGTAAAGGAAATTAAGGGTGAAAGTAATTGTGGGTAGCTAAGTTTGAGGACAACTTTGCCTCCAGAATAGAAAGAATGGAGAATGAAAGAATAGAGATAGGAATTAGGTTGAATTAATGACAATTTGCTTGAAATGTTATTAATGACCATCCTAGCCTTTATACAAGAGTACAACCTTGTTTTGACTGCATAACTACCGTGTTCTATTTCCTAACCAACTGACCCTGTTAACCTAACTAACAACAGTTACAAGTCTTAACCTAACTAATCACAGTTACAGTATTAACCATAGTTAAGCCCTAGTTAACAAGTACAACCAACTATTACAACCATCAGCTTGTACAACAACCAATACAACAATAGCATTATAAAAGTGATCCTAACAAGACCCCCTCCCTTAGAGCGCCTTGCCCATAAGGTGAGGAAATTTGGCTTGCAAATCATAAAGGATTTCCTAGGTAGTAGGTTTGTCAGCTGCAAAAGCATTTATGTAGCTCTTGTTTACCACCTCAGTTTGGCCATTAGTCTGAGGGTGGTAAGAAGAAGACATAGTTAAAGCCACTCCCTACAACCTCATCAATTCCCTCCAAAAATGAGAAGTGAATATAGGATCTCTATCACTCATAATGGTAGAGGGCATACCATGCAATTTAAACACAGATTGTAGGTAGACATTAGCCACCTTGGCAACAGTGTAAGGATGGGAGAGAGTCATAAAATAAGTGTACTGGGTAAGCCTATCCACTACCACCAACACCACAGATTGCATATGAGACTTGGGCAACCCTTCCACAAAATCCATGCTCACATCTAACCATGGTTTTTCTGGAATAGGCAAGGGTTACAGCAGCCCAGCTAGAAAACAAGTCTCATGTTTGAGTTTCTGGCAAAAATCTCTCTGAAGCCTCTGTAAGGTCTTAAGGTAGCCGGAATGGCCTCCTAAGGGGCTGTCATGCACCTGATGTAGGATCATAGACTTCAAATCACCACTAAACTCACCCAAATATAGCTTGCCCTTATAAAATAGTAACCTATTGCAAAGAGTAAACCCAGGATGAGCATCAGAACTTGATTGAATGGCTTGCATAATAAACTATATCTTAGGGTCAGAAGTATAGCTTTTCTTGAGATCAGATAACCATGATGGAGTAGGAAATGAGATAATGCACAAAGTGCCTTCTGAAGTAGGAGAAACATCTGAAATAGTTGACATACTTGGAACAAAAACATGCAAATTAGATTGGACAGAAGCAGAAGTTGAAATTTCATCACCTAACCTTCTTGAGAGTGCATTAGCCACCACATTCTCTTTACCTTGTTTGTACTCCACAATGAAAGCATAACCAAGGAGCTTGGTAATCCATCTCTGCTGTGCTGATGTGCCCACCCTCTGCTCCAAGAGGTATTTGAGACTTTGATGATCTGTTTTAATAACAAATGGTCTTCCCAACAAGTAGGGGGAGAGTTGTATGAGAGGAACAATGTGAAGAGGATTGGAGGATTCCTATAAAGAAAGCTTTGATGAAGGAAGAAGACATGACAGAATTAAAGGAGCTAAAAGATTACGCCCTGGTAGGGGGAGAGTTGTATCGCAGAATGCCAGGTAAGGTCCTGTCTAGATGCGTGGGGCAGAAGAAGGCCTAAAGAAAGTTAAAGGAAGTACATGATAAGACCTGCGGATCCTGCAGAGAAGTCAATGTTTACTGCAGACTTCAAAGGGCAGGTTTCTATTGGCCAAGTATGGGTAAGGATGCAGATCAAGTCCAAACCTAATGCGAGACTTGCTAGCTTGCAACAGACAAAGAGGAAAGTTATGATGTTTGGGTCTCGAGGAAGCAAGAGAGATGATAAAATAAGTACACGTTGGAGAGTGTGGGGAACACTAGGGGAAAAAAAGTTATACAGATTCCTACTACAAATGGGTTACTATTGTCCTATCATGAAGAAATATACAGCAGAATTTGTGAAAAAATGTCACAACTGCCAAGTACAAGCCAACCTAATTCACACTCATCCACAAAACTTACATAGCATGGTCACCCCATAGCCCTTCTACACTTGGGGGCTTGATTTGGTGGGGCTAGTTAACCCAACATTGCGTGGATACATATGGATCCTGGTGGCTACAGAATACTTCACCAAATGGGCAGAGGCAGTGCCACTCCGTAAAGCCATGGGAAAAGCAGTAGAAAACTTCATCAAAGAGAACATAATTATGAGGTTTGGGGTATCCCATAGGATTATCAGTGATAATGGCACACCCTTTGTCAATAGTGATGTGAGGAAGATGTTGGAATTCTACCAAGTCAAGCACCATCATTCATCGCCCTATTACCCTCAAGGAAATGGGTAGGTAGAGGTGACAAACAAGACCCTCATAAAGATCATCAGCAAAATGAGCCAAGAATATACAGAATGATGGGTAATGCACCTGCCAGATGCTCTTTGGGCTTATAGAAATTCACCAAAGTCAGCCACAGGGTTTTCACCATTTTTGTTGGTCTACGGGACCGAGGTAATGGGCCCACAAAAGTGATGGCTCCATCTTTAAGAGTTATGCATATACAGTAGAAAGAAAAAGAAAAAAAGAGTCTTTATGGCAGAAAGATGTGAAGACCTAGAAGGGCTTGATGAAACAAGGGAAGAGACCCAAGAGCACAGTCGTAGATATAGACAAAGGATGATTGAAGCCTATGGCAAAATGACTAGAGAGGGTGTTTGCAGAAGGACAACTCGTGTTAAAGGCAACAGACCACGTTAGGCAAGGTATGGCAGGACCATCTAAGTTTTCACTAAAATGGGAAGGACCCCTTGTGATAAGAAAGGCACATGCAAGTGGGTATTATCGTTTGGCCCAGATGGATGGTAGAGATCTGATGGATCCCATCAATGGCAAGTGGCTAAAATGTTATTATGCTTAAAAGAAAAAGTTGTGTAGTTATCCATTTTGTTTAATGAGTTTTATGTTTCCTTTTCCTTCAAGTGGCTATGTCACAAGACATGATTGTAACATGCTTTATTAGTATGTAATGAAAAAGTATAAAGTATTATGAAAACGCACTATGTGTAGCATCATAGTTACAAACCTAAACTATGGCAGTCATATCAGACTTGCCAAATAAGTGCTATAGGAAAACATAAAGTGTATTAGATAGGGAAATAAGGGAAGGAAAATAAAGGGAAACTACATCATCATCGAAGCCCAGAAATGAGAGGCTGATCACCAAAATGGTTGGATCCATCAATGCTAGAAAGAAGGCATTCACGATGACTCTCCAAGTCCTCCACCCCATTCCTTAGAACCTCGATGCGTGTATCAATGGCATCAACAACAGGCTGAACCTTCTTCATGAAGAAGGCCCGGGCAATATCACGAAGATGGTCCAGAATAAACTCCACAACAAAGCCCACACTAACAAGCTCTTGTACCACAGCCCTCCACTGTAGGATCCTCTCGGTAGAAACAGTGTTAACAAAGTCATGCTCAATATCATTCATCACGCTCCCTAATAGCTTCAAAAAGTGCTCCCTAGTAGAACGGAGGCGGAATCCTTGCATGAAGTCACCACGGTTGTTATAGACCGCCTCCAAATATAAAGCACAATCCTCAAGAACTCTGAAGCCATGGAAGTGAAATAGGGAGGCCCAGAACCTCAGAATTTTGCAGGATTAAGGTCATTAACCTCAAGCTGATTAAAGCGAGTGAAGAAGGCTGTGGCCTCATCCGCAGGGTTTGGAATTGTGGCAGAAATGCTGCCAACCTCAAACTAAAAAGGAGGAGTGAGAATTGGACCTGGTAAGGAGCATGAAATGTGGTATGAGAAACCATGGAGCAAGATGAATGAACTCATATTGAAGAAACGAAGAAGGAGATAAGAGAAAGAAGAACATACTAGGACCCACGAGAATAGGGGCTATGAAGATAGCAAGAACTGGTGTTGGTGCTGTAGGAATGGCAAAAGCAGGTACTGTAGGTATGGCAGAAACGGGTGCTGTAGATGCGGCAGGAGGAGTGGCTGTGGGCATCATTATGTTTGTTACCACTTCTGGCTCCTCAAAAGTCTTTGCAATCAGAAGAACATATATACAAAGTAAGGGGAGATTACATTAATTATGTAGATATGTATATAAAATGGAGAAGAAAGAGGGGGGGGGGGGGCAATGATTAAAAAAAAGGGAGGGGAGAATAAAAAATCTTCTTCTTCATGGTGGGTTCGTCATCAAAATCCTCAAGAACCTCATTAGATCCCTTAAAGGACAAGTCTACATCAGGCCCACATTTAGCAGAGTTAGGGATGGAATAAGGGGTAACCAACAAAAAGGAGCCATCCTTCATGGCCTGAGATAGAGCCGTAAAAGGATCATTGGTAGAGATAACGAGAGGTGTGGCAGGAGAGGCAACCTTAATCTGAGCAACAGCAGTAGAAGGAATGGCTCCTTTTTAGGGAGTAAGTGTCTCGGCAGGAATGAGAGCAGTCTCACTAACCCTCTCAGTATGAGTACCCTCATCTATGGGTACTAGCTCAGTGGAAGGGATAGGAGCCTCAATAGGAATTCTCTATATAGCAGCAGGAGTGGCAGAAGCCATAACCTCAGACACCACATTAGCCCCATCAAAGAAACCTTACATGGGGTGCCCATGGAGGCAGAGATCTTCTCAGCCGTGGGGTGATATATGGAGATAGGCTCGGGCTCGGCTTGAGAAACACAAAAAAAGAAAAAGGAAGAAAATGAGAAAGAAAGGAATGCGTAATCATGGATGACACAAAAAGAAAAGGAAGAGAGGGAGGCCTACCTCAGACTTGGGCTCATCAAGTAATATAGGATGGATGGCAGACACATCTTCCTTATGCTTAGACTACAAAAGAAAAAAAGAAAAAGAAAAAGAAAAAGAAAAAAAGAGACAAGAAGAAATGAATAAGTCAACAAGTATATGGGATTAGGCGCAGGAAAGGCCTATACAAAAATAACGAAGAAAAAGTGAAATTAGAGATAACATACTCCTCTTTCAGTAGTGGTGGGTGCAGGAGGGGGACATGTCTTCCTTTTGCTGCCTTAGGTCCTATTAGAAGGAGGAGTATCAGTAAATGGCCGTGAAGCAGTAGGCTTAGACTTGCCTACAATAGGGCGCTTGCTACAATGGGTACGGGTTGAAGGTGGAGGAGAGCTCTCAAAAACTATATTACCCATGGGAGGAAGACCACCCTCAAAAGGCACAATGTTTGAATAGGTCTCAAAAGAGTCATCCCCTCTCTTGGCAGGCTTAGGCTTGGTAGACCGAGGTGGTAAACTTTTCTTCATAGGAACGGAGATGTTTGTCACCTTCACTCTCTTCTCCCTACCCGTGGGATAGTCACCAAAATGCCAGAACCACCCTCTCTCCTTTTCAACCCACTAAAATATAGCAGATCGACTCTGCTTCCTAGCATATGCCAACATAGACTTAGTAGGTAGAAGCAGCCGAGGGTTGACAGAAATAACTGCACCAAGTCCATTAGGAGGAATGAGAGAAAACCTGCAGCTGCTAAACAACTCCTTCTTAAATGAGGTCATCACAACCTACCAGTACTTATGCATGGCAGCAGTACAAATACCTTCTCTCTGTGAACTTGGAATGGTGACAGCAGTAAAACGCCTACTCCAAAACTCAAAGGTAGTGTGCCGCAAGAATGGCCGAACAGAAGTAGGAAACTACATAAGGGAAGAAAGGTCATTAGGAATATCTTGATCCAACCCAAACTGTCTCTTCACCCTGTCAGTTGAATAGTGCATGAACCTAACACCCTCATCAACCAAATAAGGTAATCACCCAACGTTAGTAGTTACCAAGTAAGTTATACCCCTCTCCTTAAAACCAGTCAACGGGTAGTGGTCCTAACAGTATCAACAAAAGGACCCATCACAGAATCAGCACATGTAAAACCCATACCCAAATTTCTGTATGCTTTCCAAGAAAATCCAACTCCCTTATCGAAGAACTCAACAACAGGATGCCCAATCAGCTTTAGACCAACCCAACGAAAAGCCAATGGAAAATCAGACTTAAACTGGCCACAGAAATCAATGATAACTCTCAAACATGATTGGTATATCTCCTTGGCAAAGCGAATAGGTCTACACTTTGCCAAGTGCCTGGCACAACGCTCATATAGCAGGTGTTGAAGAATGGTACTATGAATAGAGGAAGTAACTATATGGCAGGAACCTACCTGATCCTCATCACTCCACAGGATATCTAACTAAAAATATAGATGTCCCAAGAACATGGGTGCCAACGGTAGACTCACCCTAGCAGATATCTTAATAGCTAACCAAAAATACAAAGGCTTCACATCATAGTAGGGATGGGAGCCAAAGATAAACTTACAAAGCCAGAATGTGACGAAGGCTGCCCGGTGAGCAGCAACAGAGGCCTTAGAGAAAGAACCAACCCAATGTGACAACTTCGCATTGCCACTCATCCCCTTCCTCAACTCGGCCTCCACGACCTCTTCTTTCGGAGAAAGCTCCAAGGTGCCAGGGTCAACATCACCAAGATTGTGAGCTGGTGGGATGAACTCCAAAAGACTTTGGCCCGAATGGAGTGTACTCATCTTCCTACTCATCACTAAATGGGGTGAAAGGGACAAAAGAACGAAGTGAAAGTGTGTGCAAAACAATATTAGAAAAGCCTTTGTTAAGATTAGGAGATGGAACACATTGGAGTCAAACTATTTATCCCTAATGGAGTTGCCATTGTGAGCATAATGGGGGGAGTATGCCTCGGTTGAGTGGATAGAGGTGGAGAAGGAAATGGAGTCGCAACCTAAATTAGGTCTAGAAACCATATATACAGAGCCTTTGTGGGAAGACTGATCTTTACCAAAACATGTGTCCAGAGTTTAGGTATAGGGATAGGAAGGTGTTAGGCACCCAACCCCACTTGAATTGTAGGTTGGCCTCCACTCATTGTGTTCCAAATCCTAATTCCATAAAAGGGTCTTTTAGTAGAAACATGAATAGGTTGTTTAGAAGTAACTTTTCTACCAGTCAAAGATCATCCCTCCTAAAGATTCCACAAGTAGTTGGAAATCTCAATTCTGAGTCTTATGAGTTATCAGATGTAGATCTAAAATTAGGAGATTAGAATATCCCTAAAGTCCCCACCCATCAGATCTATAAGTCTTCATGGAGTCTTAAAAAAGCATTTAAGACAGATTACCATGTCAAGACTATAGAACAAGTTTATGGTATTAACAATGAGTGTGAAACATGCTACTTGTTATCACCATCCACCCTGTTAGTGCACAGGAAGGACAGACACAATTATTTACACATAGGTTTAGTCCAAGTTGGAGTTAAGTCTTTGATTAGAGAAAGGTTGAATTGTTCAATCCTAATGGCCCTTAGAGACACTAGTCACATCCGCTTTGAGGACAATTTTTTAGGAACCATTAAAACCAGTCTCAGTTGTGGACCAGTTCATTTTGACTATTTCCCCAACTTCAAAGTCAGCCTTCATGACCAGCATGTCATGAAAGCTCTCACCCTTAATATCAAGACCCAGGGAACCCTCATGGTGCAGTGAACTCACCAAATAGCCTTGATATACAGAGTATATTATAAGTGCATCAGGACAAACCTAAATTTCCAAGCACTTGACAAGAGAAAGATGGGAGAAACCACTCTTATCCAAACCACTGACCCTAGATCCAAAATTCAGGTACCCAAAACCTTGAAATGGTCCAAGGTTACATTCCCTCCAGATTAGACTCTAAAGAATGAAAACAATCCTTTCCAAATCCAAAATCCTGCCACAATCCAGACTTAGATTTTGTCCAACAGTTAGCTGATGAAACTGTAAGACTAAGCTTTGACCAGTCTAGGTTTAGAATACCTTTAGACTATGATGCCTTTAGGTTTAAATCCCCAATAGGTCTTCACTAGCCTAGTAGATAGTCCCCTATCCTTCTTCAGGATAGACCTGTATCCTAGTGTAGCACATCCAAACCTCTTGTTCCATTCCCAAAGTCTATAAGAGATTTTGGTCTAGAACTCCAAAGAGTCAAAACCAGATCCCAGGTTAGCACCCCTTGCTATACAGCTAAGCAAGACTCAGTTGTCAATGAGGATGACAACCATAGTCGATGCACACCATCCATATCCCACACTGATATGGAACAACCATTCTAACCTGAACCCCCAGCTGACCACGAGTTCATGGTTATAAAGTAAGACTTCACCCCTGACCTAATAGCCTTAGGAAAGGAATTTGATTATGAAAGAAACAGAGTCAAAAGAGAAGCTTACAGAACCAACCACACCAAGGAACAAAAGGTTGAAGTTTTAGAAAAATGGCAAGAATTCATGAAAGAGATATCCAGCAATATCCCTTTCTTCAAATATTTTGAGAACCATTTTGAGTGGCACAAAAAGTCTTGTGTCATTACCAAAACCAACTGGACCAAGAAAAACAATGAGGTTATTCGGTGTAGTCACCTTCCTCTAGAAGCCATAACTTTTAAGCATAAAGGAGCAGATGTAGTTGCTACCCCCTTTAAATTTCCTTCTAGAGAAGAAAAACTTGTCAAAAAGGTGATAGAACAAAACAACTACACTAACCAGCATCTACATGTTATAGGAAAACAGCTTGATAGGGTAGAAGAAAGGATAGGAAAACATGGTTATCCTCCAGCCAGGAAACCAAGTCAAACCTATCTTAACTTTAGAGAAACCCCTAGTCAAGCTACCTGTTACTAGGCAAACTAGCCTGAGGTCTAAGGATAAAACAACCTTAGAAATTGTCACCCAGGAGCTCGAGGAATTAATGAAGAAGGAACTAGTCGCCCCTTCACCTAGCATTAATCCCCGACTTGCTGTCTTAAACATCCATACAGCCTCTAGTAGTTTTAGCAAAACCTCCTCAGAAAATGAAAAGGAGATAGAACAACTAGAAGACCAGTTTCGAGGTAAAAAGACTTCACCATCTAACCCAAACTAGCTTAACCAAGAATTGGTATCCTAGACCAACTCCCCCTAACCTCCAGTTCGAGGAAAGGAATGTTAACAACCAATTCTCTATATCCTCTGGTAAACTCTATGAGTGGAACATAGATGGTCTATCAGAATAGGAGATCCTAAATAAAATCCAGCATATGACTATGGTAGTCAACAACTACCTAAACGAGAGCCATCCCCACCCAAAAGTTGTAGAGCTTATAACTTTAGGATTCACAAGCAAACTTCTGCAATGGTGGAACAACTGCCTAACAGAAGGGTCAAGAGAAGATATCAAGAATGCAATCCAAAAAGATAAGGAAGGAACCCCCATCTTTGGTGAACGCATAGGAAGAGGAATTCTTAATGGAGTTAACACTTTGATCTATACGATCATGAAACACTTCGTAGGAAAACCTAGCAACATCACATCTAGGATTTACGACCAATTGAGTAACCTTAGATGTAAAACCCTTGGTGACTACCAGTGGTATGAAGATGTCTTTACCACTAGAGTCATGCACAGAAGCGACTGTAATTCTCCATTATGGAAGGAGAAGTTTATCAATGGCTTACCCAAACTCTTTGGCAAAAAGGTCAAAGAAACTCTTTGCAACCCCTTAGTTGTCATAGATTATAATAACCTAACCTATGGAGATATCTCTAGTACCATTCGCAGTGAAGGAATGAAGATGTGTAGAGGTATGAAGATACAAAGCCAAGTAAGAAGTAGGAAACTTCTGTACATAGTATGGTTTACCTCCCATCCAAGAGAAAATCTAAATACAGAGAGAAAGGTTCTTCTGAAAAAGTCCATAGGAAAAGAACAGCATCCAAATATTATAGAAAATAGAAGTACAACCATTTCAAAGATAATGATTTCTATAAGAAAAGAAAGAAATCCAGATCCACAAGTAAACATGGAAATTCCATACCAAAAGCATCCAAATAATGCTTTAATTGTGGAAAAAGTGGTCATTTCAGAAAAGAGTGTAGAAATAAGGCTAAATCCCTTATCAACACCCTTGTTAGTAAGCAAACTGGTAAAGAAGGGATCCTTAAACTCCTTGAACTTGACCACACTGAAAGTGAGTCATCCAGCAGTTCCAACAACAATGAGATCTACCAAGTAAACCAATCATCTTCTGAACCCTCTAGAGCCTCCTTGAGTACCTCTAGTGGCCCAGATGCCCTTATAACATGCAAAGATAGTAACAAAACTATCAACGTCCTCAGCAAGCAAGAAGAGCTTATCCTAAATCTCATAGAACAGATCGAGGACCCTATCATCAAAGCTCAAAAGCTTAGTAAATTCCGTGAAACCTTAGTTAGGGAAACTGGTAAACCCAAACCAAGGATTTAGGAACCCAAAGTAAACTTTGAAAAGATCTACAATAGGTTTACCAAAAACATGAAGGAAGTTATAATCAATGACCTCCAAAAGGAAATCAAGGAAACAAAATCTGAAGTTAGAACCCTTAAGTAGGAACTAACCATTCTTAGAGTTGATCACAATTTCCTTGATCAGAGATTAAAACAGTTGGAAAACACTTCTCATCAAGGCAATGAGGAAGGTCTCTCATTTTAGAACCCTTCTGATGATGAAGATGAATCAGTTAACCCTACAGTTGACATGGTCTTAGAAACCATCAGTAGGATTAACTTCCAAAAATGGCATTCCAAGGTTAGGATTGTCATCAACAAAGATTTTGAATTTGAGGTTATATCCCTAATAAATTCAGGAGATGATCTCAACTGCATCCAAGAAGGAATCATTCCCACCAAGTATTTCAAAAAGACTAAGGAGAGATTAACATCTACAAGTGGCGGAAAAATGCAGATTGAATTCAAAATCCCTAAGATTCATGTTTGTCAAGACAACATTTGTCCTTGTCAAGAATATGACAGATAGGGTTATCTTAGGAAACTCGTTCATGTGTCTGTTATATCCTTTTATAACAGATAGCGAAGGAATAACTACACATCCCTTTGGCTAGCCAGTCAAGTTTAAATTCCTTAGGAACCTAGAACCTAGAGAAATTAGCTCCCTCCAGGATGTTTCAGTATCCAAGACCTTAAACCTGATTAGTGCCAAAACTCAGCATCTTAAGCACCTTAAGGATGATTTAAGATACAAGAAAGTTGAGGAACAACTAACTTGTAAAGTCATCCAAACTGAGATTAGAAAGTTCGAAGAGAAACTTAAGCAGAAGGTTTGCTCTGATCTACCCACAGCTTTCTGGCATAGAAAGAGACATGAGGTGACTCTCCCTTATGTCAAAGATTTTAAGGAAAAGGATATCCCTACCAAAGCTCGACCTATCCAAATGAACCAAGAACTCATGGATATTTGTAGAGCAGAAATAGAGGATCTCCTTAAAAAGGGAATAATCAGAAAGTCTAAATCACCATGGTCTTGTCCAACCTTTTATGTCCAGAAAAATGCTGAGATAGAAAGAGGTGTCCCTAGGCTAGTCATCAACTACAAACCCCTTAACAAAGTCTTAGAATGGGTAAGCTACCCAATCCCCAACAAAAAAGACTTAGTAAATAGGCTTAGCAGAGCAGTAGTTTTTAGCAAGTTTGACATGAAGAGTGGATTTTGGTAGATACAAATTAGAGAATCTGATAGGTACAAGACAACCTTTACCACATCCTTTGGACATTACGAATGGAATGTGATGCCCTTTGGTCTAAAAAATGCCCTTCTAAATTCCAAAATATCATGAATGAGATTTTCAATCCATTCTCTAGTCATGCAATTGTGTACATCGATGATGTTCTCATTTTTTTAGAATCCCTAGATCAACATTGTAAGCAACTGTGAGTATTTCTCCATACCATCAAGCTCAATGGTCTTGTTATTTCAGCCCCAAAAACCAAACTTTTCCAAATTAAGGTTCGATTCTTAGGTTTTGATATTCATCATGGTGTCATCAAGCCCATAAATAAAGCTATCCAGTTTGCCGAAAAGTTCCCAGATCAAATCCTCGACAAAACCTAGCTTCAGAGATTTCTAGGATCTCTCAATTACATTTCTGACTTCTATCAAAATCTCAGGCAATAATGCAAACCTCTTTTTGATAGACTTTGAACCAATCCATCCCCTTGGACTCCAGCTCATACAGCAATCGTCCAAGATATCAAAAAATATGTCAGGACTCTCCCTTGCTTAGGAATTCCCTTAGTCAATTCCTTCAAGATTGTTCAAACAGATGCCTCTAACATAGGATATGGTGGCATTCTCCTCCAATGAGTCAATTCCACTTCCCCTGAACAAATCGTCTATTTCCATTTGGGAATATGGACTCCCACTCAGATTAATTATAGTACTATTAAAAAAGAAATTTTATCTATAGTACTATGCATATCAAAATTTCAAAGTGATCTTTTGAATCCAAAGTTTTTAATAAGGATTGATTGTATATTTGCAAAACATGTTTTAGAAAAAGATGTTCAAAACATTGCATCAAAACAAATTTTTGCATGATGGCAAGCCAACCTTTTAGTTTTTGACTTTGATATAGAATTCATAGAAGGAACCCAAAACAGTATCCCTGGTTTCCTTACCCGTGAATTTTTGCAGAATCCAAACTAAGATGTTTGGGAAGAAATCCACACCCCCAAAGTTGCCTAAACAGCAATCCCCTGGTGGTACCAGCCAAGCAAAGAACCCTGGCCAATTAGTACCAGTCTCCCCGTCGACCATAGCTAACCGTTATTTGGTTCGAACAATCCCAAAGCTAAACTACGAAAGACCATCCCATGTTCAACCTAGTTACAGTTCAGCCTTAGCCACCCCAACATTTAAGGCAATTACCCCATACATAGTAGAAGAACCTTTTGGCCCCATACAATCCCAAAAGCGTTCTTTTTACCAATCCAAAAAAGGAAGGTCTTCCTATGTTAAGAAACCCTTCGTCCAGCACATCTCTTATATTGAACCCCATTTAGTTCATATTAGAGATCCCTTGGCTTTGGCCATGGAGGTCTTGCCCCTAGAATGGCATTTCCTCCCAAAACATCCAGAGAAAAATATCAAGTTCTATAAGAGCATCCTTATCCAGGAAAAGTCTGCTCGAATAGAAAACATCATGAACAAAGGGGACCCCTCATAGTCCTCTACCACAAGTTCATCATTACCGGTTTTGTCAGTAGTAGAGAATGGGGAAGGCACCCCTCCTTGCTCAAAACTCTCACAAGTTCAGAACTCTATTATAGTTATTATGACTATATGGACACCTTTGAGAAAGTCCTCTTCTAAGAACTTTGATCATTCATGGTTTTTAATGTTTGACAAGAAGTTCTCCAGTCCAATACCTTCATGGTTCCTTAAGTGGTGGGAAATGTTTGGATCAGTACCTTAGATATTCCCCAAGCCCCTTTAGGTATTTCTGCTCTAGGTTTCAAGCTAACAGATACAATTCCCAGTTTCAAGTAATTTTGCATATGACTATCAAATACAGGATCCATTGGATTAGCATGTGGTCCTATGCAATTTGTAATAATCTATTAAACAGGGAGTTCTCAATTAAATGGTGGGATAGCCTTAAGATTGATCAGGTCATTAGTCAGGTCCACAAGGACTTCCCTCCTCCAGTTCAGAAAGCCATTGCTCAAAAATCAAGATCTCAGTCTATCCTAGATTCCATCCAAGTCGCCAGAAAATCTAGGAAATAATTAAAAGATCTTGCAGCACAATTGCTCCTCCAATCAGAACAGTTAAAGTCAGAAAAAAAAGATTTCTCCTGCCTCTTCAGAAGCTTTTATTAATCACTGTCCTTTCGACCCATTATTCCAAGGCTCTCAGGATCCCTATGATAGTTACAATTTGGATAGCGATTAAGTTACCCTGAATAGCACCAGTCACTATTCTAAACAATAATTCAGATAGGTTACTATTCATCTACAACACCAATCACTATTGATGAACAGTACCTGCACTCAGCTGTCGCTAAAGGATAAAAGATAGAACACTATTCATGAGCTATAAAAGTTACTATTCATGAACAGTAACTGGAGTTAATTTCCAGAGTTGCTGTTTGCTTTTGGTGGAAAAGGTTTTCACCCTCAATAAAAGCATTTCACTCTCCAAAATTTCAGCAATCAAGACAGAGGTTCCAAAGCTCCCATCAACCTATAAAAGGAAGCTCAAGTCCCAGTCTTAAGCAGGTCCAATTAGAGTCCCAATTGAAGAAAACTCAGTATAGCCTCTCCTTTACAACCCAATACTTGTAATCAGCTGGCAACCCTCTTTTTAGTTTACACTTGTAATGCCTTAGTCGGCTTTTACTTCCGTAATCACATGGCCCCGGTTAGCCTCCCCCTTTGTCTGTAACTATATATATATATATATATATATAAAGAACCCTAAATCTGGGTTTCTGGACACAAGTATGCATGTGCATACATGAAGTATGCGTATGCATGCCTCAAGTATGTGTATGCATGCCTCGAGTATATGTAGGCATTCTTGAAGCATGCATAAGCATACACACCCAGAAACACAATTTTAAAGCAGCAACAAAACAACAATCAAACAAAATTTAGCATGCTTCTAATACAAAACTAAACAACCTAATCTAACAACAAAAATATCAAAAATAAACCAAAAAAAAAAAAAAAATTCTATTACTAAATATGCATTGGATCTAACAATAAACAAAAGCAACACTTAACACATCAAAACATATTTATCAATATATCCAATCATTCAACTATCCAATCAAAATATATTAAGACACTACAAATCAAAACCAAACAAAAGAAATTACATTTCCAAGCATGTATAACACATAAATAAAACAAGAACAACAAGAACACAAGTTATTAGAAATCCAAATTAAGGAAGAGCCATGAAGAGAGACTCACCTTACTTATGGAACATGTTCGCGAAAAATAATCTGCAAGCGCACAGAATCGTAACAAGTAGTAAAGTGTTTTTAGAAAACGAATGTCGAACCCACAGGGATTAACTATGTTATTGAATACCGAAATTCACTAAATTAATTACTATTTGGAAAATCGAAAGTAAAAGGGACGTTCAAGTATCTAAATTAAATCAAACTCTTTAATGAAAATAAATCTAGCAAAGCATAAAAGTCCAAAAGTGTAAAGAAAAAATATGATAAAAATGGATCTAGAGCGATTGATTTCACCTAACAAATCCCACACAATTTTTTATTCCTAATTATTAAATTCTAATAATCTCCCGTTGATGATTAAAAATTCCTTAGGTATTCAATATCTTCTCTCAAATAATATCAAAAATATCTTCAACTAACAATTCAATATCTCTATGCGAATTTAATTAATTGGAGACTCATTATGTACATTGAATTTTCTGAAAAATCACACTAATCACGGTAAAGCATCTCTACTTTAGCTCAACTAATGGTCTTTAATTCTAGAACTAAAATAACAAATCACCTCTCGGTTTCATTGTAATTCAATTGATCAAACAATAATTCGTAAAAAAAAAAATAGTAAGCATTAAGAATAAGAATTAAACACTCAATCATGGAAATATTAAAAATAAAATAACTCATAATATAAATTGTGTGTTCATTGCTAGACTACATCAACGCTCTAGAAAATAAAATTTAGTTCATAATAAAATTGAAAAGAAAACAAATAAAACTTATGTCTTTCATCTAAATTGGTTGATCAACATGAAGCTCTCGCCTTTGTCCTCAGATCCTCCTCTTCAGAAAGACTCCCAAAAAAATACTTCAATGCGGCACCCTTCTCTTTTTGTTTTGTTTTGCTCTCTATTTATATCACACAAAGATACACGCACTTCAAAGAGAAGCCGCCTGACTCTATGAAAATTCCTAATACAAGTGAAACTAGGAATTGTAAGCCACACACTACGCTTCAAGTTATGCCCAGCCGAAACCAAAGACTAGCCCAAGAGTGTTTGTGTTTCAATAAGAAATATAAAGGCCCACCAACAATTAACAAATGTTTATTTAAACCTCAAACCCATGTATCTCTTCCAACCCATGTATCTCTTCCACGTGAATAAGCTCCCTATCAATTACTTCTTTTCTTTGCTCCTTCACATATCTCCAAGTCCTTCAGGTTGGGTTAGCAACTGACTTAGCTCCGCTTAGCCTGTAAAGCCCTTGTTGCCCTTTTGATTTCATGTGCTTTTGTGGGCCAGGCCGAATCTTGCTAATGGTCATACGGCTATTGTTGGGCCACGTAAGAAATAAACGTGCTGCTAAATAAAGCAGTCAAACATCAAGGAATCTCCCAAGTTGAAGTGCAGATTGTTCTGAAATCTTCTCATTCCTTCAAAGCACAAGTGAATAGATAAATATAAATAAAAATCAAATCAAATCAAAAGAAATAAAGGAAAACTAACAATTTTAATAAATAAGAGGATACTAAAAATCATGTAAAAATCTTAACCGGCCCCTCAGTGCCTACATAATAAGATTCAAAGAGATATCAAGGAAATCAAGGGATTCAATAGTTTATAGGTAATCATAACTCAAAATAAAATGAGGTTTTTGAAAAGATTGTATGAAAAAGGTTTTGAAAGAGATTTGAAAATAGTTTCTGCCTTAAGACCACTAGAAAAAGGCGTTTTGAAGAACCCAAAACGTGCTAGCTACTGTGTGTGTAGAAAATTTAGAGAGAAAAAGAGCTTTGGAAGAGTTTAGGTCAAAAATTAGCTATCTCTAGTTAGGGTTTGAGTTTGGATGCATAAGGTTGTATTTATATCTTTAAAGTAGGGTTTTCAGGGCTTTTTAGACATGTTTAGACGTTCCCAAGGCACTAAGGGCCGGGCACCATCAAAGAGGAAGGCTTTGGGCCCTAAACCTTGAAATTCTAAAGTTCTAAAATGTGGTGTGCATCCTCAAAAACCCTAATTTTGACTACTCAGATGGCCCAACTTCAAAATGCCATAACTCACTTAATATAAATCTCAATTAGGCAAAATTTTGTGTTCAAATTGAAGCCCGGGATGTCTATTTTCTAATGAAATAAACCTCACTCAAAAATTCTTTTTGGATCAAAAGTTATGGTGAAAAAAGTGAGTAAAGGTCATTTTTCAACATCATTTTCAAAGCGATTTGAGCACTTTTGAGTTATGATTACTTCAAAACTATCAAAATAACTTTAATTACCTTTCGTATACATGTCAATCTCATCACTGGGACTAGAGACTAAAGTTTATTAATCAGGTGCAAAATGAGATGTTTACAGTTGTGAGATGTAGGTTATACTATTTCGTTTGTATTTAAGCAGTCACGCAATATCAAATACAATTATGAGAGAATTTTAATCCAATTTTGACCTAGAGGCGTGAAGATTTCTTCAATGTCTTATTAGAATAGTCATCCTTGTTCACATCCAAATAGTCATCGTCATTCATAAGCACAATGTCTTATTATCCGTACATTCTCTTTGCTTAAATTAGAATAGTTCTAATATCATATAGGTTACTATAATTTTTGTCACAACTATTTTATGTGTTAAATTGTGATTGACTGTTTATCACTTTCACATAGACCTATCATTTTTTTCCACTATTTATCATCTGCCACTTAAACAACTATGGTACAAATTGTGTTATTTTACATGGTTTTAGAATTTTTCCTCAAATTAATGTAAGTCCATGAATTGAAAGTTGTTCGATACATAAGTGCTTAAAGTCCACAACTTCACGCAGTAATCACTAAAAAAAAAAATCTATAGCCGTGTTTTTAAAACGTGGCTATAGCTTAGAAAAACGTGGCTATAGGACGATTTGGCCTATAGTTGCATTTTAAAACATGGCCTAAACCCTGTGACTATAGGCTTGAGGGGTCTATGGCTGCACTTTTTCAAATGCGGCTATAGGCCAGGACCAATGGTCGCATTTAAAATGTGGCTATAGGTAAAAGCTATAGCCATGTTTAAAACATGGCTATAGGATTAGACCAATGGCCACATTTAAAACATGGCTATAGGTGAAAGCTATAGTTGCGTTTAAAACGTGGCTATAGGTGAAAGCTATAGCCGCGTTTAAAAACGTGGCTATAGGTCACTTGCTGATAGCTTTGAAGACATATTTTAGCCTCATTTAAAACACGGCTATAGGTGACAATTGTAGCCACATTTTTTAAATGTGGCCATGGGACATATTTTTAGCCACGTTTAAAAATGCGGCTGTAGCCCCCCCCCCCCCCCCCCTTTTTTTCCTAGGCTAGATGGCTTAAGAAGGACCTCCACACCTGAGTTAAAGTTAAGCGAGCTTTAGCTCTGCTTTCTACATAAGAGACTATTATGTGGGAAATCCATTATACTGGTACAATCACCACAAATCAAGCCCTCATTATACAGTTTTAATCTTGCATTAGTCTCACATTTACTGTAAAAACTCCGAAAGTACATACATAGTAATATCTCTTGCAAAGATAAAATGCATGAGAGGAGGGCAATTAACTCACAGTGCACTTTAGATAAAATTTGTGGTGAGGACTATAAAATTTGACATGCCAAGTTTCTCATGTCAAGTTTCTTGATTAGTATCTAATCCATCCTACATGGCAGATGTTAAGCATATATTTTGCTACAACATAGTGTACAAATGCATAATTAAGATTTTGGGAAATAGGTTGAAGGGTATAGTGGTAGACTTAAACTTTTAATGAGAAATTGAGCATTACCTTCTAAAGATAGAATCCTCCCAATGTTTCTATTGACGTATCTACACCATTAAAACATATTATAGGAAAAAATTGAATCCAAGGTTAAAGAATAAAATTCTTGGTTATAATTATAAAAAGAAAACAATAGATGGATAATTATAAGAATAGGGGCAACTAACCTTTGTCACATGCACAACAGCTAACACAAAGATAAATATGTGAAGATGATGCAAATTCATCTATTCCTAGGTTGTAATGACAGTGTGAGCTTTGTACATTGTAGGAGGTTTTCCCTTGGATACATGCTACATATTAGTGTCATTTGAGTCACAATCAATAGTTTTTGTTGGCTACTTCTAGGTTGAAATTTATGATACAATCTGAACCCCCCCTAAAAAAATAAAAGTATAAGCAAGAAGGCTCACTTGTATGATTCTTTGGCATAGGACTGTATGCATCAAGTTTTGGTTATGATAAGATTTCATAGAAATCTTCCATTAGGGGATTTTCCTTCAATTGCTGCCAACACATAAATTCTGCAGAAAGAAGCCTATGTTTTTTATTAAGTTTTTTATACCTTGTGCGAATTGTGAGCCATCTATTGGCAATTTTGCTAACAGCTAACACTACTATGGAAATTTTCATCATTCAAACAAGAGGGAATGATGACATCTAAGTAAAGTGAAGCCATGATTTGCAGCTTACAAAAGGCTTATGAATATGTTGTTGATGGGAATTTTTAATTGAAATTCATGAAGAGAAAGATTTGGAAGATATGATAAAAAAGTTATTTGAAAGAAAGGGAGACATAATATCCATATGCCCTTGAAAAATAGTGATACCTCTTTCCATTATCCGTAAAGTCATTTTTTTTTTCCTAAGCATATTCAAATATAGTCAACTAATTGACAAGAAAGAGCAATTGTTCCTTCATTTAACCGAACTCTTATATCTTTTATTAATAACAATGAGTTACAAAACAACAGCTACAATATAATGTTTATACTGAGAGGGACAAAAGCTTTATTAACTAATATATGACATTGATTATGAGCTAAATATAAAGAATGAGAAAATAAAATTTGAAGGCAGTACCTAAGTGCTGATGAAGTTTTGGATCTGGATCTATAACTTGAGTAATTGCAGCCAAATTACTAAGTTGTGCCTTCATTCCAATGGAGCTATCAGTGCATCTGAAATTTCCTCGCTATAATTTTAAAACAAGAACACATATTGTAAGGAACTGGAATTAAAATTAGAAACAAAAACGATTAATCTTAAAAAAAAAAAATTCCAGTTCTAGAAGAATAATATGTTAATAGATTATATAGAATGGAACATAGTGTGGTTACTTGTAAACAGAGAATATTTAACTTAAGTACACTACTTAGTGAAATAATATGGCCTACAAAATTTTCCACCCAAAGCAAGCCATTTTGCGTGGTAGGAGATATCTAAATAATAACTAAAGTACACTACTTAAAGTGAAATATTATGACCAAAAAAAATTGTATGGGGCAAAAAAGTACCAATCTACACATTAACCGTTCAAAGCACCAAAATGCATCTGCTTCAAAACCCAAGAAGAATTATCATGGGGGAGCAGAGGTCACTAATTCCTGCTCGGTATTGTCATAAAGTTTAGATAGAAGATCCAATATTGAGTTGCAATAATTAAGTAAATTTTTGTTACCTCTTGCTATGCAAGGAATGTAAATGAGAAGAATTTCAATGAAATATATATATTTAGATAAGAATGCTAGACCCACATGTAACAATATAAGTAGACTACATCAATGATTATTATTCTTCCCTTAATAAAGAAGTGAAAGAATCAAAGGTTGTTCCAACTCTTGAACCTTAGAAAAAAAAACATTACTACAAGTATAATGGAACACAACAGAGAGCGGATTTTATTTGCATCTACTGTCAATGTCATGGACAATTTCTTCCACTGCATTTTTTTTTGGTAAACAATTTCTTCCAATGCTAGAAAAACAAGCAAAGAAAATAAATGTTATGTGATGTTAGTGACATGGGGATCAAGTGTGTCTTGTATGGGTTAGTTGATTATATGGTTTTAACTAAATAAATAGAAGTAGAACCAATGTATCTTATTAAATGATTGGTCATATATAAACTCGTAGTTAATTGATTGAAATCTCTGGTCTTGTTGAGTTTCACTCAAGGGGTTACAGGTGTTTGTAGTGTACTCAGAAATATTTCAATTTAAAGGGGCAAGAGTAAAAGGCAAGCATAGCAAAATTGAAATAGAAAAAGTTAACTAACATAACTAACAAAATAAATAAATAAAATTCAATTTTTCATGCAAAAGTTAATTTAAATGTAAATTATAACTAATTTTTTCTTGTCCAGTGTCAATTTACACAATGACCTCTAAAATCTTTTTGAAATCACTGCTTGATTGCCTCATTTTTTGGGTGCATGTACTAAAAAGTGGACTTAAAATTTAGCTTCCTGATAAAAATTTGGACCTTGCAGCATTACTCAACGGGTGTCAAGTTTCATATTGGATTCTAGAACAGACTGACCTCTAACATATTCATTTGTATTTATTTTGAATTATAATTGTATAGTGTATGCCTAATCTTTGAGAAATACCCAAATTCCATCTTCAATGAACTATGGAGGTGGTCAAACCCAAGGTTGGCCCCATTTGAGATATAGGCCTAAAGTTATCAGACCAGGAACAGCCCAATGTGCATAAAATGCTATTAAGTTCCTGGGCCTTAGGAGAGATTTTATGGGAACTGGGCCTAAAGTAAATGACACCAAATAAGCTAGTTTCCATTGACCATTAGGCTCTGTGATTATATTACGTGGTTCTTTTGGAAACTAGCTAGTAATACTAATGCAATTTCAAAATGTTGAAATAGTTGACTAGTTCTAAGATCATGCATATCCTAACCTCCTCAAAAAAGAAAAAAAATAAATAAATAAATAAAAATTGTATGTCTTGACCTCTAAAGAATAGAATGTACATTCAAATGATCATGTATATCATGTGCCAAGAGCCAACCTGTAGATGCATTCAATGCATTAACTCGAACACTTAAATGCACTTTATGATGGACCCCTTGGGCAAAGGTGAAAGCTTAAGAAAGCAGGCATCCTATGAAGTGTCCAATTGGAAAACAAAGTTGTAAATTTTTTCTAGGGTGTTTAAATAAGTGAATTTAATATAGACAGTAAGCAATATAATGAGTAATAAATTATCATCTGGATCTAAACAAAACATGAAATTCAAGAATCTTTTTTTTTTTTTTTGACTAGGTAATTGTTTATGCGGGTGCGGGGGCTCGAACCCCCGAGCTAACGGTTTCATGGTAAACTGGGTACCACTAGGGCTACAAGGCCCGGTGGTTGAAATTCGAGAATCTGAAAAAGCTTAAAACTGGATCAAGCATTGGATATTGTTCAAAATAATACAGCATATTGAAAAGTAGATGGAACTGCCATTGTAGTCTATAGCAGTACTAAGGTTGCAGCAACCTTTAATCCATATATCAAGTTTTCACGTGTCTCTGTTTAGCAGTAGTACCTTCGATTATACTCAACCATCCTATTAAAAAAATGGCTTAAATGGTGATTGATTTTTAGGGAGAGAATCGAGTTGCTACAGCCGCCTAAAGTCTGAGCAAACTGTGCTTTTAGGAAAGTGGTGCTGTGCATTGATAGATGGTCTTAGATATGTGAGTCTGTCTGATAATAATCATGGTGGTATGGAGTAAAGAGAAGAGAGATTGGAAAGTGAAGTTTTTTCCAAATTTGACGAGGTTTGTCAGCACCCTTTCTCTTGACACTTTGCTTTCAATCTGTATAATCCCCAAATTTCTAGTCTGTCTGTCATCAATCCCAGCACCTATTCTCTCTCTCTCTCTCTCTCTAGTAGTATGTGCATGTGAGGAGGGTATGTATGTGTTTTCCAAATTTATTTCTTGCTAGATATTTGTAGACTTGTAGTTATAGTTTTAAAATTTTCAAAGAGCTGTCATCAATGAGTTGTTTAATCTTATTTTTTTTGGGATATATAAAAAATTTTGGTTGGTTTGATTTCTTGCGAGTCCCAAATGAGCTGTGTTGCTTTCTTTATTGCTATGTTCGAAGTTAAAAACTCTTTGATTTTGAGAACCGAGGAATTAGGTTGGATGGCTCTTCAATTGAAGTTGAATATATATTATATATATATATATATATATATGGGAAAAGTTAATGCAATGTCTTTTAATTAATGGGGGAGGTTTGGGTCCAATGCACTTAAACAACTTTTGACAAACTTTTTTTCCATATTCTGTGTATAGTACTATTCAATCACAAGTATAATTCATCCTAGAAAAAGCCTGTAACACTTAAGAAGAACATATTTTTTTGAATGTTCAAATAACATGTAAAATACCTATGAATGTTTAGACTCCCAAATTACAAATTACCGATTCAAGCTTATTATCAAATAATGTATGTGTGGAATATGAAAATAAGCTAAAACAGAATTGATAAAACAATCTAAACTAAAATTAATCACAACCACAGTAGTAATTAAAAGGCAAAGATTAAGGGAAGAGAGATGTAAACACAAAAACAACACAGTAATGTGTTATCGAAGAGGAAACTGAAGTCCTCGACGTAAAACCTCACCGCCGCCCTCCAAGCGATTAATAATCCATTAGAGAATGAAGTTGGGATACATGAACAGTAGAAGATCCTCCAAGCCTAATCTACCCAGTGTACCTAAGCCCTCTAAGCTTCTTGCTCCAACGAGGTTACGCCAAACCTTTGTCTTCCCTAGCTTACTAGATTTCGCTATAGCCCATAGCATCAACCAATATCAATTGGTCCCATCCTAACTACTTCCAAAGCACTAAATAACCTTCTCACAGATATGGGTATGGTGAGAAAAGGATTTGGCTAAGTGTACCTCTCAAGGATGTAACAATGGAGAGGGTGAGAGTAGAGGAATTTGGAGAATCAAGATGTAAAGATTGTGGATGAGTTAATCTTATTTTTCTCTCAGGTTTCTCTCTCAAAATTCTCTCTGGAAACTCTCTACAATACGTGGGTATAAGGGGTATTTATACTGGTATGTGTTTGGAATGCGAAAGGTTAAGTTTGTAACAAACAAGGTGGTCTGGCGGCTTGGCCTCGTGACTTGACAGAGTCACGAGTCTAAGTCATGAGCTAATTGCCTAGCCAGACTAGAAGTTTTGTCTTGTAATGCTCCAATTGGCGTGACTCTTCAGCTCCCTTACATGCTTCACACATGTGCCTCCTTTGGCGACTTGCCAGCCGCGAGATCCAGTCGTGAGGCCCTGCTGAATGCACACTTTTAAGCTTTTCTTCACACTCTCTCACATACTACCCTTACATGAATCCCACCTAAATATAGGGTTTCTAAATGCTAAATTACAAGCAAATTGGCACGGAATAAAGCCAACAAAATGGTTGATTAAATTCAACCTTACAATCTCCCCCTTTGGCTATTCCATGACAAAACCCTAAAATAAACTATAGACTTAACATGTAAATTAGAAACAATTGAACAAAACTCACTCACACCTAACTTTAGAATCTGTGTAGCTCTTGAACCATAAGTACAAGTATCTCCTAAAAAACAACAACACAATATGATCATTGTATGCAAAAAACTTGTAATGCATATGGAGCAAACACAATGCGGTCAAGCAAAATGGAATTAAGTAATAAACCATGGCTTGACCAAAAGCAAATAATCACTATAAGTAGTGATTACAATGCTCATTCACACAAGCAATGAACATTCGGACATGCAAGCTAATAAACTCAATGCAAAGTATCATTTGCATGTCCAACACTCAACCAATGCAACAACGCAAGGAAATTGCATTAAGGATATAAAATCCAACAAAGGGCATAAGAGTGATATACTTAAAGAAAATGCATAACATTTAACAACAACTACAAGGCTACAAAGCATCTGAAATATATAAATCAAAGTACCAAAAGCTTTAAACAACAAGCACAGTATTAGCATCTATGAGATTAAACCAGTATAGAAACTATAAACAAATAACTTTAAACTAGACAAGCCAATCATAGGTTAGTCTATCCAAAAGAGTATGTGAATATGTGTCAGCTTCCTCCTCTTGAGAAAACAACTCCTCCTGTCACTATACACATTTCCTTTCTTGTGTTGCTCTCCCCCTTACGATATGCTCTCCCCCTTTTCGGCATAAATAGCTAAAGGCTGTCCTTTAGTTTTTGCTGAATGGCATTTAGCTGTGTCTCAATGGCCGTGAGACGCATTTAGACTTGATTGTTGGTGGAGAAGAGAACCTTTTCAAATCCAACAATATGCATATGCAGATTCTCAAACAAGACACCTAACCTGTCATATTGATGGCTAGATTGTTCCTGTTGAGTGCTAGTCATCTGTAGTTCAGGAGGAATGGGAGAAGCAGTCTCAATATGCATAGGTGTAGCTGAGCTATGACCGGGTGGAGTGGCATGAGGGAAAAATTCACTCTCAAGTGCTTTAGAGGAGTGACTCTTACTTGCTTGAAGAGATATCATGGATAATGGTTGAAGACGTGGAAGTATTTTGCCATTTGTTGGGGGACGAACACCTTTAAGAACCATGATCTTCATGAGAAGACTACAAAAAGGAATACATGTTCAAGCCACCATTCGAGTTGTTGTTTTCCCAATGGTCTGAAAAATGTGAGCACAAATATCAATCAAAACTCCGGTGATGAGATCACGCTCTTCCAAGGTTAATGAATGCAGTGTTCGAGAGTTGATAAAGGTTGGAGAACATGATCAATTTGAGAGTCGTCAGTTCAGGTGCAAACTTTGCAGTGCCGATGGATGTACCTTTGCTTTAAACCTCATGATCAGGCCTAAGAACTTGAAGAATGTCTTGTACCTGAGACTGTTTATCATCATATGGAGTGAGGTCTACATTTGTGCGAAGACCCTTTGCAATGTAGCCTAGATTGATGGAGAACTCTTTTCCTCGTACCCAACACTTCAACTCAACTCCGGTATATCTAGCATTTGAATAGAATTCCTTTACCAATTCATCAATTAGGTCGTTGAAGTTCCCAAATAGATAAGCCTAATCTTTTGCTTCAAAAATCCTAGGAATAAATGTTGTTCTCAAGGTATCAAATTTGACCACTCACTCCACAACAGTAGGAGCATCTTTAAAGATGCTTGAATCAAGAGGAGTTCTGAATCTCTCACTATTTGAAGTTTGAGACGAACATTGAGTCCGTTTTGAAACAGCGGATGATGGAACCTCAATTATAGGCTCTTTTCCTCGAGAGGAATGGCAAGACATCTGCAAAATAACATACACATAGCAGAGAACCAAATGCAAAACCACAAGACACAAACATAAAACTGATTAAATCCAAGTTAGTCTATGAAAACAACATACATTGTCATTTAGAAAGACATATCACTCAAATATGGTATATGTACCAAGTATGCAACATTTAAGCATGTATTTAAGCATGAGCAACACATGTGTGTGTGGTGTGTAAAAGTGATGAGAGTGCACACAGAATCATAAGTAACTGTCACTGCGACAATCTACTAGGAGCATGATCTACTCAACACGGTACAATCACGACATACCACTCAAAAATGAGACACATACATAAAAACATGTATATCAAGCATCATATTCTCAATTCCATCAAAACTCATTCATTTAAACTCACAAAAATAAATCTATCCCATAACCGAATCATCATATATACCAAAACTCAACAACAACTCAAAAATCCAAATCGAGGCAAAAAACATGAAATACTTAGAGAAAATAAGAAAACCCATACCTTTTCTTGAAGTTTGAAGAAGAGATGATGAAGAAAAATGGTGGATTTGTGAGTGAAACATGGTGAGTATGTGAGAGAGACGAATGAAGAAGACAATGAACAGTCAAAAATGTTCAAGGGAAAACTGAAAAGTTTTAAAAACTGTCCTTAAAGCACAAAACATGCGTTTTTCATGACTGAACCAAGTCGCGAACAAGTCGCCAAGTCAAGCCACCATAGAGAAAATTTTTGAAAAATTTTCTAAGTGTTTTTTGCCACTGGAAGGTACACCCGCGAGGAAGTCACTAAGGGAGCTGCGAAAACTTCTGTATAACCTTGCAACTGGAGCTTCCACTTGCAAACAAGTTGCCAAACCGAGTTGCGAGAATTTTTAAAAACCTAGAATTTTGAAAAAATTTCTAAGTCATTTTTGCGACTAGGACTTTGACCCACCAATGAGTCGCGAAAAACTTCTGTGTAAGCTCGTGATTGGGGGTATGTGACTGGATTGACCCGCGACCATATCACCAGAATAGGGCAACACTATTTTTTGAAATTTTGATATTTTTGCAAAAACAAAAGACTTTCCAAAAACAATTAAAAAAACTTAAAAATCTTTTTGTATTTGATCAACAAAAATTAAGTATGTGAAACACATTTAATCAAGTACAATCACACAAATGAACATGGCATTCATTGAACATAGACATGTATGATGTGTGTGAGCATAAAAAATGAGATAGTCCTTAGGCTAATGTGAAGCTTCAATGATCAATTCAACCAAGTCATACACAATTAGCACGAGGAAAAGTGACCCATCTCAATTATAGAAATGTGCATATATGACCTCCCACATAAACTTAATTACACAGTATTGAAGCTTTTCATTTGGCTCCATTCACATCATAACATTTTATCTTTTTGAATCAATACATCTCATTTTGAGATCGATGCCTGAAATTTTAAATATTTCAATTTGATGAGCATGCCTTTTGTGTTTTGGGCATCATACAATTTCATAAAAGTCGCTTTTCCTTTTTCCTACTCAAATATTAGTATGTGCGACAGCTTTTGCAATTCATTATCTTTTTTCATTTGGAGATTTACATTTGTTGAGCTTTTAAAGTAAAAAAAAATAAACAAGTGGGAAGATATATATGCACAAATCTATGCATCTCTCAAGATCAACAAAACCATTGACTAATCATTCATGACAAGTTTGAAGATCTATTTAGAATAATCACATAGATGCCAAGATTTCTCCCACAATGATATGAGTGCATAGGAAACAAGCTACGCTTGTAAATGCACAAAGCCATAAGTACAAAGGTACAAGGCAAAACATGCTTATGACAATACCCAATAATGTCGATCAAACTTTTTGGATTTTCTACTTTTTATGTGTTTTTGGATTTTTGACACAAAAGCAAGAAAAGATTTATCAAAAACAACAATGTAAAAACATTTAAAAACAAATGTAAACAAACAAACACAAATTTTCAAATCAAGCTAGCATCACAACAAAAAGCACACAACCAAGCAAAGTCACAAAATATAGGAAGTATTAATACATAGACATGTTGTAATGCTTATACAAGAGTACCCTTCTTCACCCACACGTTACTTGCGTTTGGGGTGATATCCCTATAGGATTGGGTACAAGTGTTGTGGCTTTCAAACCTTCTGCTGAAGCTTGCCAAATAGGTGGTGAATGCATCAATCATCCTTATCACATCCATCATTCCGGAATCTCCATCTTGACCTCTTGATTGTTCAATAGCCCAATTCCTTTTGTCATTTCTTAATTCTCTTGACCTTTGAGCACCTGAATTCTTCAATGCTTGCAACTTATGGCAATTGGGTCTGGTGTGACCTTGAATTCCATAGTGAAGGAAGAAGTATTAAGTTCTCGAACCCCTTTGTGGCTTTAGGAGTGATTTCCCTTTACCCTTAGGTTTGACTACTGATTGTTGAGGAGGCTTAGTCATAAACCGCTGGTCAGTCACATTCTTCTTCTTCTCCAACTTCACTTTCTCAGCATTTGTGGTAGCTACCATCGGTTCTTTGGCTTTCATGAACTTCATATCCTTGGACACTTTGACACTTGAACTACTCTCACCGGTGTATCCCAATCCGTTTTTATCGGAGAAAGGCTTTTGATGAGCAAGTACTTCATCAAGCTTCTTAGAGGAGACTCGGTTTACTTTAGTATTGGCTTGAACCACCTCAAGCTCAAGGAATTTGATTTTTGAGTAAGCTTCAGTTAACTCTCCGTTCAGCGTCTCCATTTCAGATTTGGTCTCCCTGTATCGCACTAGAAGACTTTTATAATCTTCCTCTGCCCTCTTCATCTTTTTAATGGCTGCGCTGGCCATTTTTGCATATTCACTGGTCTTCTCAAGGAGGGAATTGTAGATCTCTTGCAGTCCCACTGTTCCATCATCTTCCTCATCATCAGATTCCTCCACTATCCCAATTGACTCCAATTCAGTGTGCTCACCAAGCTCTTCCACTAGTACACTCAAATCATCTAAAGATTCTACATGAGCAATGGTCATGAAAGTAGAGAAATTTCCCTCTCTATCACAGCTTTCATCTGAATCTAAACTAGAAGAATCTGAATCACTAAGAGTAGTGGCATACACCTTGCCATTCAATTTCAAATAATTGGGACACTCTTTCTTGAAATGTCCATGTCCATTGCATTCGAAACACGTGATTCCTTGAGAGGATTGAGAGTCCTTTCCATCTTTCCTCTTGAAATCCTTTTTCTCCTTTCCGAAATTTTGGAATTTTCCCTTCTCAGCAAACTTTTCATTTTTCTTGAACTTCAAGAACTTTCAGAAATTCTTCATAAGATATGCCACATCTTTATCGACAACATCCTCGTCTAATAAGTCGTGAGCTTCTATCCTCTCATTGATTGTCTTAAGAGCAAGGGATTTACTCTTTCTTTGTGAAGGTAAAGACAGCTCATATGTTTGAAGTGAGCCAATTAGTTCTTGAACTTTGATGTCATCAAGATCCTTGCTCTCTTCAATTGCTGTAACTTTTGCACGGAAGCTCTCTGGCAATGATCGAAGGATTTTCCTTACTATCTTTAAGTCTTCAGTTTTCTCACCCAAATTGAACTTGCCAATAACCGCCTCATTAAGCTTGCCATAGAATGAGTCAAATGATTCATCCTCACTCATTTTCAACTCTTCAAATTGAGTGGTTAGCATTTGCAATTTAGTGTCCTTCACCTTCATACATGGTCTCCAATATTTGCCATGCCTCCTTGGTAATTGTGACGTGAGATATCCTGTGAAACTCATCTGGAGATACACCACAAAAAATAGCATTTAGTGCTTTGTTATTTGCATTTGCTGCCGTAAGAGCCACCTTATCCCAAGTGGATTTAGTAGCCTCCAGCCTAGTCCATCCAACATCTACCGCATCCCAAACGGTTTCATCAATTGAGCACAAGAATGCCCTCATCCAGACTTTCCAAAAGGCATAGTTGCTTCCATCAAAATATGGTGGAGCATTTAAAGATTGAGATCGGTCCATCTTAAATAGGGTCAAAGATCTCACTAAGGTAACTAAACCACAGCAAGTGCACCCGCTCTAATACCAATTGAATGTTCAAATAGCGTGTAAAACACCTATGAACGTTTAGACCCCCAAATTACAAATTACCGATTCAGGCTTATTATTAAATAATGTATGTGCGAAATATGAAAATAAGCTAAAACAGAATCGATAAAACAATCTAAACCAAAATTAATCACAACCACAATAGTAATTAAAAGGCAAAGATTAAGGGAAGAGAGATGCAAACACACACAGCAATGTGTTATCGAAGAGGAAACTGAAGTCCTTGGCCTAAAACCACTCTGCTGCCCTCCAAGCGGTCAATAATCAACTAGAGAATAAAGTTGGGATACATGAATAGCAGAAGACCCTTTAAGCTTAATCTATCTAGTGTACCTAAGCCCTTTAAGTTTCTTACTCCAACAAGGTTACGCTGAACCTTTGTCTTTTCTAGCTTATCGGATTCCGCTACTTCCCAAGCAGCAAATAACATTCTCACAGATATGGGTATGATGAGAAAATGATTTGGCTAAGTGTACCTCTCAAGGATGTAACAATGGAAAGGGTGAGAGTAAAGGAATTTGGAGAATCAAGATGTAAAGATTGTGGATGAGTCAATCTTGTTTTTCTCTAGGGTTTCTCTCTTAAAATTCTCTTTGGAAGCTCTCTACAATACGTGGGTATAAAGGGTATTTATACTGGTGTGTGTTTGGAATGCGAAAGGTTAAGTTTGTAACAAACAGGGTGGTCTAGCGGCTTGGCCTTGTGACTTGACAGAGTCGCGAGTCTAAGTCGTGAGCTAATTTTCTAGCTAGACTGGAAGTTTTGTCCTATAGTGCTCCAATTGACGTGACTCTTCAGCTCCCCTGCATGCTTTACACATGTGCCTCCTTTGGCGACTTACCAGCCGCGAGCCAGTTGCGAGGCCCTGTTGAGTGCACACTCTTGAGCTTTTCTTCACACTCTCTCACACACTACTTTTACATGAATCCCACCTAAATACAGGGTTTCTAAATGCTGAATTACAAGCAAATTGGCACGGAATAAAGCCAACAAAATGGTTGATTAAATTCAACCTTACATTCTATCGTTTTAGGTAGTCGAACATATAAACAAGGTAGCTCATCTTCTGGTAAAGTGGGATTGGTCTGGTAATATATTTGGCTCTTTTCATGGTTAGGCTTCCCCTTTGTTTTTAGTCACTCTTTGTATTCCTATTTTTCTTGTTAATTGTCTTTTCTTGTAGCCAAAAAATAAAAATAAAAACCCTTACATTGAGACAATTTATTTATCCCAATGTCCATTTTGCTTTCAAATTTAGAATTTTTTCATGCCTCTAACTTGCCTTCAAGGTTCTGGTTATTGGGTATATGCTATTCTCAGTTTTTCGCCATGAGTTTTGGTTCAAAATGTTAAATTATGAAGCAGGTCCTACCACTCTTCAATACTAAAAACATGTTTCCCACACCCAAAAAACAAAAACAAAAACAAAAACAAAAATCAAAATATCGATCAGAAAATCCCATAATAAATCACATTAGAACCATCCAAATTTCTCATCCAAATACCCAAATAAACCCCATACTATCACACCCAATACAAAATCTCAATCAAAGGCGTTGTCTTTAAGGTTTACAAACCAAATCGACCAAAAACAAAAGTGTTTAGCACAAATATTAGGGATGGATAGCACAATCAATCACCAAAATACAAAAGAAATTAAAAAAAAAAAAAAAATGAAACATACCTAGGTACCCGAGATTCAGAAGAGGAAGCACCAGAAGCAAGCTTGTCTGCGCCTTCAGTGGTGTTGGAACAAAATACCCTTGTGGAGAATCCCCCAGGGGAGTAAGACCCAGATCGGAAAATCCCTTTTGGGGGTTGAATCCTCCTTCTCAAGCTGGGAACTAAAGGAGTAAAGAACCCAGATGCATTGGCCATTCATGATAAAATAATAATAATAATAATTATAATTAATAGATAAAAAATTAAACATCGATAAATAAAAATATTTAGTGCATCTTGCCATTTTAGCCGTATAATGAATGTCACAATTAAATGTCGTATTTAAGAGAATTTCCAGTATTATTCAATTGAGAAGCTTATGGTCTTCGGGGTCAGTAGTGATGCTTATGACGTGAATAGCCGAAGGCAAATCCATAAACGGATCGGTCATGATGACGGCAAGCTTATCGCCGACTGACAAATCTACAACCCTAGCCAGAGACCTGAAATTGAACGAGCACAACTGCTCTCCGATCTGCACATTCCATATCTTGGCCATTTGATCGGGACTCCCAATAATCAACATCATCGAATCCCCTATTGAAACCAAATCAAAATAATTCAAAAACTTTTTGTCATAAAAAAAAGGTAAAAGAGTGAGTTTGTTTATGGATTGAGAGGACTTGCTTGAGACATCGTAGACCAAATGGCGTTGTTGTGGCCACAATAGGTGTCGAGATGCTTGCCGTTGTCAACGAACCAGATAGTAGGGTTGTGATCTTTGGCGTAGGAAAACAAGAGGTTGCTGTCGTGGTTGTATTTCAAGAATGTGAGTGGCCTTTCATCAGAATCAGTCTCATGGCTTTCTAATTTGGCTTGAGAGATGGAGGCTTGGAGGGTGAGGGTTGAGATCGGGCTTGAGAGATGGAGGTTGATGTATGGGAGGAGAGGCTAGGGTTGAAAATGTTTGTAGTATAGTATTTATACAAAGCCTAAAGCCGCGTTTTTAACTTGCGACTATAGGCAAAATCTAAAGCTGCGTTTAAGAAATGCAGCCCCATACCAAACTAAAGCCGCATTTTAAACACGCGGCTTCAAACTAAATTTAAAGCCGCATCTATAAAACATGGCTTTAGGCAAGTTAGAGCTGGGGTTTTTTTAACACGGCCATGGATAAGAGTTAAAAAAAAAAAAAGGGGGGGGGGGGGGGGAGGGTCCTATAGCTGTGTTTTTTAAACGCAGCAATAGCTCAACCCCAAAAAACATGGCTATACACACTAAAAATGCAGCTCTAGACATGGGCTATAGCCACACGTATAAAACGTGGCTTCATATGAATAATTTAAGCCGTGTTTTTAAAAAACGCGCCTTTATCTCGTCTGTTGCCGCGTTTTTGAAAATGCGACCTAAGACCCGTGTGTTTTGCAGTGAATCATGGGCCTTGATTTTTCAAAATTTGGAAAAATGTGTAGCACTGAGCAATCATAGCCTGAATTTTTAAACATTTTGAAAACGGTGTGTAGACCAGTAGGTCCCTCAATTACGATTGATAGGATTTTACGATTTTCAAACATGGGCTGTGTTTATTATGCCCTCTAAATCAAGATTCAATTGTTTTTAAATCAGGATGATCTCTCTTTAAATACTGTGTACTCGATCTTCCATCATTTTAGTGTATAAACTATAAACATGTGCGTGCAGACCTCAGACCAAGACCACCTCCTGGAGAACTCTAAGTTGGCAGTGGAAATCTGTAACGATGAAATATGTTTAAATCCTTAGACCAAGACCTCTTCCTGTTGACCAGTATTTACCTTTGTGTGCTTCATATTCTCAACATTACGTTATCAGCATGTACGTGTCTTAGCTCAATATGTATGTATTCGTGGACGTCGGTCTAAGTTGGTTGTAGGGCAACCCTGGCCGAATACAAACACAAACAATCGCAAATAATAATAATAATAATTAAACATTATGTTAAAAAACCTAATATAAATATATGGTCAAAATTTATATATGCCAAAAGAATTGTAATTTAGTGGTATTGACTGTTCTCCTTAACAAATATATATGACAAAATATGTTTTTACTTTTCTTTTTATAATTTCTTTCTGTTATGTGTATTAACACAACTTAGTATCTTAAAATAAGTTAGTATATTGGTTCGGCCATTAGAGATCTAAATATGTGTTCTTTGGATTCGACTTTTGAAGATCTAAAAGAATGCTCTATGGGAACTAAAATGTTAATATTAAAATCCAGATGTGTATAATTAGTTTCTAAATTATTAACTTATTTTCTTATAAAATCAATGAAATAGAGCCATATATGTATATGTATATGTATATATATATGTTTATATATATATTCAATGGTGATAAACAACAATATAAATAATCATACAATATCATATAATAGAAGCAAGGAATATAATCAACCATTGATAACACAATAATAATGCTATAATTGCGTGGTGCCTCACCTCTATATCTCAAACCCCCCCCCCCCCTCTCCATTATCTATCGATCAAATAATAATAATAATAACAAAAAATTATGTTAACAAAAATACACACATATATAAACATATTATCAGTTTTTAATAGTTTATATATGTCAAGACTATTGTAATTTAGTATCATTGACGGTTCTTTTTGATGAGGAGAACCAATATATAGATAATCAATTTAATTTGATATTATACAAAAAAATAATAATAATAATAAAGAGAAAAACATCTTATTTCCTTTAAACACAATTTATTCCATGGTTTTAGATACTCATTTTCCTAATTCCAAACCCTAAATAATAGATATCAATGATTAACTAATTAATGGAATATTACCTATCTTAATTTGTTGACAAGATATTATAATTTTTATGACTAAGTGTGCGTTTTGTTTTGGTTTTGTTTGTCTGTTTGTTTTTTTTGTTTTTTTGTTTTTTTTTTAATAATTTCTTCTTCATATAATTTACAATAAGTTTAGTAAATAAGAAATTAGTAAAATGCATCGAAGCGCATTTATTTTTCTTTTTGAGGTCATCCAAGAAACAAATTGTTCATGTATGTACTCCCCTTACCTTTTATTTATGATTGTGTTACAATGGTTAAGAGTTTTGTAGCTCAATTAGGTGTAGGTTGTACCTCTTGGTGTACGTATATACTTGTAAAATTTGTAGTCACTGGCACCAGTAATAAACTATATGTTTTAACAAGAATAAATGTAGACACGCATATATAAGTGAAGCTTCCTTACATGGGCTGTCTTATTATTGAGTTAGATGCAATGTCCATTCACTAACTTTTGAAAAGGACCAAAAGGAGTTTCTATTCAGCCAGCAGCCAAAAATAATTTAGAATTAGTGGTCATGAATCAAGATGAGCAACCTCCCAATTTTCCTATGGTTCAATCATCAATTCTGGAGGACGTATGAGAAATAAATGTCCTTTGGAGTAAAGACTAAGAGATCTTGGAATAAAGACTAAGAGATCAGAAAACTCAAACTTCTTCATTTCACATAGAGGAACCGAATACCCAGGCAGGCAAGCGGGCCCAAAGGGACATCCACCTTCAAAGATGGGAAAAAATGCAAATATTAGAGGCTGTTTGGCCACCATTTTTTGGTCATTCAATTTTTGTCACTCATCACTCATCATTCATCATACATAACTCATCACTCATTACTTAAAAATACAAGGCTGTTTGGCATCATCACTCACTTCCCATCACTCAGTATGTTAATAAATAATAATAATAATAACAAAAAATTATGTTCACAAAAATACACACACATATAAACATATTATCAGTGTTTAATAGTTTATATATGTCAAGACTATTGTAATTTAGTATCATTGACGGTTCTTTTTGATGAGGAGAACCAATATATAGATAATCAATTTAATTTGATATTATACAAAATAATAATAATAATAATAATAAAGAGAAAAACATCTTATTTCCTTTAAACACAATTTATTCCATGGTTTTAGATAATCATTTTCCTAATTCCAAACCCTAAATAATAGATATCAATGATTAACTAATTAATGGAATATTACCTATCTTAATTTGTTGACAAGATATTATAATTTTTATGACTAAGTGTGCATTTTGTTTTGGTTTTGTTTGTTTGTTTTTTTTTTTTGATTTTTTGTTTTGTGTTTTTTATAATTTCTTCTTCATATAATTTACAATAAGTTTAGTAAATAAGAAATTAGTAAAATGCATCGAAGCGCATTTATTTTTCTTTTTGAGGTCATCCAAGAAACAAATTGTTCATGTATGTACCCCCTTACCTTTTATTTATGATTGTGTTACAATGGTTAAGAGCTTTGTAGCTCAATTAGGTGTAGGTTGTACCTCTTGGTGTACGTATATACTTGTAAAATTTGTAGTCACTGGCACCCAGTAATAAACAATATGTTTTAACAAGAATAAATGTAGACACGCATATATAAGTGAAGCTTCCTCACATGGGCTGTCTTATTATTGAGGTAGATGCAATGTCCATTCACTAACTTTTGAAAAGGACCAAAAGGAGTTTCTATTCAGCCAGCAGCCAAAAATAATTTAGAATTAGTGGTCATGAATCAAGATGAGCAACCTCCCAATTTTCCTATGGTTCAATCATCAATTCTGGAGGACGTATGAGAAATAAATTTCCTTTGGAGTAAAGACTAAGAGATCTTGGAATAAAGACTAAGAGATCAGAAAACTCAAACTTCTTCATTTCACATAGAGGAACCGAATACCCAGGCAGGCAAGCGGGCCCAAAGGGACATCCACCTTCAAAGATGGGAAAAAATGCAAATATTAGAGGCTGTTTGGCCACCATTTTTTGGTCATTCAATTTTTGTCACTCATCACTCATCATTCATCATACATAACTCATCACTCATTACTTAAAAATACAAGGCTGTTTGGCATCATCACTCACTTCCCATCACTCAGTATGTTAATAAATAATAATAATAATAACAAAAAATTATGTTCACAAAAATACACACACATATAAACATATTATCAGTGTTTAATAGTTTATATATGTCAAGACTATTGTAATTTAGTATCATTGACGGTTCTTTTTGATGAGGAGAACCAATATATAGATAATCAATTTAATTTGATATTATACAAAATAATAATAATAATAATAATAAAGAGAAAAACATCTTATTTCCTTTAAACACAATTTATTCCATGGTTTTAGATAATCATTTTCCTAATTCCAAACCCTAAATAATAGATATCAATGATTAACTAATTAATGGAATATTACCTATCTTAATTTGTTGACAAGATATTATAATTTTTATGACTAAGTGTGCATTTTGTTTTGGTTTTGTTTGTTTGTTTTTTTTTTTGATTTTTTGTTTTGTGTTTTTTATAATTTCTTCTTCATATAATTTACAATAAGTTTATTAAATAAGAAATTAGTAAAATGCATCGAAGCGCATTTATTTTTCTTTTTGAGGTCATCCAAGAAACAAATTGTTCATGTATGTACCCCTTACCTTTTATTTATGATTGTGTTACAATGGTTAAGAGCTTTGTAGCTCAATTAGGTGTAGGTTGTACCTCTTGGTGTACGTATATACTTGTAAAATTTATAGTCACTGGCACCCAGTAATAAACAATATGTTTTAACAAGAATAAATGTAGACACGCATATATAAGTGAAGCTTCCTCACATGGGCTGTCTTATTATTGAGGTAGATGCAATGTCCATTCACTAACTTTTGAAAAGGACCAAAAGGAGTTTCTATTCAGCCAGCAGCCAAAAATAATTTAGAATTAGTGGTCATGAATCAAGATGAGCAACCTCCCAATTTTCCTATGGTTCAATCATCAATTCTGGAGGACGTATGAGAAATAAATGTCCTTTCGGAGTAAAGACTAAGAGATCTTGGAATAAAGACTAAGAGATCAGAAAACTCAAACTTCTTCATTTCACATAGAGGAACCGAATACCCAGGCAGGCAAGCGGGCCCAAAGGGACATCCACCTTCAAAGATGGGAAAAAATGCAAATATTAGAGGCTGTTTGGCCACCATTTTTTGGTCATTCAATTTTCGTCACTCATCACTCATCATTCATCACACATAACTTATCACTCACTACTTAAAAATATAAGGCTGTTTGGCACCATCACTTACTTCCCATCACTCAATATTTTTGACACTATTTGTGGGCCCCACCACTAACCTAATGTCAGTTGACTCTCTCTCTCTCTCTCTCTCTCTCTCTCTCTCTCTCTCTCTCTCTCTCTCTCTCTCTCTCTCTCTCTCTTTTTTCCCCCTGCCTCTCCCTTTCATTTTTCTCTTCGTTTTCCTCTGTTTTTCTCTGCTTTTCTCTTCATCCATGTTAACATAGTGAAAAGGAAAGGAAAGAAGAAGAAGAAAAAAAGAAAAAAGAAAAAAAAGAACCCAAGCCCAGAACTTCGCTGTTGTGTTCGCTATCATGTTCACCACGAGTTGGATGAGGTGGGGGCTTGGTCGGTGTGGCTGGGAAAAGGGGATGAAGACAAGCTGATAAATAAAAATAATAATAATAATAATAAAAAAAAACTCAAGCCCAAAACTTCGCCGTCATGTTCACCGCGAGTTGGATGAGATGGGGGCTCAGTTGGCATGGCTGGGCAAAGGGGATGAGGACGAGTTGATTAGGGGGGAAAAAAAAAATCCAAGCCCAAAACTTCGCCATCGTGTTCGCCATCATGTTTGCCGTAAGTTGGATGAGGTGGGGGCTCGGTCAGCGTGGCTAGGAAAAGGGGATGAAGACGAGTTGATCAAAAAAAAAAAAAAAAAACCCCAAGCCCAAAACTTCGCCGTCGTGTTCGCCGCGAGTTGGATGAGGTGGGGGCTCAGTCGGCATGGCTGGGCAAAGGGGATGAAGACGAGTTGATCAGAAGAAAGGAAAGGAAAAAAAAAAAAAGATAAAAACCAAAAAAAAAAAAAAAAAAACCCAAAACCAGTGAAAGAAGAAGGAAAAAAAAAAAAGGAAGAACAATGGAGACTGAACCTAGGAGAAGAAAGAAAGAGAAAAAAGAAGGAGAGAGTGTTAGGAAATTGAGTTGACAATACATTGTAATGGGTCCCACTATGTGTATTTAATTACAAAAATGTCATTGAGTTATGACTTATAGAAACTGAAAACAGCCAAAATGTGTTTTCAGTTTCCATAACTTATAACTCAAAAATCAGATAATTGAGTGATGGAAACAGAGTTATCGTTTGCCAAATGGATATTGAGTTATGGGTCCCACTATTTTTGAGTTATGAGTTATGGAAATTGAGAATTGAATTACAGAAATAGGCAATCCAAACAGCCTCTTAGCAATTTGAATACAAACTAAAACCAAACCAAGCCGTACCTAATGGATTGCACTTTAGATCCCACTTTTACAAAGTCTGAGAGAAGTCATGATATAATAAATGAAAAGTTCAACATATTAACAAACCAAATGGATAAAAAATATATTTCTAAAAAAAAAAAGGGGGATGGGAAGGGAACATTCAAAAAATTAGACTTCACCGTAATACTTTTGGTGAAACATTTACATAATGTATTAAATGAAAATTTCAATAATAAGGATTTAAATTATATTATAATTGTAGTTTAATTTTGCATTAATTAAGTGTCATTTCGAATTTTCAATGAGATTTTCCATGCCAGTGCTGTAATTTGTATCAAGTACCTCTTTAATTTAAAATTAATGTTAGTCTCTTTCTTTTTAATAAAAAAGTTACTAATATGAATTGTTGTACAAGAAGAGAACAATATAGAATAAGAAATCAAAATTCAAAAGCAATTAATTAATTGCTTTTGTATTTTGATTTCTTATTATAATGACCGGAAGTAAAGGAGGACTCCCCTCCATCCATATAGTCATATTATGCTGCGGTAAAGCATAAGTAGTCAAAGGTTTGAGATTCACAGTGGAAATCTGTAACGACGAAATATGTTGTACTCCTTAGACCAAGACCTCTTCCTGTTGACCACTGTTTACCTTTGTGTGCTGCATATTCTCAAAATTACGTTATCAACATTACGTTATCAGCATGTACGTGTCTTCGTGGACATCGGTCTAAGTTGGCTGTAGGGCAACCCCCGCCGAATACAAACACAAACAATTGCAAATAATAATAATAATTAAACATTATGTTAAAAAACATATATAACTTTAAGGTCAATATTTATATATGCCTAAAGCGCTGTGATTTAGTGGTATTTGACTGTTCTCCTTAACAATATATATGACAAAATATGTTTTTACTTTTCTTTTTTATAATCTCTTTCTATTATGTATATTAAGACAACTTAGTATCTTAAAATAAGTTAGTATATTGGTTCGGCCATTAGAGATCTAAATATGTGTTCTTTGGATTCGACTTTTGAAGATCTAAAAGAACGCTCTATGGGAACTAAAATGTTAATATTAAAATCCAGATGTGTATAATTAGTTTCTAAATTATTAACTTTTTTTTTAATAAAATTAATGAAATAGAGCCACATATATATAAATATATATATATATATATATATATATTCATTGGTGATAAACAACAATATAAATAATCATACAATATCATATAATACAAGCAAGGAATATAATCAAACATTGATAACACAATAATATTGCTATAATTGGGTGGTGCCCCTCTATATCTCAACCGCCCCCCCCCCCCCCCCCATTATCTATCTATCTATCAAATAATAATAATAATAAAAAAATTATGTTAACAAAAATACACACATATATAAACATATTATCAGTGTTTATATTTGTCAAGAGCATTGTAATTTAGTATCATTGACTGTTCATTTTGATGAGGAGAACCAATATATTGATAATCAATTTAATTTGATATTATAAAAAAAATTAAAAAGAAAAACATCTTATTAATTTCCTTTAAACACAATTTATTCCATGGTTTTAGATACTCATTTTCCTAATTCCAAACCCTAAATAATAGATATCAATGATTAACTAATTAATGGAATATTACCTATCTTAATTTGTTGACAAGATATTAGAATTTTTATGACTAAGTGTGCGTTTTTTTTTTTAATAATAATTTTTTCTTCTCATAATTTACAATAATTTTTGCAAATAAGAAATTAGAAAATGCATCAAAGCACGTTTATTTTTCTTTTTGAGGTCATCAAAGAAACAAATTGCTCATATATGTATTCCCTTTACCTTTTAATTAAGATTGTGCTACCGTCGTTAAGAGCTTTGTAGCTCAACCAGGTGGTACCTTTTGGTGTTTTCAAATCCATTGTAGCCCTCTTCCTCCAACTATTAAATTAAGTTATGTCATTGAACTACAAGACTTTTAACATGTCCAATGAATTTATTAAATTAATATATAGCACGGCAATGATTGAATTATGAGTTTATTTGCATAAAATTGTAACCATATGCCTTCTCAAAAAAATTAAAAATAAAAAAACCCTGTAACCTTATGTTAAGGTCTCAAATACTTTTGAAGAAATAATCTATACGTGTATATGCATTAAAAAAAAAAAAAAAAAAGTTATAGGGGTCATTATATTTCTTCGATAAGCAACATAATATTATGGAAAACAAATGACCAACTCCAAATTGGCAAATAGGACAACATGCATAACCACTCAAAACAGTAGACAATAGATTATTTGCAAGTCAACTCACCCAACAACCATGACAACAAACCAGGCCAAAGAAAACAAAACAGGTTGCAATTGCAGAACCAACCAAATCAAAGACAAACTCCATTACAAAAAAGACTAGAAAAAACACCATCCCAGCACCAACACAGAATTTTTTAGGTTACCATGAATCTATCAATTAACAGTGTATGGATTTGATAGCCATGTAGGCAATATTATTTGTGTTTTATTGATTAATGCAACCAAATGTTTAAAGTTAATTGAGGAACTTAATATATTGCACCTGCAATACTATACCAAAGTTTTACCCGATTACTAAAATGTTACTTCTACACGTTGCATGAACTATTAATTATTGCATTGTATATTTATACTTGTAAAATCCATAGTAACCGGCACCTAGTAATATATGTATGTATGTATATGAAGCTTCCTCACATGAATTGTCTTATTACTGAGGTAGATGCAATGACCATTCACTAAGTTTTGAATTATTAGTGCGATTCTATTGTAGAAAAGGACCAATAGGAGTTTCTATTTAGCCAGTACTGCGGCCAAAAATAATTTAGAATTAATGGCAAGAACCGAGATGTGCAACCTCCCAATTTTCCTATGGTTCAATCATCAATTCTGGAGGACGCATGAGAAATAAATGTCCTTTGGGAATAAAGATTAAGAGCTCGGTAAACTCAAACTTCTTCATTTCACATAGAGGAACCGTATACCCAAGCAGGCAAGCAGACCCAAAGGGACATCCACCTTTGAAGAAGGGAAAAAAAAACGCAAATATTAGTAATTTGACTAGAAACTAAAACCAAACCGAGCAGTACCTAGTGGATCCCACTTTTACAAAGTCTTAGAGAAGTCATGATATAATAAATGAAAAGCTCAACATATTAACAAACCAAATAGTTAAAAAAGATGGGAAGGGAACATTCAAAAAATTTGACATCACCATAATACTTTTGGTGAAACATTTACATAATGTTTTAAATGAAAAGTTCAATAATAAGGATTTAAATTAAATTATAATTGTAGTTTAATTTTGCATTAATTAAGTGTCATTTTGAATTTTCAATTAGAATTTCCATGCTGAATTGGCACATTCTCATGTACAAAGTGCTTGGGGGTCTAGGGGGGAAAGGGTTCGAGCTGCGAGGTTAGCAACATATTGTAATTATTTCTCAAAAAAAAATTAGAATTTCCATGCCAATGCTATAATTTGTATCAAGTACCTCTCTAATTTAAAATTAATGCTAGTCTCTATTGTTTTAATAAAAAAGTTACTAATATGAATTGTAGAACAAGAAGCGAACAATATAGAAGAAACCAAAAAACAAATGCAAGTAATAACAGTAAGTAAAGGAGGACTCCCCACCATCCATATAGGGTCCGTTTAGATACCGTTTATTTTGGTAAAAACTAAAAACTGAAAACACTGTAATAAAATAATTTTTAAATGTGTGAATAGTGCTGTGGACCAGTTGTTAATTAAATTTTTGGTGAAAAAAGATGTTTGTGGATCCCGTGAACAGTGCACGGGACCTGTTGACAGTGCCATTTCAGACCAATGTGTGGACGTTCAAAGTGCTAGTGGGTCCTGTGCACAGTGCACGGGACCCACAGGCAAGTCTGTGTCCCACGTGAAACCAACTTCTGGTATAAAAAAAAAAAAGAAAAAAAAAGGAGGAAACATGAAAACTCAAAATGCAAACGTGAAACCTTTAAATCCAAACGCTTACATAGTCACATTATGCTGCGGTAAAGCGTAAGCTATCAGCTTTTAGTTTAGTTTATTTTTTATTTTTAAATTATTTATTTACATACTTTTTGTAAAAATAAATTAATTTTAGTAAAATAAATAGTTTTCAAACGGACTCTAAGACTCTAAAACCTACACATGATTAGAAGAGTTTGGACTTCATCAACAAGATGCCCATTAGCACAAAAATTATTTCGAATTTGCTTCCTGTCACTAGTTGCTACTAAAAGTCTAATATTGTATGTTGTCAACAAAAAAAGAAGAAGTCTAATATTATACCCTTACGGTCTCCCTACTCTCCGATGATAATTGTCACACCAATACAACCTAGCTAGGTCCTTAAATAAATATGGGATATCTTCTCACTCAGGGTCCTTAAAATAGATATAAGATATGGTCTCACTCAAAAAAGAGAAAATGTGATATATGGCCGACAAGCTTAAAGGACGAAAGGAAAAGTCAAAAGATGAAAACTAGAGATTTGAGATATAGGGCCAAGCTTTTCTCATGGGGGGGTCAGTTTTCTTTTTTTTTTTCTTTTTTCTTGATAATCAGGGGTCTGCTTTTTTTTTGATAATCTGGGGGTCTGCTTTTTCATTTATTTATTTATTTATTGATAATCTGGGGGTCAGCCCTTTTTTTTGATAATCTGGGGGTCAGCTCTTAAATAAGGTGTGAGGCATACCTCCGCTCCTGTGTGTGTCCTCTGTAGTTATAATTATAACTATTGATTTAAAAAATATATATATATATATATATAGATATATACTTTATTTATTTTCAAAATAAATAATTTAGCTCCCAATATAGTTATCAAAGTATGAAGTAACTTGGTGGTTTGTTCGGTTAAAACCTTGCCAGCGGCATTTATGTTTTTAAAGAAACCATCAAAAATCAAAATCAAAATCATTTGGAAACCAACATGTATCACGCGGCAAAAAAAATAAAACAAAAGGACAGTACCAATAGGAAGCAAGAGAGAGAATATTTTACATCAAATTCCGCAATTCAAAAGTAAAATTTGATGTCAGAATCTTCCTACAGAATTCTATCTCTCTCCTCGTTTAACTGCCTATAAATTTAGATTTTAACAATATTTAGCCAAAACACTTTATATTATTCAGGATTTTTCTTATTTTTTACCCATGGAAAATATATTTTTTTGTAACACCATCTATTTTCATATTTAAATAAAGTCATATAACTCATTAAATAAGTTATATATCTAAAAATACATGTAATTGATTTTATCAATTATCATATGATAGATTTGAGAAATTTTCTTCCAAATTAGTTTGAAGGTAAACTTCTCTTCTATATATTAAATCACCTAAATTAGAATGTTTTGATTTGTTAATATAAATAGAAGTAGGAATAGCCATGCGTAGAACCAAAACTTTTGCTAAGGGACACGCACTGACGCACATATAGACACATAACTACAACATAAGTGAAAAGTTCATATTTTGAGATTATTAATTTTTCTCTTTTAAACTTTTTAACATTTTAAAGTTCAATTAAATATCATTATTTGATATGTCAAAATCCACTGTAACTCAATTGGTTCACAATTTTATTGTCCTTTTCAAAAAAAAAAAAATTAAGAGTCTAAATCCTCTCAGCCTAATAATTATCGAATTATTAGAGATATCATCATTTAATATGATTGTGTATTAAAACTGTAATATTTAGTAATTCATTCACTTCAAAATTTAATATAGAAAGGTTGAATTTAAACTAAACATTAACTAAGTCTTATTTCTACAATCTGTATGTAACATTATTTATAATTTATGAGATAGTTTTTTACTGAATATTTTTAAATATCGAAACTTTTGATTTTTTTGATTTTTGATTTTTAGTTTTTAACTTTTGATTAAATTTCCTTCTACCTTTTTCACGGAAAAGAGAGGGATAGCTCATTATTTATTTTTAGGATAAATAGATTTTCAAAGTAAAAAAAAAAAAAAATTAATAAAACTTAGTATTTATTTTCGGAATAAGTAGACTTTTCAAAATTTTCGGTCATGTACGGCTCAAAATTTTCTGACTTAACTACCTTACCTCTCAAAAAAAAAAAGTACGGTTCCCAACCTGCGCCCCTCCATTTCTACCTAGTGCACAATGACATATAGCATACGTGCAATGTTCATTATCTCCAGTCAATTGAGATATATGATTCATCATACCTAACTATTCCTCAAAAAATTGTAGTAATAATTAACTGGTAATTCTAATGAGATATGATTCATCATACTTAACTGTGCATCAAAAATTATACTTTACCGATTATTCTAATCAATAAAAATATACAATCTTTCCATGATGCTCACTCACCTACCATAAAGCTATCCTACAACATTTCTTTCCATTGCTTATAAATACCGTGGCCTTGAAGGCATTATACATCCCGCTCAAGAAGTTCACAGAGAACAAGTCCCATCATAACATTCAAAACTTAGACTCGTCCTTGAACTTAGAAAAAATGTCTATCCAAGTATCAGGGGCTCCATCCCAAAATGCCAAATCAGAGGTTGTTCGCCGGACAGCAAATTTCCATCCAAGCATTTGGGGTGACCGTTTCATCAACAATACTTCAGAGGACAAGGTAACACGATTATTTGCTATTCTAGTTTTTAAAAATTATGTAATAGAATTTATAATATTTATAGCATTTTTTTGTTGCAATATAATTATTTGTTCATGCAATTCATGGTGTAGAATATTCATTTCCATAAAGTACGTGAAGTTGAAGAGCTGAAAGAAGAGGTAAGAAAAGAGCTCTTAGCATCTGCGGGTCATCTTTCACAACAGTTGGGATTAATTGATGCACTCCAACGCCTAGGTGTGGCTTATAACTTTGAAAGAGAAATCCAAGAAGCTCTAGAACATTTATATGCTACTTATAATGACCATAATGATGTTGAAGATGATGATCTCTACAATGTTTCCCTTCGTTTTCGACTACTACGTCAACAAGGATTGAAGGTTTCATGTGGTAAGACAAGAGTCTAATTTTCTAAATATAAGCCCCATATGTCTTTATTGATGTGCAAGTTGGTCCATATTTTTATATGTGCGTGTGTGTGTGTAATAGTGAGGTTATTCATTAAATAAGTTTGGTGTTTTTTAAACAGATGCTTTTAACAAGTTCAAAGGCGAAGATGGTCAATTCAAGGAAAGCTTGACTAGCAACGTTGAAGGCATGCTAGCCTTTTATGAAGCTACACATTTGAGGGTCCATGGAGAAGAAATTCTTGATGAGGCCCTTGAGTTCACTACAATTCACCTTAAGTCCATAGCATCCCCTAAAGCACAAGTAACTCATGCCCTAAAACAACCCTTGCATAAGGGCATACCAAGGCTAGAGGCTCGGCGATACATTTCTATCTATGAACAGGATGCTTCACACAACAAAGCTTTGTTCAAGCTTTCAATATTAGATTTTAACCTGGTGCAGTCATTGCACAAAGAAGAACTTAGTGAAATCACTAGGTAATATGTAATTTAATATCAAAATGTATTTATATTTTCTTAAAAATAAATAAGTTTTTATAAGCACTTATTGGTTAATTTTTTTCTCTTATTACCATTGTACTATATCCATAACTCATTAAATTAAACATATTTATTTATAAATAAATAAACTAAAACGTATTTAATATAAATTTTCCTAAAAATATAGTTCTTCTATATTTTCTAAAACTTTTTGGTTCATTTTAAATATTTGAGATATGCATATTATGATTTTAGATTTTTATTTTTAGAAGAAAGGAAAGTTATGAATTTTGTGCTTAGGAGCTAAAAGATCCTTATTGGATTCGCTATCTATGAAAAAATAAAATTTCTTTGTTTTTATTAATTTTTTTTTTAATACTGACTTGTATATATTTTTGGAAGTGGTGTTAAAAATTCTACAAATTTTACTATACGAACCTTATAAATTAACGTATCACAAATCACAAATAAATAATTGAAATATTCATTCATTAGATTATTAAAAGTGACAGCAATCATATTCTTAACAAATCAATTTATAAATTTTTTGTAGTAAAATTTTATAATAGCCCTAGAATTTTCCTATTTTTGTTTACTTACAATCAATCAATATTAATTGTTATATCCAAATTGTAGGTGGTGGAAAGATTTAGATTTTGCAAGGAAACTACCTTTTGCTAGAGATAGAGTTGTTGAGTGCTACTTTTGGATAGTTGCGGTCTACTTTGAGCCCCAATATTCCCTTGGAAGAAAAATACTAACCAAAGTTATTTCCATGACATCCATTCTAGACGATATATATGATGTTTATGGCACACTTGAAGAACTCGAACTCTTCACTGAAGCAATTGAGAGGTTCATAGATTGATTAATTAATATATATGTTAAGACTAAGATGTATAATATCAATCTAACTTTTGTAATTGGTACATGATATTTTCAGGTGGGATATTAGCTACATAGATCCACTTCCAGAATACATGCAAATATGTTATCGTGCACTCTTTGATGTATTCGAAGCAATTGAAAATGAGTTGGCCAAGAAAGAAAGATCATACCGTGTTATCTATGCAAAAGACGCTGTAAGAGTCAAGCAACCTAACTTTTCATGTTTTTTTGTCAAATTTTTCATGCTACGTACTTATTTCAATTATGTTGTTTAAACCTTAGATGAAACTTTTGGTTCGGGCCTACTTTGATGAAGCCAAATGGTTCCACCAAAATTACATCCCAACAATGGAGGAGTATATGCATATTGCACTTAAAACCTCTGGTTACCCTATGCTCACAACTATCTCTTTCCTTGGCATGGGTGACATCGTTACAAAAGAAGCATTTGATTGGATCTTTAGCAACCCCAAGATTATTACAGCTTCATCTGTAATTGGTAGACTCATGGATGACATGAAGTCACATAAGGTATGCAATCAAAAAATCTTATCAAGTTTCACAAGCTAGTGTGCAAGGTCTATTTCATATACATGTGTTGCCAACTTTCTACTTACCCATTTGGAAAAACTTTGTGTGTAGTTTGAGCAAGAGAGAGGGCATGCTGCCTCAGCAGTTGAATGCTACATGAAGCAACATGGTGTCTCAGAGCAAGTAGTCCATGATGATTTCAACAAGCAAGTCGCTAATGCATGGAAGGATATTAATGAGGAGTGTATAAGGCCTACTGTTGTTCCCATGCCTCTACTTATGCGTGTTCTTAATCTTGCACGAGTAATAGATGTCATTTACAAGGATGGGGATGGCTACACTCATGTTGGAAAAGAGATGAAAAATAATGTTGCATCAATGCTTATAGATCCAGTACCAATATGATTGGGGTGTCAAAATATGAATCTTTCAACAGGAAATCTCTGAAGAATCATAGGCTTGAATAGGATTCAAGTCCATTAATATTATATGGGGACCATTTTTAAAATAAAAATAAAAGGAAAATCTTGCTATCTCATTTAATAATGTAGCACTATGTTTACAAAAATATTAATTATTATAATAACGATTGTGAGATTTACTAGTGGTGGTATGCTTTTGTGGGAGATTGAAATTATCGTACCATTCTAGTGGGGGATGGTAAAGTTTCGCTTGAAATTTCTCAATTTGCGGCTTTCTTTTGGTTCCCTACACTACCGTCTATTCTATGCTATGAGTTATCGGGAGGGTAATTGAGAGGCTAAGGAAGCTCTTTGTTAAACACAATACTAGGCAAACTCTTGGAAAAAATATTTTTAGCAAAAAAGTTAGAGAAGTTCCCCAACAAACACTAAACCAAAAAAGAAGTTTAGGAATACAATAAAATATCACAACATTTTCATAATATCTTTATTAGATATAATGGGTCCCAATCTGAAATATTAAATTTTTATTTAAGCTCTGGAACATATATATGCTACCCCACTTTTTTTTTTTTTTTTGGTGATGTGCTATTTTAAAATAAAGGTAAATTACATAGTTGGTCCATGTCATTTACACCAAATGTTAATTTGGTTCCTAACTTTTCAATTGTGTTAATTTGGTCATTAACATTTCAGTGTCATGTTAATTTGATCTCTATTATTATCTCTTGGATGGAAAAATCTGATATATAAAACAGAATAATAAAAAATTATTTTTCTACACCTCAATTGCCAAATGTGTAGCCATGTCAAATTTTATTTTATTTTTTTAATCCCAAAATCTATGTTCACACGAAGTCAGATTAACCTCCCTAAAATTTCTAAAATCCCAAAAAGCCGTGCGTAAGAACACACACTGAATTAAAGATCGCAGAGAGACCGAAATGAACCAATATAACAACGACGACGAAGAGGAAATGGATTCAGAGTAAAGGAGAGCCTTTGGCGATGTGGTTGATTGTCGTTTTGATGAACTGATCATCGTTTGGAGAACCGGTTCCAGCGTAGAGGTTGATAGGAAGAATTAGGAAGATTGAGAGGAGAGCAATAGAGGAGAGGACAGCGAAGGTTCCTCCTTCAATAAAGAGGAACTGAGCGGCGTCAGCGCCGCAGTGGTGAGCGTTCTCGTGGCATGTGGCATGCCAGACAGTGAGAAATTTGGTGACGAGGGTGGTGGGGCTAGGGATCCAACGTTTTTCGCTGTGAACGTATGTTGAGAAGGTATTAGAATTTTGGATGTTGACGAGGGCATGTTCTGAGGCTGGGTTTTCAGCCTTTTACGCATTTTAGACAATTTTAGGAGGTGGCAACAGGTTCCATTTTGAACACGTCCAAAGCCACCCTACTATGATCTACCAAGGGGCAACATCTCATGGCAGCCCATCCTCATAGATAAGCACCTCAGGTGTGCTTTTTCCCCATTTTTATGATATACGCTTCTTTTCTTTTCTTTTGTTCCCATGAGATTGTTAGCCACTGTGCGTATGAACTTGAAAAAAAGTTGTTTTTAGGAGGTGTAATATAATCTGGCTGTGTAGACATAAAATTTGTTTGTAGGAAAAATAATTTTTTAATATTCCGTTTGTCACATCAAATTTTACCATATAGTACCATATGGTAGATAACGTTATGGGCTAAAATTGATATGATACTAAAAGGTTAGGGATCAAATTGACACAATTAAAATGTTAAAGATCAAATTGACATTTGATATAAAAAATAGGAACTAACTAGGTAATTTACTCTTAAAATAAATAATAATAATTGATAGGGAAGGACAAGTGTAGCTCGTTCTTGTGTTGTTGTCCACAGAATGCAAGTTACCACAACAGTTGGGACTGCCCTTACTCGTCCATTGTATCATTTATGAGTTGTCTTAATCTTTTATGAGAAGTTCGTCTAGACTAAGGAAAGTTGTCCTGTATGGACGACCCTTCAACACTTGGGAATATTTCTAAATGTAATATTTATCTATAAGAGCTTATGAATCGAACACGTGTAACCATTTTAATATATGAGTAAGGTCCGGATTCATTGCTATAACTTCCTACCAAGTACTTAACTTCCAATAATGGTTATAGAAGATGAGAGTAGATATCATAATTTCTATAGCGGTTGTAATAGTTAAATTTAAACCTTTAGACTTCCACAAATATGGGAGAAGTTACAAGACAAGCAACCGCTCCAAAGCACATTATATAAACACTCATCCTCATCAAACTAGGGTAAGTTCAACTATTTTTTTTACCAAAAAGAAAAAGTTGGAGTTCTTGAGTGTTGGGGACATATATTTATGTAATTAGCATATCCTCTGACAAAACGCACTTTATTTGTATATGGGTAAATCTAAGTAGGTTCAAGATGATCATTACAAGTGGTTAAATTGAAAACATGAAGACTACTCAAGAACTACTCAAGAAAAGTGCAAATCTACAGGCCTTGATACCTCCTCGACAAAAGCTTAATCTGTTGAGATTCATTAAAGCTCGACAAATGTCTTAATCGATTGAGCTTACGGGTTTTTAGATTATAGCCAGCAATGTTTTTATTCTAAAAGGTTATTTGTTTATGGGTTTGTATAATCCTTATTGGACTAGAAAAACCCAAGGTTTGTGTAAACCTATTTAGAATAGGAAAGCCCATTAAGCTCCTATTTAAAGGAGATGGGAAAAAGAAAAACCTAACCCTAGAGAGCTTCATAAGGTTTTCTTTTTGAAACCCTAGCCTCCTCCTACAGAAGAAAGAGTTCTTACTGCGTTTCTTGTACGCCTTTGGGTTCTGTAACTAAGCAAAGTCTCTTGCACCAATATTGAAGATCTTATTGGTGTTTCTATGTGAAACTGCTGCAAATCAACTACAACAATCAAAGGGTTGCTATGGAGTTAGTCATGTACTGGGATTCGTGCAAAGGAGCAAGCCGCGTACTGGGATCCGCGCAACTATTAGTCACGTACTTGGGAGCCGTGCATCAGAAAGGGAAACTGTCACTACAGAACAAGTCTAATTGGGTATTGAGATAAGGGTTCAACTGTAAGTTGGTAAGGTACTTGGGATTCCTTTACTTGTAACTGCTTGTTGTGATAATAGTGGAGTTTCGGGAGTGGTGACCTGAAAATCACTCAGTGGAGTTTTTGCCGTTAGGTTTTTCCCCATTCGTAAACAAATCACCGTGTTATTTATTTTCCGCTGCATAATTAGTTTATTGGTAATTTTTTTTGTGCTACCACGCGTTTGCATGATAAATTGATTAATTAATAAATTGGTTAATTAATTAATTAATTTCTATCACAAGGGGTCATTTAGTTTATGGCCTATCATTGAGTTTAAAAGAGAGAAACTAACTTAAGCATCAAAGGGTTCTTGGCCGGTCCACCCCGGTCTCCCTTGATTTTGTTTCATTTTTCATTTCAAGCCTTCCAAGAGATTACTAACCCTTTGAAATCCAGAGCATTCAGTCTATTGATTTTCTGTGCATCATCAGTTGGCACCGTTTGTGTGGAAGATTAATTGTGTTTTACGGTTCATCTTTCTCCGACAAAAGGCTGTATGATTTGGACAAAATCAAGGACCACTAGTCTAGGCCACCAAGAGAGTAAGGATGCCTCTAGCAATCCCCACCGTGATCGACAATCAGCGCCTGTTACGCAAACACCTTCCATCCAACATTTATAGTCCATGGCAGCCGCCATGGTGGAATTAACCCATCATAATCAAGAGTTAACTACGAAGATTGGTCTAAGGAGGCAATGCCATGAAAGATACACGGAAGGATAAACCCAGAGTCAAAAAGATAGAGGAAACGCTAAGCTTGAAAACAAGTTTAGGGGTACTGCTTCACGGAGGGTGCCGCACTTGGAGAGGGAAATGGATCAGATGAGGAAGGTTATGGATGACATGAGGGAGAACATGAGAAGGGCGAATCTCGTAGATGATTTAGTTCATCAAATAGACTCCCCTTTCATGGCTTCCATCAATAGTTACCTCTTGCCACCTAAGTTCAAGATGCCTTCCTTGGATTCATATGATGGAACGCGCAACCCTTTTGATCATATTGTTACTTTCAAGACTACAATGCACCTTCAGGGGGTTTCAAATGAGATCATGTGAGGGCCTTCCCTACTACCCTCAAAGGGCCAACACGAGTGTGGTTCAACAAGATACCTCCAAATACTATGAGTTCTTTCGAAGAATTGAGTAAACTATTTGTCAACAATTTTATTAGAGGACTAAGGCATAAGCGTTCCTCATCCAACCTGTTAACCATAGAGCAAGGGGAAAATGAAAGCTTACGGTCCTTCATTACTCGTTCCAACAGGGAAACCTTGATAGTGGATGAGATGGACGATAAGTTGTTATTGGCGGCCTTCCATAATGGAGTTCACTCTGATTTATTCATCCATAAGTTTTATGAGCAAGAGCCTCAAACCATGGCTGAACTCGTCCATTCATCCCAAAACTTCATGAATGCAGAAGACGCAATTATAGCTAAGAAGAGAAAGAGAGCTGAGCAAATGGAAGCAGACCTCCCTTGCCATCCTGAGTAGGGTCCTCATCCAAAGAAGGCACGGACGGGAGAGAAGAAAGATCAAGACAACAAGAAGGCAAGCTCTTCGGCACGGAGTTAGCAATACACGCCCTTGAACATGCCGCTTAAACAAGTGCTTATGCAAATCAAGGACAATCCTTATTTGAAGTGGCCAGAAAAAATGAAAGGAGATCCCAACAAGCGTAATAGGAATAGTATTGCTACTTCCACAGAGACCATGGGCATGACACGGACGAATGTTTCAATTTGAAACAGTATATAGAAAATCTCATCAAGCAAGGAAAATTGAGAAATTTCCTTGGACGAGATCATAAAGACGAGAAATTAAAGGGAAAGCTAAAAGAGCTGTCCCGACCCTTACTTGGAGAAATAAGAGTCGTCATAGGAGGGACCTCGATAGGACAATCTTCCAAGTCAAGGAAGACGTACCTAAAGGTAATGCAAAACGTCCAATTTTTAGGATGATCCCCAAGGATAAGGGTAACAGACAAGCAAGCCATTACGTTCATGGACGAAAATACTGAAAGGGTCACCATCCACATGATGACGCAATCGTCATTACTTTGCTTATTACTGATTATACGACCAGAAGGGTGTTGGTGGACAATGGGAATTTGACTGACATCTTATATTACCCTGCTTTACAGCAAATGAGGCTTGGACGAGATCAACTTTGTCTAGTGAATTCACCCTTAGTAGGGTTTGGAAGGATGAAAGTATAGCCCGTAAGTACCATTACGTTACCCGTGGTGGTAGGAGCATATCCATAACAGATAACCAAAGAAGTAAACTTTCTTGTCGTGGACTGTTCATCGTCATACAATGCCATCATTAGAAGACCAACTTTAAACAGTTGGAAGGCAATAACATCTACCTACCACTTATCAGTCAAATTCTTTACAGAGTGCGGGATAGGGCAAATGCAATGAGACTAGTTAGCAGCAAGAGAGTGTTATTTGGCCATGCTGGCTATGGACGAGCAAGTTTAGACTATAAGCATTGAGGAGAGGAGAGTTGTTGCAGAGCCCATCGAAGTGCTGGAAGACATTCCTTTGGACGAGAGTAACCCTGAGAAGTATACAAGGGTAGGTGCAAGTATGGAAAGTAAGACAAAGCAAGACCTTGTCCAGTTCTTAAAGAAGAGCATTGATGTATTTTCATGGAGTCACGAAGACATGCCAGGTATGGACCCTAATGTCATTGCACATTGTCTAAACGTATATCCTTCCTCCAAGCCCGTGTGTCAAAAGAAAAGAGTATTTGCCCCTGAATGAGATAGTGCCATTAAAGAAGAAGTTCAAAAGCTAATAATAGCAAATTTATCGGGGATGTTTATAACCCGGACTGGTTGGCTAATGTGGTGATGGTCAAGAAGGCTAATGGCAAATGTAGGATGTGCATGGACTTCATCGATCTGAACAAGGCCTGCCCCAAGGATATCTATCCATTGCCGCGTATTGATCAATTGGTGGAATCAACAGCGAGTCATAAACTACTAAGTTTTATGGATGCCTTCTCAAGTTATAACCAGATAAAGATGGATGAGGCGGATCAAGAGAAGACATCCTTTGTCACCAGTCAAGGCCTGTTTTGTTACAAGATGATGCCCTTTAGGTTGAAGAACACGGGGGTAACTTATCAAAGGCTGGTGAACCATATGTTTCATCCACAGATTGGGTGAAATGTGGAAGTTTATGTAGATGATATGCTGGTAAAGAGCTTGGACAAAGGGAAGCATCTGGACGACCTTCAAGAGAATTTTGACACACTTAGACAGTATAGCATGAAGTTAAATTCGACCAAGTGTGCTTCCGAAGTCTCGTCTGGTAAATTTCTCGAGTTCATGGTTTCTCATAAAGGAATTGAGGTGAACCCCGATAAAATCCAAGCAATTATGAATATGGAGCCACCAAGGAACATCAAGGAAGTCCAATATCTCATTGAACGACCCTTAACAGGTTTATCTCTAAAGCTACTGACAAGTGCTTACCATTTTTTAAGGTTCTTAGGAAGGCATTTGAATGAACGGACGAGTGTCAAAAGGCCTTTCAAGACCTCAAGGCCTACCTCATAGCAGCTCCTTTACTAAGCCTGTCTATACCAGGGGATAAATTATATTTGTATTTAGTGGTGCCCCACATGCAGTGAGCTTAGCATTGATTAGAGAAGAAGGGAAAATACAGAAGCTAGTTTATTACATAAGTTGAGCACTAAAAGGGGCAGAAGGATGATACCCAATGATTGAAAAGGTGGCATTTGCTTTGGTCGCAGCTTCTAGGAAGTTGGCATTACTTTTAGGCTCGTGTCATCAATGTCTTGACAGATCATCCACTAAAGAAGGCAATGAAAAAGTTGGAAGCCATAGGACGACTAATCCAATGGGCCATAGAACTCAGCGAGTTTGATGTTAGGTACCAACTAAGAAATACGATCAAGGCACAAGTATTGGTAGATTTCATTGCGAAGTTCAGTCCTAATCAAGGTGAACTAGATGACGTGGAGGAAGTAAAGAGGTGGGTTGTCAATGTGGATGGCTCGTCCACGTTATATGCAGGAGGAATTGGAGTTATACTCAAATCCCCGAAAGGAGAGAAGTTGAAATATGCAGCTTGTCTACAATACCAAACCACCAACAATGAAGCTGAATATGAAGCTCTCCTTAAAGGATTGGAATTGGCTAAGTCCTTAAGGGTGGGGTTAGTAATCGTCCAAGGGGATTTTCAGTTGATCATCAATCAAGTGAATGGAATATGTGAAGCTAAAGAAGATCAGATGAAAAAGTATTTAAACAAGGTAAAACAGCTCATTAAAAAGTTTAAAGAAGCCAATTTTGCTCAACTCAAAAAGAGAAGAAAACATGGAAGCAGATGCTTTGGCAAAAGTAGCTTCAGTAGGGGGACAGGGGGAGCTATGGACGAGTATGATAGAGTCCCAATACATGCTGAGCATAGATATTCCAGAGGTACAGCAAATTGGAGGAGAAGAAAATTGGATGACTCCAATAGTCCTCTATCTCAAGGACAGAAGGCTTCCAGAGGATAAAGATGAGGCTAGGAAGTTAAGGATCAGAGCTGCCAAGTATGTCCTCATAGACGAGGTGTTGTATAAACAAGGTTTCTCTCAGCCCTACTTAAGGTGTTTAGCCCAGATGAGTCGAACTATGTATTGAGGGAGGTTTATGAAGGAGCATGTAGAAACCATTCAAGAGCAAGAGCACTAGTCCATAAGGTCGTCCGTGCAAGTTACTACTGGCCAACTATTCAAGCAGATGCTAAGGCTTATGTTAAGATGTGTGATCAATGTCAATGCTTCAACAGTGTCCCTAGACAACCGTTAGAATATCTCACCTCGATGATGGCCCCATGGCCCTTTGTGTAATAGAGGCTAGATATCTTAGGCCCCTTTCCACTCGGAAACAGGTAGATGAAGTTTTTGGTAGTAAGGATTGATTTCTTCGCTAAATGGGTGGAAACCGAACCCTTAGCGAAAATCACACAACAGAATGTCAAGAACTTTGTTTGGAAGAGCATTGTATGCAGGTTTAGGATACCTAGGGTATTAGAATCTGATAATGGATGACAATTTAATAATACACCTCTCAGGGATTTTTGTGAACAACTCAGAATCAAAAATCATTACACCTTACCCTCCCACCCATAAGTGAATGGACAAGCAGAAGTAGCGAACCAATCATTGTTGAAAATCATTAAGACTCAGCTCGAGGGGGCAAAGGGAGTATGGCCAGATGAGCTACCATGTGTTCTATGGGCTTACAGGATGACTGTGAGGACCCCCACAGGGGAATCCCCTTTCAAATTAGCCTATGGAAGCGAAGCAGTCATACCTATAGAAGTGCACATGGCCAACCACAGGGTAATGAAGTATTAGTACAAGGATAATGAAGAACAACTTCGTCTTAACCTCGATCTCATTAATGAGGTAAGGATGAATGCAGAGCAAAGGATAGCAAGATACAAAAATCTTATGGCTAGGCAATATGATGCAATGGTGAAACCCAGGTGTTTCAACATTGGGGACCTCGTCCTAAAAAGTATCTCTTTGGCAACAGAAGCCTAGCCCATGGGAAACTGTGACCTAATTCGGAAGGACCCTACAAGGTCATTAATTGCAAAAGGCAGGAATCATACTACCTGGAAGCCCTAGATGGACGGAAGCTGGAGCACCCTTGGAACGTTGAGCATCTGAGAAAGTACTATCAATGAAGGGTCATCCTAGACGAGCAGTATCATGGATGAAGTTGAAGTGTTTCCTTCATATTTACTTATGTTTATTACTATTATTGCATGTTTTGAATATTTTAATTCCCTAAAAAGTGCATTAGACTCTAACTTATGTGTTATCTAAGGACAAGTTTATGATGGACGAAGTTATGTACTAAGTCTATTTGTTTGTGTATTTTTAATTCCCTAAGGCACTAGCTTCTAAGCATGTGCCATGCTTTGTGGATGGTGTTTATATCATGTATATGAAGTTTGAATTTTCAATACATGTGATGTGCGATTCTACTTTCCATAATCTCATCCATAAGAGAGTTAAAGGCTCAAGGTGAATAGAGTCTCTACACGCAGGGATGTAACTTCTACAAGCTTTCCTCAAAATAAAGATTAAAAAAAAAAAAAAAAAAAGCTCAAGGTATATTCGTCTAACCAATGGACGAAATAAGGCCTGAAGCGTATTCATCCAAGAAATGTACAAAAAAATGCATGCACGCAACAACATTCAAAATCCATGGATAAATATCCTACTATAATAGTCCAATACCTGGACGAGCAAATGTTAGCAACGTCCAACCTATGGACGAAGAGTGAGAAACAACTACTAAATCTCTAGATGAGTAAAGCTGGTAAAAACAATGCCATTTATAAGACGAGTTATACTTGTAAAAATTTGTAGAATGCTAAGAATATTGAAAATAAGAAATTTATATTAACATGGACAAGCTAAATGACTCCATGAGTGGACAGACTACAAGCCATTATGACATGGATGATGTAAACAAAGAAAAACACATCATTACAATAACATATTCAAAAATAAAGTGATAGAAATAAATATTCATTCATTCATAAAGTTTGGAAAAGGGTAGACAACCACTGTCCAAAAACCCTTATAAATCCTACAAATCAATTGTTTGAAAGCTCGTCCTAGAGGAGTGAAGATGAGAGAAATGTACTTTGATAAATCTAAATGGTCCAAAACAATGGACCTCAAAAAAAAAAAAAAAAAATTATTATAATGATATTTCAAACTTCCTTCATTGAAGGTTATCTCCAGAGGTGGGATCATCCTGAGTAGGGTGGGTAGTGGCATCATCTTCAATGTTGACATCTTCAGAGCTTGTTTGGAGAAGGGAGCTTGCAGCACCAATATTGAGCTTGATGGAATTGAAGTCAACTTCTAGGAAGCGTCCTCAGCGTCCATATGAAAATCTTCGAAGCTAGCAGCATAGTTTGCGTCTAAAAGATCAATATACTATTTGGAAGCTTTGAACACCATAACAATGTCCTCTTTGGCTTTCTTAAGATGGGTGCTCAGCTTGTCATTTTTCTTCTGAAGATGATCAAGATGAGAGTCCTTTTTGACGATGTCAGCCTTCAGCTCTTCGACGAGGTTTTTCATTTCTTTGGCCTCGTCTGTAGCCTTGGCTGCCACCTCAGCCCAACCCTTGCAGTCATCCTTCACCTCTTGAATCCTCGTCTTAAGCAAGATCATCGTCTTGTCCAACTACGTGGCCTGCCTGGACGCTGCGATAAACTTTGACATTGCCTATAAGAAATAAGTGAAAAAAATAATGGTTAGACGAGAAAAGCGGGAAGTTACAAAGACGAGGCAAGAATGAAATTGAGTACCTTGAAAAGATCATGAACACCAAAATGTTCAAAGTCTTTCAAAGATATCTCATAGCAGGCAACTATGTCCTCATTAGACACAACCTTCTCAAAGTGTTCCCAAGCCATCGTCATTTTCAACAAGATTCATAGGAATCCTTTGAGAAGGTTGGGACGAGGCAGGCGCAGTGGTCTTGGACGGAGTAATCTCAATGGGGGCAGACAAATCTACATAAAAAATTGGGAAGAACGGTTGAGTCATAGGGAGACTAGGCTTGATAACTCTTGGTTTCAACGACCCATGCTTCGCCTTCTTTTCTCGAAGACTAAGAAGGTTTCCCAAGTCAAGCGTCTTGGATAAAGATTTCCTTTTGTCCCTAGCAGAAGGACGAAGCTGGGATTGGGTTTCAGGCCTATTTGCCTCATCCACCACCTCTTTTCCATTATTTTCTTTCATAGTTGCCATCCCTAAAAAAAAAAAAAAAAATGAATTATTAAAGTTAAGCCAAGGAGTATAACACAAATAATACTCAAATAAATTCCAAGTAAAAAGGAATCTCACGTCTACAAATAGTGAGCTCATGAGCAATGGCTTCAACAATTGGTTTAGGACCGAGTCCCCACGTGGCAAGACGTTGAAGGGTGACCAATGAATGGAAACTCCTGTCAACGTAAAGACGAGCCCTATAGACATGATCACGATAAAATTTGCTTAAAGATGGTTGTCCAATAGCTATAAAAAAAAAAAAAGGAGAGAGGATGGTTAGACGATTATGAGCAAAAGATAAAAATAATACATAAAAAAAAATTAAAAATTAAAAAAAAAAACTTCAAGACGAAGGTTCCCTAATTCCCCAGTGTATGGGGAAAATGTATCCTTACCAACCTCTACAGGGTTCCCAGCCTAGAATCTAAAGATGAAGAAGAACTCTGTCTTCTAGTTTCTATCAGACAAGATAAGGGATTTTATTAATCTACAATTTGTACCCTTAGCTATAAATTGATAAAAGCCAAGGGACTGGTTAATTTTTGAGGGTTTGTAACAGAAGAGGAACTCATTCACAGTAAGAGGATGATCCCCTTCAAATACTTCCCTCCACAAAGCTTGCATAGAGATAACCAGTCTCAATGCATTAAAGTTAAATTAACATACCCCTAAACCTAACCTAACATGTAATTCCCTAGCAAAGGCATTAAGGGGTAACCTAAGTCCCCCTAAAAGGTAAGCCTCATAGACGCCTATCCTAAAATAAGGGTTGTAGCACCACTTCCCATGGACGACTAACCTAGGGTTAAGGTCATCTGGAATTTGTTACCAATTCCTAAGTGAGGCGAGTCTTTGTTCACTTGTTTTGGAAGGGATACCTACAACGCAACTATAAACTATTTCTACCTTGTCTAAAGGACTAGATGGAGGGACACTCACCAAGGTGCCAGCTCAAGACCTAGAAGCTGCCCATGTTCTGAGTAGTTCCTGAAAAACTTCTAAAGGAACTCTAAGAACACTAGACATGTACTCCTCATCTGTGGTGTTTCCCCCACTGTTATTGTTGCTAGTGCTACTACTGGAGCCACTAAAACTAATTGAATCATGATACTCATCTATAGCCTTATCTATACTATTATTAGACGAAGAGATGATAGTTTCAGACATCTTAAAGAAAACTTAAAGGAAAGCCTAAAGACGAGAATGAAGAGAATACCTAGCTCTAGATAGAAGAGGACTATAGATGCAAAAGAACTTCTAAATGAGGCTCTAGATGACAGATGTCAAGAAGGAAAATTTTTGAAATGCGAAGGGCAAGAGGAGAATTCTACTATTTATAGGCAATGAAGGCTGGCATCTAAAGCAACGTGACTAGCTAGGAAAGCCACATGGCATCCTTCTTGAAAGATGAAATGCCATGATTTAAACATGCCAAATTGGACCACATGTCAAAAAAAAAAAAAAAAAAAAAAAAAAAAGGACACTCTGATGACGTACCACACAAGGGCAAAAGGGTAGCTAATGGGGAAGGACAAGTGTAGCTCGTCCTTGCGTTGTCGTCCACAAAATGCAGGTTACCACAACAGTTGGGCCTGCCCCTACTCGTCCATTGTATCATTCATGGGTTGGCTTCTTCTTTTATGAGAAGCTCGTCAAGACTAAGGAAAGTCATCCTGTATGGACAACCCTTCAACACTTGGAAATATTTCTAAATGTAAGATTTATCTACAAGAGCTTATGAATTGGACCACGTGTAACCATTTTAATATATGAGCAAGGTCCGGATTCATCGCTATAACTTCCTACCAAGTACTTAAATTCCAATAACATATATAGAAGATGAGAGTAGATATCATAACTTCTATAACAGTTGTAATAGTTAAATTTAAACCTTCAGACTTCCACAAATATGAGAGAAGTTACAAGACAAGCAACCGCTCCAAAGTGTACTATATAAACACTCATCCTCATCAAACGAGGGTAAGTTCAACTATTTTTTTTTTTACTAAAAAGAAAAAGTTGGAGTTCTTGAGTTTAAAAGAGAGAAACTAACTTAAGCATCGGAGGGTTCTTGGCCGATCCACCCGATCTCCTTTGATTTTGTTTCATTTTTCATTTTAGGCCTTCCAAGAGATTACCAGCCCTTTGAAATCCAGAGCATTCAGTCTACAGATTCTCTATGCATCATTAATAATAATAATAAATAAATAAAAGAATGGAAAATTATTGACAAAACAAAAGGAGTCTTAGTTTAGCGGGGATGCGCATACACGTAATCACATACAACACTTAACACTATTTGAGCTAATATTAAGTGCTATAAATAATTTTAAAATAGGACTAAGTTTAGCTACAAAATTGATTGTAGCTTTAGGCTACAACCCTACTCAATAAAATAATCATTACTACATATTTTGAAAATTTAACCGTTGAATTGTTTGCTCTTTATACTCTTAATACGCATGTCAAATTTTGTATCAATTGGATATTATTTACTACATAATCTATAAACTTATATTTTATGTATAATTTTAAACTACAAAAATTTGCAATTTAAACAATTTATTGATGACATAGCTATTGATATTCAATTTTCTTGAAATTTTGCAAGCATGGAGGATAAAAGAAGTAGATATAATCTAATGGTGGATTTGTCAAAATTAACCTACAATAAAAAGATATTGAGTAAGGTTGTAACCTTAGACTACAACCAATTTTGTAGATAAATTTTGTCAAATATATATAATTTTTTTACTAAACTCATAAAACACTTAACACTGTTTTGAAAGTTCTCTTATTTCTTCACGTTCTCTGCTTCATTCTCCTCCTTTTACTACTATTCACTTGCTATCCAAACACTCTACATATAATTATGCCAATGTAGTGATTGTGAGATTTGTAAGGTCACTACCAATATAAATATAAATATTTATATATATATATATATATATATATATCTTAGAGAAGATCCAATTAGATTCTAAATTGGATTTTAGTTTTTCATCATATGTCCATCTAAGTTTTTAATTTTTGTGGAAAGTGAATTAATGGTTGCGAAAACCGAAGAGTCTAAAACCAATTAAGTTCTAAATCATATATATATATATATATATATTTATATTTATATATGAGAAACTATTACATATTTTAGAAATATATAGTTTAAATAAAGTGTAAACTAATACCATATATAATTTGAACATTTTCTATAAAAAAAAAAAAAGAAAAAAACGTATAATTTGAACCGAATAGTTGTGATTGTTTTTAATTATACCCATGCATATGCATAGGGCTACACACTAGTCTATATATATATATATATATATATATATTAATAGCCAAAGCTTAGAAAAAATTAAAAATTAAATGGGACATGTGGCGCAAAATTGAGAATCCAATTAAAATCTAAATGGATTTTCTCTAAATCTTTACATCTAATTGTACAATGTTTCCACCCCACCCTAAAGTGGTAAAGCTTGACAAATTCAATTTCTACTTCTTGAACGAATACAAAATCAAGTCCTTATTTATTTTAGGAGAAAATGCACTTTTTGTCCCTATGTTTTGCCTCGATTCCCATTTTGGTCTCTACATTTTATTTCTACCAATTTAATCCCTATTTAGAAAAATGCCATCCATTTTAGTCTTTTCCGTCAATGTCCTAACGGCAAAATCATAGGTGACAAACAGAACGATTAAAATAATAATAAAAAATTAATTTTATTTTGGCATTAAAAAATGCCACGTCAGCATCTAAATTAAAAAAATTATTAATTTTAAATAAATTAAAAAATTAAAAACATAATTAAAAACTAAAAATCACATGAATTGAGATCTAAGTGTGTCTTGAACAAGAACAATAAGAACACAACCTAGATTTAAGAACACAAACCAAGAAATTAAAAAAAAAAAAAAAAAAAAAAAAAAAAAAAAAAAAAAAACAACAACAACAACAACAACAACAAATAGCCATTCAACACCAAATTCTTTGGAAAAGACCGAATCACATTTCACTAAATGAAGCAATCAAATCAAATAATTAAAAAAAAAAAAAATTACAAACCCAATGAAAGGTGGAGAGATAGCCACATGTCCAACTTTTCACACGGGAAAAGGGTAGTGCCGGACTGTTGTCAAACCCATAGTGATAGACAACTCATTGAAAAAGAAAAAAATTTGGCTTTTGGGTACTAGTGACTAGTGATAGAAGAAGAAAGGAGCAAAACGGAATATATGAAGGAGGAAGAAGAAGGTAAACGCAAATGAGGAAGAAGAAGAAAAGCTGAAAAGGTTTGTGCTTTTCATTTCATTTTATGTTAATCTACTGATTTAGTGTGTTTTGGGATTGCAATTTCAAATTTGGGGTTGAGAAGGAGAGATAAAAAGATAGAGAAAATGGCACAAAGTGGCAAAACAACTCAAGATGAACTGATGAAGTGGTTTAAGATTTCTTAGGGAAAAAGAACAAGAAAAGGAATGAAGATTTTGGGTATGGCCTATTATGGGTCTTTGATGATTTTGTTGGGTTTGAGAAAATGGGGGCTTTAGGATTTATGAATTTGTATTTGAGATAATTTTTTTTTCCCTGTTTGTTTCCCAAGAAAATTTATAGGTTTATCGGTTTGTTGGAGATTGGTTTGTTTACTCGGTTTATGGGTTTGATTTGCTGAAGAATTCAGTGTTGCATGGCTGATTAGTTGTTTTTATTTTATTTATAATTTATGGGTTTGTGTTTTTAAATCTGGGTTTTTATTCTTGTTCAAGACATACTTAGATCTCAATTCATGTGATTTTCGGTTTTTAATTCTGTTTTTAATTTTTTTTATTTAGTTAAAATTAATAAATTATTTTTTTTAAAATTTAGATGCTAACGTGGCATTTTTTTAATGCCAAAATAAAATTTTTTATTACTTAATAGTTTCTTCTGCCACCTAGGATTTTGCCATTAGAGCACCGACGAAATGGACTAAAATGAATGACGTTTTTCTAAATAGGGACTAAATATGGTAAAAATAAAATGTATGGACCAAAATGGGAATCATGGCAAAACATAGGGATGAAAAATGCAGTTCTGCCTTTATTATTATTATTATTATTATTATTATTTTAATATAAACCATGCAACCTGCTCCCTACCCTTTCTAATATAAGACCACAAATGTGTTTTTACGGTGGCTAGGGTTTTTGACATAAGGTGTATATATATATATATATATATATATATATATATTGCTAGCCACAATATCAAAATTACTAAGCTGCCCCTATAAAAAATAAAAAAATCTCCTTTTTATTTTATTTTTTTTGAACCGGCCGGGTATCACAAAATGTTTGTGAATTTGGTCGAACACGTTACAGGAATATATCTAGAAAAAAAAAGAAGAAAAAAAAATCAAACTTTATAATTCAAGTGTTTTACTATATTTCCTTTCAAAAAAAAATGTTTTACTTTATGCTCTACCAAATTAGAAAAAAGGTCTGACACATATCATATTAGAATTATTCATGAAGTTTAAAATAAAACATTCAAGATGAGATAAAATTTAGCAGCAAAAAAAAAAAAAAAAAAAAGAGATGAGATAAAATTATTGTATTGAAAACATTTCAAAAACATTTCATTTTGTAAGGATTTTTTTAAACAGATGTGTAAAATTATGAGATCACATCAAAAAATAGCGATGATAAAATTATGAGAGAATTTTGATCCATTTTGAATTTAGAGGTCAGGAAAATAAGGATTGGTTTAGAAACTAAATAGTCTAGTCATAAGGCACACACTAACACTATGCCTATCATAATACATACTCAAGTTGTCAATTAAAAGAAAGAGTTAACATCATAAGTTTTCTATATCAAAGGAGTCCATAACTTATAAAATAAATGGTGGGCCTTGATTTTTCAAAGATTGGAAAATGTGTAGTATTATTGGCCTAATCTTTCAAACAGTTGACAACGTTGAAGACTACTGTAGGTATTTTAGGGCCTGTTTGATACGTGTGTTTAAACAATAATATTCAGTTTTTTTGAAAATATATATGGGTGAAAAAGTGTATGAAAATACGTGTAATATTGTTTAAAAATTGAAAACATGTGTTTAAACACATATACCAAACGGGCTACAGTTGATAGAATTTTTGCAGCCACTCTTGTCTCCTTGAATAGTTGAATGTATACCAAGACCAGAACCTGTTTTTAAAGACTAGAGATCAGTCTAAGCGTCAGCAGTATAATTGTATAAATGTAATGACCAAATATGTTTTAATTTTTTTTAATTTTTTATTTTAATTTTTAATTTTTTATGAAAGTATTTACTATGATCGATGAATACTAGTCTTTCAACCATCCAATTGGCCACTATTTCCCTGGTTGCTCGATGATTTTTTTTTTAATAGAATTAAGAAATTTAAACTAAACAAAATTTAATATATAAAAAAAAAAAAAAACTTGAATATATCGAATTAAAAAAATACATGAACTTTTCAAAAATAAAAATTTATACAATTTTTCATATTTTGAAATCGTTACATTATATTTCATTATCCATTTTATTTTATTAAGCTTGTATAACATTTTTTTTATGCAATTTTCATTATCTATTTGTCATTGTTTTTATAAAAGTACTTTATGTTGGGCTTTATGAAGCCTAGTTATGTTTGATCCGGTTGATGACCCAACCCGAATAATGCTGCGTGATTTTTAATGGGAGATTTTATGAGGCTTAAACCATGGAGCAGAGGCTTGGCTCGTTTTATAGCTCATTGTGAATCCTATGTGTAGAATGTAGAAAATGCAGTTTTGGTGATTAGGGTTTGTTGTTGTCGTTTTTTAGAGTAGAAAAACTGTACTGCCACACTTTGTATTTTTCCCTGATAATAGTAAAATCCCTGCAACTCGATGGACATAGGAAAATTGCCGAACCATGTAAATATTGTCTTGTGCGTGTGATTGTTTTTCTTTGTGTGTGTGTTTTCTCTAATTTTTGTTTCTCATAGGTTGAAAATTTAGGGTTAATTCCCTACAACTGGTATCATAGCCTAGGGTTAGGTTTGAGTGGGAGCAATGGCAGAAGAAGTAGGAAAGGCGTTTGGAATAGAAAAGTTCGATGGCACAGACTTTGGATTTTGGAAGATGCAAATCGAGGATTATCTTTATGGGAAGAAGTTGCATCTACCGCTTCTAGGGGAAAAACCTTAGACTATGAAGGTTGAGGAATGGACTCTTCTTGACAGACAGATACTGGGAGTTATCAGCTTAACTCTGTCTAGTTCTGTTGCACACAATGTTGTAAAGGAGAAGACCACAGTAGATCTGATGAAGGTTTTGTCTGGTATGTATGAAAAGCCGTCAGCAAACAACAAGATGCATTTGATGAAGAAATTGTTCAATCTGAAGACGGCAGAGAACGCATCAGTAGCATAACATCTGAATGAATTTAACACTATCACAAATCAATTATCATATGTAGAAATTAATTTTGATGATGAGATTTGTGCACTGATCGTCTTGGCTTCTTTGCCTAACAATTGGGAGGCAATGGGTCTGTTTGGATTGAACTTATTATTGCTGAAACTGAAAACTAAAAACTAAAAACTAAAAACACTATAGCAAAATAATTTTTGAATGTGTGAATAGTATTGTAAGACCCATTTTTAATATTTTTAAATGCGTGAACAGTGCATGCACAGTGTGTGAAAAATGCATGCACTATTCATAAATAATGAATTTTGTCTCTGAAAAGTCAACAAATGTGGGCTAAAAAAAAGAGGAAAACGCCGAAAATGAAAACGCAGACACACAGATGTTGAAACCAAACGGGTACAATGAGGATGGCAGTAAGCAATTCTACAGGAAAAGAAAAACTAAAATACAATAACATATGAGATTTAATTCTAGCTAAGGAAATTCGCAGAAAAGATGCAAGTGAAACCTCAAGATTTGGTTATGTCCTAAACCTTGAGACAAGAGGTAGAGGTAATGACAGAAATTCAAATCAGGGCAGATCAAAATTAAGAAATTCTAATCGGAACAGAAGTAAATTTAGATCAGGTCAACAAGTACAATGCTAGAACTAGGGGAAAATGGGTCATTTTAGGAGGCAATTTAAAAGTCTTAAGAAGAAGAATGAAGATGATTCTGCTAATGCTATAATAGAAGAGGTACAAGATGCATTATTTCTTGTAGTAGACAGTCCACTTGATGATTGGGTTTCATACCACTCCACATCGAGAAATCATACAGAACTATGCTGCAGGTGATTTTGGTAAGGTGTATTTGGCTGATGGTACAGCCTTGGATGTTGTAGGTATGGGAGACGTCCAGATATTATTGCCCAATGGGTCTGTTTTGGTTACTGGAGAAAGTTCGACATATTCCTGACCTGAGGAGGAATCTGATTTCTGTTGGACAACTTGATGATGAAGGGCATGCAATACTATTTGTTGGTGGTACTTGGAAGGTTTTAAAGGGAGCCAGAGTATTGGCTCGTGGAAAGAAGACTAGTACTCTATAAATGGCCTCAAGTCCAAGAGACATAATCGTAGTTGCTGAAGCAGGTACTAATACAAGCCTGTGGCACCACAAACTTGGTCATATGAGTGAGAAAGGGATGAAGATACTGCTGTCAAAAGGGAAACTATCAAAATTGAAGTCCATTGATTTTGACATGTGTGAAATCTGCATTTTAGGAAAGCAGAAAATGTTGAGCTTCTTGAAAACTGGCAGGACACCGAAAGTTGAAAAATTGAAGTTAGTACACACTAATTTGTAGGGGCCTTCTTCGGTTGCATCCCTTGGAGGTTCAAGGTATTACATCACTTTTATTGATGACTCAAGCAGAAAGATATGAGTTTATTTTCTAAAAAATAAATCTGATGTATTTGAAACTTTTAAGAAATAGAAGGCCATGGTTGAGACAGAAATAGGTTTGAAAGTAAAATGTTAGAGGTCAGATAATGGAGGAGAGTACATAGATGGAGGGTTCAGTGAGTATTGTGCTGCACAAGGAATTAAGATGGAAAAGACCATTCCTGGGACACCATAGCAGAATAGTGTGGCTAAGCGCATGAACAGAACTCTCAATAAATGTGCTAGGAGTATGAGGTTGCATGTTGGACTACCAAAAACTTTCTGGGCTGATGCTGTTAGCACTGCAGCTTACTTGATAAACCAAGGACCATCAGTTCCCATGGAGTTCAGACTTCCTAAGAAGGTTTGGAAAGGTAAAGATGTAAAGTTTTCACATTTAAAAGTTTTTGGTTCTGTTTTTTATGTTAATATTGATTTTGATGCTCATAGTAAACTTGATGCAAAGTCTAAAATATGTTTTTTCATTGGCTATGGTGATGAGAAATTTGGCTATAGGTTTTGAGATGAACAAAACAGGAAAATCATCAGAAGTAGAAATGTGATATTTAATGAACAGGTTATATACAAGTACAAGTCAATTGTAGTGTCAGATGTTATAGAGATAGATCAAAAGAAATTTGAGTTTGTCAACTTAAATGAATTGTCTAAAAGTACTGTCCAGAAAATGGGTGAAGAAGATAAGGAGAATGTAGATTCATAGGTAGATCAAAAAACACTTGTAGCTGAAGTCCGTAGATCTTCTAGGACCATTAAACCTCCACAGCATTATTTACCCACTCTAAATTATCTCCTCTTAACTGATGGTGGTGAGCCAGAGTATTATGAAGAAGCCTTGTAGAATGAAAATTCAAGCAAGTGGGAGTTAGCCATGAAGGATGAGATGGATTCCTTGTTAGGGAATCCGACACGGGAATTGACTGAATTGCCAGTAGGAAAGAAGGCTTTGCATAACAAGTGGGTATACAGAATAAAGAATGAGTACGATGACAGCAAGTGTTATAAGGCCAGATTAGTTGTTAAATGGTTCCAGCAAAAGGACATTGACTACTCAAAAATATTTTCTCCAGTTGTGAAGATGTTAACAATCTAACTGGTACTGGGAATGGTGGCTGCAAAAAATTTACATCTTGAGCAGTTAGGTGTGAAGACGACATTCCTTCATGGTGACTTGGAGGAAGACATTTACATGATTTAGCCAGAATGGTTCATTGTTCAGGGACAAGAGAATCTAGTATGGAAATTGAGAAAGAGCTTGCATGGCCTAAAACAAGCTCCAAGATAGTGGTACAAGATATTTGACAGTTTTATGCATAGAATTTGGTTCAAGAGATGTGAAGCTGATTACTGTTGCTATGTTAAGTTCTTTGACAATTCTTATATAATTTAACTGTTGTATGTGGATGATATGCTCATTGCAGGGTCAACATTGAGGAGATTAATGATCTAAAGAAACAATTGTCAAAACAATTTGCAATGAAGGATTTGGGAGCTATAAATCAAATCCTTGGTATGAGAATTATTAGAGACAAGGCTAATGGTACATTGAAGCTTTCACAGTCAGATTATGTCAAGAAAGTTCTCAATAGGTTCAACATGAATGAAGCTAAACCAATGAGCACACCCTTGGGTAGTCATTTCAAACTAAGCAAAAAAAAGTCACTAAAGACAAAAGAAGAAAGGGACCATATCGGCAAGGTGCCCTATGCCTCAGCCATTGGTAGCTTGATGTATGCTATGGTGTGTGCAAGACTAGACATTGCACATGCAGTGGGAGTTGTGAGCAAAGATTCATGAGTAGGCCTAGAAAGCAGCATTGGGAGGCAGTTAAGTGGATTTTGAGATATCTAAGGGGTTCATCAGATATATGTATTTGCTTCATAGGTGCAAGTTTGAAATTGCAGTGTTATGTAGATGCTGATTTTGCTAGTGATATTGATAGTAGAAAGAGTACTACTGGGTTTGTATTTACTCTGGGTGGTACAGCTATATCATGGGCTTTAAATCTACAAAAGATTGTTACTTTGTCTACTACAGAAGCTGAGTATGTTGCAGCAACTGAGGCTAAAAAGGAGATGATTTGGCTACATGACTTCTTAGATGAATTGGGTAAGCAATAGGAGATGGGCATTCTACACAATGACAATCAGAGTGCAATTTTTCTTGCCAAAAATTTGGATTTTCATTCAAAGTCAAAGCATATACAAACAAAATACCACTTTATCCGTTACCTTATTGAAGATAAGCTGGTAATACTTAAGAAGATTTGTGGATCTACGAACCAGGAAGACATGTTGACTAAGGGTGTCACTATTGAGAAGTTGAAGCTGTGTGTAGCTTCAATCAGTCTTCTAGCTTGTGGATAGGAGAATTAGTTGTAGGGATGAGGGATTGTTTTTTGGAGGATTGTGGTTGATGTTGGTGATTGAACTAGTCTCTAAGTGGGTGATTTGTTGGGCTTTGTGGAGCCTAGTTATGTTCAATCCGGTTGACGACCCAAATAATGTTGTGTGATTTTCAATGGAAGATTTTTTTAGGCTTAGTTCATGGAGCGGAGGCTTAGGCCGATAGGCCCAAGCTATATCGCTCATGGACAAGCCTCTTGGGGGTTTGGGGGCAATGTCCCCGGGATAATTTTTTTGGCCTGTTTTGTAGCCCATTGTGAATCTTGTGCATAGGATGTAGAAAACGCAGTTTTTGTGATTAGGGTTTGTTGTTGTCGTTTTTGAGAGTAGAAAAACTGTATTGCCGCACTTTGTATTTTTTTTCTTGATAATAGTGAAATCCCTGCAACTCCGTGGACGTAAACAAATTGGCGAACCACGTAAATATTGTCTTGTGCGTGTGATTGTTTTTTTTTTTTTTGGCATGTGTTTTCTCTAATTTTTTGTTTCTCACAGGCTAGGAATTTCAGGTTAATTCCCTACACTTTAAACTAAATTACAAAACTCAACATACTAGCTTTATATTAATTATTAACTCATATAACCACACTGATTTATACATAAATAATATATTAAGTGTTTTCTTAACCAATCAAATTCATATTCACATGTCACCCAATAATGAATTTTTATGTTTTAATAGAAATAGCTAAGGAGGGAAAAAGTTCCAACGGTGGGAACAAGATTAGCAGTTGTAACTATCTTGAAAAAAAGAAGTTTTAACAAGAATAATAAACATATAGAAGAATAGCACACAGACGCATATATAAATAAGTGAAGCTTCCTCGCATGCATTGTTGCTGTCTTATGTACACTGATGCGGATGCACTGACCATTCCTCGATCAGGTGCAGAGAGTCATAATGTCGAATGGGTCAAGAATCATCAAGATGGACTAGCAATTTCCCAAATATTCTTATTGTCTATTCTGGAAGAATTAAGCACAAGGAATATTTGTCCTTTGGAACGAAAATCTTTTTACATTCGTGATAAAAAGATCTTCTACGCAACTCACGTAATGGAACGGGAATGCCCCCAGGCAGATAATTAATGCACATGTTAGCAGTTTTGACTACCAAAAAAAAAAGACCAATAATAAGGATTTTCATTAAGTTATAATGATGATTGATTTGGAAGAAGTTTAACTCAAAATCGGTTTAGAGTTATCTTCCTCTGACCTACTATGCGACAATTGATTAAGAGATCACCTATATTTAATTTTGACCGCGCATGAATTTTGTAATAAATCATGTAATTTATGTAAATAATCCTTATAACTAATCTTATAAATCATGATATAGTAGATCGGAGAAAATAGCTCCGAAAATTTGGAGCTATACTTTGTCTTTTTTATTTTGTGTCAATTGTCATTTTTATCAGCCTCATTTTTCTTATTTTGGAGAGAAAAAAAAAAAAAAAAAAGTGATAGGACTTATTAGTATGAGGTATACAATAAGAGAATATATCAAGGGAGTCAATATTGTACCGGTGGCTATACTGGTCAGTGATACGATATATTTTGGATACCGGTCAATACCGGTGTACCATTTCGAGTTTACCGCTATTTTTTATATTTATAAATAAATATAAATATATATATATATATATATATATATATATATATATGTATGTATGTATGTGTGTGTGTGTGTGTGTATTATAATAAATATAAAAATTTACCATAAAACATTTCCTCAATTCAGAACTAATTATTCATGGTTTTAGACTTTTGTATCAATTAAAAAAAAAAAATTAAAAAATAGAAAGCTTAAAAGTTACCATTGCATACTAAGAAAACAAATAATACTAATAAGTTAATGCAAATAAGTTACCATTTTGCCCTAACAAAAATTCAAAAATTACAAAACTTAAAAAAAAAAAAAATTCTATACTGGCCCATACGCCCAGTACCAGCCGTTATTGCCCAAAATTGGTCGGTATGGCTGGTACGGTCAGTATTTAAATTGGTACGAAACATTGATGTTTCGATACCGGTATAGCCGGTACCAATACGATATTGACTATCTTGGAATATATAGTATAGAAAAAGGAGCCAAAACAAAGGACTATGGTCTATCCATAAATTCATATTTTGCTGCGAAAGGAGACAACGTTTGACAATCATGTTTTCTTCTGAAGAATTCGTAACACCCTTCCCAGCACGCGGCCTCATGCACGAGTTTATGTCATAGAAAGCTTCATCCCTCATGCAGGCATGCATATATGGAGAAACTTCCTGGCACCAACTCCATTGCAATCCAAGAGCTACGTCATGTCATCATTCCAGGATTATATTTTGCACCTCCAAATCTCTCACACACACACATACATATATATATATATATATATATAATAGGTAAAGCTGAGAGAAAATCTAATTAGATTTCAAATTGGAAATCAATTAGAGTTTAATTTTGCATCACGTGTCTCATCTAATCTAAGTTTTTAAATTTTTATGCCAAGTGAGTTCATTCAATGTTGTAAAGTTGTAATTTACAACTATGATCAATCTTTTGTAAAGTTGTGATTGTAATTATGTTCAATCTTTTGTACTGTGTATTTTATGTGGGATTTCTTTGTAAGGGTTATGTATGAGAGAGAGTGTGTGAAGACTCAACACAAAGTGAAGAGCAAAGAAGTTTTCGTGGGTAGCTCGCGAGAAGCCTTCCTGTGAAGTGAAGCATGTGCTCAGCACATGATTGGAATGCAAAGAGTCATGACAGATGGTGACAGCTGGTTTTCGCGAGTGTCTCGCGAGTAAGTTCTTCTTGCGAGATACTCACAAAATATTCTGTTTTGCCAATTTGTCATATCTAATACACTAGGTCTCTACACACAATATATACCCACATTACTCACATATTGAGACGAGTGTTTTTCAGTGAGAAAACCCTAGCCACTATCCTTGAGAGTGAGAGATTGTTATACCCACAATTCTCTATACAATCCATTGTGGTTTTTCCTCAACTCCTACCTTTCCATTTCCAAATCTTTGAGAGGTTGATAGCCCAAACACTTATTACACCCATTCTGAGTGTCAAGTGAGGTTTTGGCATTGTTGGCAAGGATGGAGCTACAGTTGGATGTGGGGGGGCAGTGCCCCCCCCCCCCCCAATTTTTTTTTTTTAAATATATATATATATATATATATATTAATTTTAGCACTTTAGTTCAATAATATTATTGACACTCTAGAAGGCCTTAAAAAAAATTTATGGATCTCATTTAGAAGAAAATTTAGCAAGCCCAACGAAATTTATCACAACAACAAAAATCACAAATAACAAAGCGAAAGAAAATTTAACCCAATCAACTAAATTTTACCAAAAACAAATAGTCCGGCCTTTCAAAAATATAAAACAAAACTAATCTGTCATTCCATCAAAGCCATAGACCAAAAAAAAAAAAAAAAAACCCACAAACAAAGAAACAAAACCCTAAGCCTAACCTAGAGACATAGAGGCTGAATGGCTGAACTAAAGCAGTGAAGGGAGAGGTAGTCACAGCAGCACAACAGTAGAAGAGCCACTGGACTCACCCCTAGTCCCAACTCACCAGATCTGGTATTTCTCTCTGTCTCTGTCTCTCTCTCTCATATGAGCAAGAGTAACGAGTAAAAAAAATTAAAAGCCTCTTTGTTACTGTCTAAAACAGGAGACAGAGAGAGCTATTTCTCTTTTTAAGAAACTTAAATAATGACTTTAAAATAATAGTAGAAGTGACTAGTAATGGGCTGATCATTGATATCCATCCACGTGTTGTGCATTGTGAGTTGAATTTTGTCTTTTTGTGCTTAAATAAATTGAAATTTTTTTAATCGTGCTTTTCTAATAGTGTCTGTGTCTTCTTTAAAAGTAAAAGTTAGTTTGTTTGAAATGAATTGGGACTTGAGATATAATAAAGTCAATGAATTGTAATGTTGTATTGTGTACATAGTGCAACAACTTTTTTTATTTTTTCTATTTATGCCTTTATTTCTTTGTTCACTTGTTTATTTTGTTTGCCTATTTGTGATTTTGATTTGTCCTTTTATATGTATGTGTGTATGAATATATACACTAAATGGAAAACTTATTTAGAGTTTCATAATGAATTTTTTTTTTTTTTTTTGGGTTATACTTTGCCCCCCTTGATCCTAAGTTTTGGCTTCGTCCCTGATTGTTGGGAAGCATTGGAAGAAGCCAAACTTTGGAGAGGTTTTACGCCGAGTACTTCGGTTTCCTCTTCGATAACACATCGGCGTGTTATCTTGTGTTTGCATTTTTCTTCCCTACTCTTTTAGCTTTCATTTTACTGCTTTGTTTTGATGAATATGGTTAAGAGTAGTTTTATTGTTTGTTCACTCGCATTTACTCTATTCCACATTTAGTTTAAGTTAGAGTAAAATCAACCAAGCCATAACTTTTGATTTGGGGATCTAAATAGATCTTGTGTTTTAACACATAATCAAGCTTTCAATTGGTATCAAAACGGATACACTTGCTGTGGTTTCATTACCTAAGTGTGATCTTAGATCCCTTTGTGATGGATTGATCTCAATTGCTCAATGCTCCACCATTCTTTGATGGGAGCAACTATGCATTTTGGAAAGTCCATATGAGGGCATTCCTATGTGCTATAGATGAGTTGGTATGGGATTCTATCGAGAATGGGTATGTTAGACCCATGACACCCAAGTCTGAATGGGACAAGGCAGCTCTTGCTATGGAAAATGCCAATAGTAAAGCAATTAACGCTATTTTCTATGGTGTGTTTACTGATGAATTTCACAGGATATCACATGTGGAGACTGCCAAGGAAGCTTGGATGATTCTTGAGACTACCTATGAGGGTACCAAGAAAGTTAAGGACACAAAGCTCCAAATGCTTACCAATATATCTAATATCAAATATTTTATTTTTAATCTTTCATTATTTTTCCTCTATATATCTTTCTTTCTCTTCTTCTCTATCTGTCTCTTATCTAAATGTATATCTGATTGGGATAATTTTGAAAATTCTCTATCTCTCTCTTATCTAAAGGTATGTCTGGTTGGGATAATTTTGAAAATGATGAAAAAATAAGAGTGGAAAATATGAGAAAAAATGAGTGAGAGGGGAGGGAGGTAGAGAAATGATAGGGCCCAGCTACTTTCTCTCAAAACCCACCAAAACTTGATCTCCCCAAATTAAGGAGAAAATAGAAGTGAAAATGAGAAACTATGATTTTGATAGAATTTTCCTTTGCCACCAACAAGCAGAGTTTTTTTTTTTGGGTGCTCATCTTACTTTTTGTCTTTTTGTTAATTTCTTTTGTTTTTATCTGTTTCTTCCATTGTTATTTTTTTTCCTTTTTTTTTTCTCTTTTTTTATTATTTGTTTTGGATCCTTTTGGCTTGTGATAAAAAAAAAAAAAAGCAAAGTGTTTATACACATTTTTTTTTAATAACAAATGAGTATAAAAATGTTTAACTTTTTGTTTAATTTAATATGAACATAATTATAAATTTATACCAACTTTAATTTTCATAATTTTACATCTTTCTACTTTTCTTTCCTCCCAACCAAACACATATGAGAGAAAATTAATCCGCCTACTTTTCTATCTTGTCAAATCTGGTGAGATCTCGCCAAATCCGGTAGAAATCTATGCAGATTTGATGAATTTTCACCACATACTTACCAGAAAACTCTTGGAGTTTCTAGATTTTTTTGGGTTTTATGGTTGGGTCTAGTGAGTCGAGTTTAAGAGAAGAGAACCTGTCAATCGACCCATCGAAGTCAATTTTTAAAGTCTAAAACCCGCAGCCAACTGTCGGAGTTCTCGAATTGGTTACGGGTGGGTGGACACCCCTATACACAACAACCTATGGCCACAATTGAAACCCACCAATGGCAACAAACAACACAAACGAAACCCACAGATTCAATCAAAGAGAGAGGTAAAGTTGAGAGAGAGAGAAAGAGAGAGAGAGAGAGAAGAGGGAGTCTAAGAGAGGAGAGGGAGTGAGATTGAGTCTTAGAGATGAGAGAGACAATAAAATAAATAAATAAATAAGAGTTGCTATAGTGAACTCTTATTTATAAGAGTTTATTGTAGTTTAATGTGAACTTTTTTTAGATATAGCACCACGAGTGTATTATAATTTTTATGATTGGAGATCCTTAAATAGCTAAGTAGTTTTAGCTTCTTCAATATGAATGTTCTAAGGGGGGGAGGGGGTAACTAATGAGGTAGGTAAAGTGATAAAGTCCAAACCACATGTAGGCACTATTAAAATAAGCATAATCAAATGTGAGTTTAATATAATTTCCCTTATTTTTAATATCTATACTTCTTCATATCTTAAGTTAGCTTTACTAGTAAAGTCTCTAATGATTGAATAAGAGATCTAGGATTTTTAATCCCTACCTACATCAAAAAGGTCTTGGTGTCTTGATCTGATAATAAAGAGCAGAATTATCCAAAGCAGATGCCATAGGTTGAAACTTTATAATAATAATAATAAATGGCTTTTTAGGCCTAATATGGGCCCACTACCACTTGTTATTGTATATTTAAAACAAAAGGAGACCTCCAGTTAAAAAAGTACTAGAGATAAGCCAAACCCTATATAATTACCTACATAAGGTTATTTTAGAAATTTCGACAAAAATATAACGTCATTCTATTACCTTATCATGTCATATCACCAAATAGATGTATAAGAATAATTATTCCATTATAGCTTTTTATATTACAATGTAAATTATGTAATCATCATTACAACGTACTCGACATGCCCCAGGTTTTATTGTTGTAATGACTTATAAATTTAATTTGAAAGTATTAAACTTGTGATTGCAATGTTATCAATGAGAATTTGAGATCTAACATGTGATTATATGAACTTCATAAGAACAAATGGATTATTACAAGAACATTATGTAATAAACATGTGAACATCATTTGATTTATTTCTAAAATCAAATATGCTTCAATCCTAATTATCCCATATCATCACAACAAAACATGTTCATTTAACTAGCAATCCAATATAACAAAACAATCGTGCAAAGAATGAAACTAACAATAATACTTGCATAAAAAGGGAAGAAATTTCACTAGATTTCTAGAGAATAGGCAATGAAAGACTTGGTTGTAAACTAAATTAAGGATCACTAGTTGCACAATGATTGTACTCAATTCCTTCCTCTTGAACTTTAGGAGAATGAGGTTCTTTGAACTGTGAATCCCCCCTCTTTATAGAGGGCGTAGAGGGTATTGTGATGAGATATGACACACCATTAGTTATAATTAATAGTACCAATCATAATTAATTAACCATAATTGAACATGTCTAGTTTTAATTGTAACTAAAGACATATATTAATCGTTAAAACTTGATTCAGTTATAACTTTTAATATGATGGTCTGATTGAACAACATGACACATTGTTTTGATTGTTACATTTTCTAGATTTTTTTTTACGTGAAGTTTTAGGAAATCCAATGGTCAAATTTCAATTTTAACCTCTAGTTGTGAAATGATAATTTTGCCCTTGATTATGTTAATCGGAGGTTGGTAAATGGGGTGTAAGCATGTGATTAGAACATTGCAAACTACCTATTACACATTGTTATCACTATAAATAATCCTTAAGCTTTGAATTTGAAGTCAAAAGCCTTGGCTCATTAAGCTATTTTCTTGGAGGTCATTCTACAGTACCCCCATTTATTTTGGGGAGGTACGGTATCCACCTAAATCTGAACCATACATTCTAATGCTTTTAATCTTGACCATTTAAATAATTTAAGTGGGTTACCATTCACTGGTAGAAAAGGTTAGGGTATAAGGAAAAAAAAAAAAACCTTTCTCTCTCTCAACTTTGCTCCTCTTCGCCAATCTTCACCACGTCTACCCCAACTCTCAACTAACCATTTTCATCATTTTTCCTAAATTTTTCCCCCAATCTTCACCGTGTTTGCCCTAAACTCTCAGTTAATCATTTTTCATCCTTCTTCCTAAATTTTACCCTATGTGCTTTTGAATGGTGGGTTTGATCATTTTTTTCTCTATTATTTATGTTGGGCCTATTTGAGAGATTTTCTTTCATCTAGGAATTTTGGAGCACTAACATTGGGAAATTTGTGAAATCTAAACTGAAATTTCCTATTCGGCAGATTCCAATTGAAAACGAAACCATTTTCTTCGATTTCCCCCCAATTTGCCCCTAAAATATCCTTTAGCAAATGTATAATGTGAAAATTATAGAGATTTTTATTTTGGTTTGAGTTCTTGGCAATGGATATCTCTGATTCCCAATATGGTTGCCCACCCAACTTTATTTTCTGTTTTTTCATAAGCTGGTAGTATTAAGTTCTCTATTGAAGTTTTTGTGAGATGCGCCATTCTAGTCTATTGATTGTCTAGTGTAGTAGTAGATTTGTTAGTTTAGTCTGGATTTTCAAGGCTGGCCCCTCTCTGTAATCACATTTTTACAAGTGAAGTGAGGTCTCGTTGTGGATTAGTACAATTGAATTTTGAATAGTCTTATATTTTGCAAAGAGAAGATGTTAAAGGTAGAAAAGAACGCACACCTGAGAGATTTTTATCCATAACATTTTCTGATTTACCTGCACCTGAATTACAATGGGAGGAGATGCCACCAACACTAGTACCTCATCTTGATGGAGCATCCATACATATTAAAAATCTTTTATATGTGTTTGTAGGATATTGCACACTTGACTATGTGAGAATCTAACAATGTCTGAATATTTTGATTGTTCAATATTCAAGTTCAATGCTAGTTTATGCTTCAATAGGACATCATTGGCAGGTTGAATCCTTTTCTTTTTAAACTATGACTGTACTTCTTTGACCCTTATTGAGGCATCACCAGAATATATAAAATGTAACTCAGTCAGATATTGGAATGTATTTTAGACAATTTCAAATCATTGATATTGATGATCTTTGCTTATGCCTTGTTTATGTCTTGTAGGTGCACTCTCATGTTGACATATACAATTTCACTAGTAATACATGGGGAGGGAGGTTTGATTTGCCCAAAGAGATGGGGCATTCACATTTAGTTTTGTGAAGATATTTTCAAAGATTTCATGTTTTTTATAGTTCAAGGTGGCTCTAATTGAAATGCTATTAACTGTTTGATGAAATGCCTCTATGAGCTATCTATTTTAATGCAAGAGTTTTAGGCTGAGGTTTTGAGCTACTTTACACAATCATTGATGTACATTCAATACAAGGAAAAAAAATCCAAGTCCATGAGAGATTAGGAACTAATTTTTCATAGCTTTATACATTGCAAACAAGAGTCAGGCTTTGCAATGTGTGTCTCGTGTTGTGTTTCTCGTGGTTGATTTCGTAAATAAGAGTCAGGCTTTGCATTAACCTGATGATGATGATTATTAGATGTTCAGTAGCATGAAAATATGGTATGGTTCCCATTTTTTTTTTTTTTTTATAACTACTTATTGACAATAAAATGTAACATGTAATTACTTATCAAAAATTTCATGCAATTGATATGTAAAAGGGACTAGCTAAGCCATTTACACAAGTAACGAAAGAATTGTTTAGCCGAAACCTTGTATGACCAAACTTTGCACAAATGCATTATCCTACATTGTTAGAATAGCTACACAATATGCACGATGCTTACTAGTGGTTTGGGAAAAACAATTATAATTTGAAGTATGTTTCATTCCTAGTTTGCTTAAGGGATTAACATATTATTTATTTTTAAAATTCATAGGGTGTTATTGCTTAGGCTTTTTTTCTTGTTCACCCCCCATGAAATTCATTTCCTAGTGCATTTTATGGTTTTACTGATGCTATTTGGTATATTTAACAGTTTTCTAGTCGGATTAGCACCATGTTGTCTGTTTTGAGTTTGTCTTTATTTATTTATTTATTTTTTCATTTGTGGGTTTGTAATGCAAATTATGTGTTTGATGAAATGCAACTATGAACTGTCTATGAGTTGTAAAGTAATAAGTAATTGATTTGCTTAATATTAGAATATCTGTAAAGTGTGTTACTTGAACTAAGTAGCTAGTTTTTGATACACTAGTGGGTTGGTAATTCATAGCATGCTTTTTCTAGTATTGAGTTTCAAATTGCTTCTTTTTCTTTTTTCTTTTTTCTAGAAAACGATTTGCTTCTCAAATGTGTTTCAATTGTTGTAATATGTGATCACAAGCAAGAAATAAAATTTTGAGGTTGTGAAGACAAATAGAAGCCAAGAACTAAGAGAAGTTCTGAAGCATAGACTAACTATTAATAGAGGCTGGACTTCTGTGATTGTGATATTTAGATGATATACATCCTAGATTAGGCTTAACTCATTCTTTTGTATTTTATAGTGGTAATGACTTTTATTCCCACTGATGGGACAAGCTAATGATATGTAACTATATTTATTCAAACCTCCATTCTTTTGTAGCTAATTGTCCTTGTAATTATTGTATAGAGTTTTGACTTATTTTGGGAGTATCTTTAATGAAATTATTATGAAAATTCTTGATATTGGTACTTGGTATGAATTATTTGGATTGAATTGTAAAAAATGAAAAATCTACAGGTACCTTTGGGTTGTATTTCTCATGCTTTGGACCCTTTTGGGTTTGGGGTGTGACAAGTACAATGTTATGTTCCTTTACATTCTTATTTTACCATTCTTCTCGTATCCAATACACTTAATTTACCTTTTGGGTTTTAGGGTCATTTTAGTCATTTTCAAGATTCTATGTTTTTCTCTTTATTATCTATGTTTCTCTATTTCTCAGTGTCCGTTCTAATAAGGGGTTATATATATATATATATATATATATATATATATGAGGAGATAAAGACTGAAGCAACTAAAAGAAAACAAGGCCATAAATTATATGGCTTAGTTTCAAATCCTAGTAAATAAGTCTTGCTTACACTTAGGAGTTAATGTGGGCTACTATCAGCCGCCCATGTGAATGAATGAAGTGACCTTTTAATAGTCAGTTATGTTTCAATTAGGCTTTCCAATATTTTATAAGAACAAATAAATTAAGGCCTTAGAATGAAGAGTTTGCAAAAACTAAAAGAAATCCTAAGAGAGAGAGAGAGAGAGAGAGAGAGAGAGAGCAGTGATTCCATGGCACTATTAATAATAATTTAATAATAATAATAAAAATTGTCCAACCCATTGGTCCAACCAACCCAACCCGATCCACATGGGTTGGGTTGGATTTTTTTAACTCACCATGGTGGGTTGGGTTGGAAAAACTTCTCAACCTAACCCAACTCAACCCATGCACACCCTTAGCTAAGGGTATCTCAGTCCTTATTAAGTTTCTAAGGGTATTTTTAGATATGCTCTACGTATAGGGGCCATTACGGTCATTTTCTTTTCTAAGGGTATTTTGGTCATATTTTAGGTTTTGTGGTTATTTTAGTCATTTTTTAGGTTTTATGGTAATTTTAGTCATTTTTTAAGTTTCAATGTCATGTGGTCTTTTTTTCTTTTTTTTTTATCCTAGGGGTATTTTGGTCATTTTCTAAGTTTCGTGGTTATTTCAATATTTTTTTCCTGGGGTTTTTTGGTTTTTAAGTTTTAGGGTTATTATGTCATTTTTTAGGTTCTAAGGGTATTTCAATTATTTTTTAGGTTTTAAGGGTAATATGGTAATTGGTGAGAAAAAAAAAATGAAACCATCGAATGTGAGAAATGCACAGTCTAATGTGATATATGCTACTACCTAATGTGACACTTTTACCATCAAATGTGAGGAAAAAAAAAGGGAACCACCAAATGTGACAAAAGTACAATCACATTTGATGTTGGTATTATATAATATGAGAATGGCACCGTCAAATGTGAGAAAAAAAAAATTACAGTCAAATATGATGTTGGTACAGCCTAATGTGACAATAGAATCATCATTTGTGAGAAAAGAAAAATTGAACCATCAAATGTGACAAAAGTACAGTCACATGTAGTTTTGGTACTGCATAATTTAAAGATGGTACCATTAAATGTAAAAATAAAAAATACGAGTACACCTGAATGTGGCAAAAGTATTGTCATATGTGATGTTGGTACTACTTAATGTAATAATGGAACTATCAAATGTGAGGAAAAAAAAAGGGAACTATTGAATGTGACAAAAGTACAGTCACATGTGATGTTGGTACTACCTAATGTAACAATAGAACCATCAAATGTGAGAAAAAAGAAAAGAAAAGAAACGGAACTACTGATGTGACAAACGTATAGTCACATGTGATGCTGGTACTGTGCAATTTGAGGATAGTACTATCAAATGTGAGAAAAAAATATGAGTACAACTGAATGTGGCAAAATTATGGTCAAATGTGATGTTAGTACTGCCCAATGTGATAATAGAGCCATCAAATGTGAGAAAAAAAATAAGGGAATCACTGAATGTGACAAAAGAACGGTCACATGTGATGTTGGTACTGCACAATGTAAGGATGGCACCATCAAATATGACCAAAAAATAAAATAAAATAAGGGAACCATCAAATATGACAAAAGTACAGTCACATGTGATGTTAGTACTGCACAATGTAAGAATGGTACCATCAAATGTGAGAAAAAAATAAGGGAACCATCAAATGTGAAAAAGTACAATCACATGTGATGTTGGTACCGCACAATGTGAGGATGATACCATCAAATGTGAGAAAAAAATAAGGGAACCATTGAATGTGACAAAAGTACAGTCATGTGATGTTGGTACTGCACAATGTGAGGATGGTACCATTGAATGTGAGAAAAAATAAGGGAACCACTAAATGTGACAAAAGTATAGTTATATGTGATGTTAGTACTACACAATGTGAGGATAATACTATAAAATGTGATGTTTTGGTAACCTGAATCAACCTTTTCTTGGACTTCAAATAACACATTTTGATTCAGGTCTCTACCTTACTTGAATGCACTATAGATCTACTCTTCAAATACAATAAGTTCAATACAAAGCCATGCTCTATTCCCTACCTTAATTATTGGCTCTTATGGTGAACCACTTTTAAACCCTTTTACCTATCGCAATCTTTTTGGAGTTTTGCAATACCTCATTTTATAGGTTTAGTTTATTGGTCCATGATGTGTGGACCATCTCCCAAAAAGAAAAGAAAAAAAAAACTTTTAATTTTTTTAAAAATAATTATTATTTATGCGGTTTTTGGTGTTTTATGCTATTAATCCTTTGGTAAACAAAAAATTATTTCCTAATCAAGATAAATTAAGGGCAAACCATGAAATATAAGAAGTTAATAACTTTCAACTTTGAAGCAATGTTATTTTCTTATTTATTTATATTTTAAGGTAATTTCTTGCTATTGTATATACATATGTGCACTTCCTCTTCTTCTTTTTATTTATTTTTATTTTTTTATCAATATATTCCATATAAGGGTTTTTTTTAAATAAAAATTTAATGGAGATGGTAGTTAATTTAAAGCACATATATGTTTTCTATTTATCATATTTTTCCCAAAATTGTACCAACTTTTCCTTCCTAAGTTGTACTAGGGGTTGGTAAGGAGTAGAATAATTTATATTTAAGGTAATTTCTTGCTTTTGAATATGCATATGTGCACCTTCCCTCTTTTTTTTTATCAATATATTTCATATTGATTTTCTTTTTATCAATATATTCCATATTAGTTTTTATCTTCAAATTAATGGTGATGGTAGTGGACTCCAAGCACATATAAGTTTTTTGTATTTATCCCTTTTTTTTTCTTTATATATATATATATATATATATATAATTCTACCAAAGGGTTTGTAAGGAGTAGAATATTAGCATCCTACGAAATTATTTGCGAAGTGATTGTACTTGAGCTTTCTTTTACAATTTTTCTACTACAACTATGAAACAAAATTTTCAATTATGAATGTTGATAAATTAAAATTAACAATATAAGTAAAATTATTTTCTAAATGTCTCTTTTATTCATGTATATTGAAAGAGAAGTTCTTAGAAGAAATTTAGCTAAAATGTAAATTGCACCCTTTAAGTTTGGTTGAAATTCATTTAGTCCTTTAACTTTACTTTAATTTAATTGAGTCCTCTAAGTTTCAAAATTATTCAATTAAGATCTTCTATCTATTTATTTATTTATTTTTAAATTTCCATTAAAAAAATTATTTTCACAAGAAAAAAAATCTATAAAATTAATAAAAATATTTTATAGATTTTTTTAATGTGAGATTTAAAAAAAAAAATCTTTTTCATTAGTTAATTGCATACTTAATAGCAAGATTTTTTTTTTTTTTTTTTTTAATGGGATCTGGCAAAAGGCCTGAATTAAATAAATTTGAAATTTAGAGGACTTAATTGAATAAAAACAAATTTAAAGGACTGAAATAAATTTTAGTCAAAATTAAAGAATTAATTTATATTTTAGCCAAAAATTGTAGTACAAAATTATTCATATTCGATTTTCAAGATTTAAAATAATGTCAAGTTTTATTTTAATAGGTTTGATAAGAAATTATTAAGAAATTTTTTTTTTATATTTTTTATTTATATATATATATATATATATATATATATGTTATTAACATTAAATGCATGCTAATTTTATTTTCTATGTATTAATTTAGTTTTAAATCTTAAATGTACCTTAAAAAATTTAAAAATCTTAATATACTAATTATCCTTGAATTTCAAGAAATTTTTTATTCATACTTTGACCCCTCAAGCTGAAATTCTGGTTCAATTTGCTGCACTCTCTCTTACTTGACCCATAACAAGCATAAATCCTCCAAGATTACCCAAAGTCCATGAACAAATAAACATTCAAAACTATTTGAAACTACAACCACAACTCAAGACATCTATAGGTAGAAGCCCCTACAAACTTCCTCTTAGAACCGTTGGTGAAGGCATGAAAAGAAAGGATGTGAAATTAAAATAAAAAATAAAGAAAAATTTAATAGATGCTTTAAGAGTATTGTTTTAGGAAATAGTTTTAGAAAATTTTTATGAGAAAAGAAAAAAATAATTAATTTTTTTCTTCTCTTACAACTTTTTATATTTCCCATAAAAGTGATATCAAAACTTTTTTTAAGTTGTCCATTGATAAATTCTCTTATGTTAACTAGATAAAAAAATAATAATAATAAAATGGGGCAGGAACTAAGAATTAGAAAGGAAAATAGAAAGAAAATAAAAGAAGGAAAAAAGGGATGGTAGATTCACCCATGAAGATCAAAGTGTGAGCAAAAACAAAGGAAAATGAAACTCGATTGATTGAATCTAAGACACCTAGCCAACTTGGCCTGTATGCCTCCTCTCTTATAACTAAGAACATAGCGACCCCAATCTATTTAAAACATAGCCCAAACCTAAACCCACATAAATGGAGCCCAACCTTTTGCCTAAATCCACCTTCTATCAATCCCTTTCGGCCCAAGTATAAACTCAAACCCAAATCCAAAGCCGAATCACTGACCTTTCAGAATTACAAAATGGTCCTTACATCTTTAATTTATTATGAAAACACCCCTTCTTAATGAAAATTGCATAACACCTCAAACTTTGTTAAAATCACACTAAAACCCCTAAGTTTTTCAAAATTTTACTTAAGCTCTATAATTCAATGAAATTACACTTAAGCCCCTACACTTCCTAAAATCACACTTAGGTCATTACACTTTAGGATGATTACACAAATTTCTCTACAATTAATAAAATTACCAAAAAACTACTAAATAAATTACCAAAATTCCCCCAATTTGATGGAAATTACAAAATATCCTTGAACCCTAGGAAATTATCAAAACTCCCTTTAGGTATTTAAAATCGCCAAATTAAGCCTAAATAACACTAGAATGACTAGAATACCTTCAAAACCTCAAAATTTACTTAATTAACCTTGAATTCCATAGAAATTACCAAAATATTCCAAATATAACCCAAATGACCAAATTAACCCTAAATCACACTAATATACCCCTAATACCACCAGAAATGCTAGATAAACCCTAAACTCCATTGAAATTAAAAAAAAAAAAAAAAAAAAAAAAACTCTTACATTCACCAAAATTACTAGAAAAAATGGCGAAACACTCGAAATTTACTAGCTTGCACCTATTTCACAATAAAAATTACATAAACCACAAAATTGACCCTTGAATCAAATTAAACAGTATAAGATGTTAACTCAATTACTTTAATGTCTTTCTTATGTATTTTTGAACCTCAAATTAGGGTTTCACATGTTAGATCACTAATTATTCGTATATAACATAGAGCAATCACATCATATCTCATGAGTTGGTGCATACAAGTGGCCCTACCGAACTTTTCAAATATGTTAAGCAATGATCTAGGTCAACCATATTTAATCTAAAGAATTTTCTTTTTCAAGATTTTATACTTAAATATGTTTGTTTCATTTGATGTTTAAAAGGCCTGGACAACGTACGACACGCACCACATAGGAAGCTATAAATGCACTATGGCAAAGTTTCTTATCACGGTGCACCTAAAGCTTAATTCTACCAAATTGTTTCCATGAAGATAAGACAAAATGTTGTCAAATCATCACCATGAAAGCATAGTTAGGATCACATTGCATGTCTCGTGACACACTTGTTATGAAACTGTAATAGACTTTTACCAAAAAATAAAATGAAATGTTACTGAATTTTCAACAAATTAGAAATGCCGCCATTTTTTTTTATAAATAATTTCAAAAGCTGCAAAAGTCTATTTCCCTTAAATTATTGAATACCCACTCTGGTAAAACCATCAATGCCACCTATTTGTATCATTCTTGATGTAGATATGTAACAATGGACATTACTCCCCCAAAATGAGAGCCAATATTTTAATTTACCTTCCATTTGCTAATCACCAAGAGTCAGTCAAAAAATGAGGTATCATCGCAAGACAAAATGAATAAAGTATCTTAAAATATGTTAGTATATTGATTCTGCCATTAGAGATGTAAATATGTGTTAACAATGAGGTATCATCGCAAGAACGTTCTTTGGATTCGACTTCTAGAGATCTAAAAGAACGCTCTATGGGAACTAAAATGTTAATTTTAAAATACAGACGTGTATAATTACTTTCTAAATTATTAAGTTATTTTCTTAAAATTTTATATATATAAATATATATTCAATAATGATAAAAAACAATATAACTAATAGGGATTTAATTCATAACCCAATAATAATGCTATAATAGGGTGGTGCCCCCCGTCTATATCTCCAGCCCCAACTCCCTTCCCATTACATATCTATCAATTAATAATAATAATAATAATAATAATAATAATAATAATAGGTATTTTAGTCCTTATATTTTGAGGTCATGGTCAATTTGGTCCTTACACTTTTTTTGTAGCAGTCAATTTGATCCTTAATATTTTCAACTTACAGTCGATTTGGTCATTACCATTAACTCATTAACGGAAAAAGTCTACATGGAAAACAGTGTCACTACAAAAAAGCTGCCTATAGCAGCGTTCTTTTTTAGTGGTGTTTTCTATAGCCTTATCTATAGCCGTGTTTAGGGAGCTCTATAATGGCGTTTTAAAATGCTGGGCTTATAGTAACATTTTCAAGGGCCTATAGTGGCGTTTGTAAAATGCTGCTATCAGTCCTTTAATAAATAAATATATATATATATATATATATTAAAAAAAGGACCCATAGCAGCGTTTCATAAACGCCACTATAGGCCCTCGTAAGTTGAGGGACTTATAACGGCATTTCATAAACACTACTATATGTCCTTTTTTTATTAAAAAAAAAAACCAATCGAAAAAAAAAATTAAAAAGTTCATATATATATACATATATAGCACTATTTTAGAAATGCCATTATAGTGGCATTTGCAAAACGCTGCTATAGCCCAACCCAAAAAAAATTTGAGGGACCTATAGCAGCGTTTCATAAACACCACTATAGGTCATTTTTAGGGGGAAAAAACCCGAGGGACCTATAGCAATGTTTCATAAATGCCACTATAGGTTCATTTTAAGTAAAAAAAAATGATTTTTTTTTAAAAAACTTCCTTCATATATATGTGTGTGTGTGTGTGTGTGTGTGTGTGTATATATATATATAATGGACCTATAGCAGCATTTCATAAACGTCACTATAGGCCCTTTGTCATACAAGGGCCTATAGTGGCATTTATGAAACGCTATTGTTAGGTTCTAAAAGTTTAGTACAATTGGCAAACCGTGAGCACAAACTTGTCTAGGTATAGATCTTAGAGTCTATAGAGTTTATTAGACAATGCTCAAAGTGTTAAAAGTCAAAATACAAGTACATTCAAGCTACAGAAAGAAGAATTCAAATTTAATGAAATTCGATCGATTGAAAATCACAAACATGAAATTTCTGCAGAATTCTATTTCAGCCCAAACTCTGTTTAAAAGTTTTGGGTTTCAAGTGAAACACTTCTAGTATATAAAGGAAAACCCTAACTATGTTTCAAAGCTTTTGAGAGACTTTGGAAGTGCTCTTGTGATATCTTGAAGGTATTGTGCCTTTCTCTTTCAAAGTCACTACTGGAAATCATTCTCATATCATTAGATCTGGTAGATTTGAAGTTGTTGCATACAAGATCAACAATAGCTAATAATTTAAACTTTCAAGGGTGGTCTTGGAGTCACAAACTAGAGAGAGTCACAAACTAGAGAGTTTGTGTTGCTAAACCTTTGAGTGGAATCTCAAAGTCACAATCAAGGGTACTTGTGTTGGTGTAAATTTGAGAAGAGGAGTCTATGGATTCAGAGCTTGCATGTGGTCGTGTCAGTAAGTTACTATTAGAGATAACAATAGATTTAGGGCTAAATATGATTGTAAAAACTTCAATTCTCTTATAGTGGATTTACTTTACCTTGAGGATAACCAGGTAAAATCCTCTCCAGGTTTTTACCTTGAAACAGTTAGTTTCATCAATTTTCCTAGGTCATCATATCATGTGTTATTTACTTTTCTGCATCATTGCATGATATGATTTATTTGTGTTTAACCTAGATTTGACCTAAATCTAAGTAATCACTTGGTTAATAAATTAAGTGATTACTTAAATCTGATTGTTTAACTTAGATTTAACCTAAATCAAGTGATTACTTGGCTAAACAGTACTTGAGTTCTATGAACTCGAGTTCCTACTGAGTTTGATAGCATGGTAGTAGCTGAGCTGGAATTTTACGCATTAAAAATGCCACCTGGAACTTGATGGTCTTAAACTTGATTTCTTTGTTGATTAAACTTGAGTTCCTAGGACTCGAGTACTGTGTAATTTTACATACACAGTACTCGAGCTCTGCAAACGTGAGTCTGGCTTGGATTACAGGTTATTTAGTCCACCATACTCGAGTTCAATGAACTTGAGTTTAGCTCAGGTACCAGGCTCCACATACTCGAGTTCATTGAACTCAAGTACTATGTAAGTTTAAAATTAGTCTACATCTTAGTTTTTAATCTCTCTCACTCAATCTTACTCTCAATCTCCCTCTCACTCACTCAGTTTCACTCTCAATCTCCATCTCACTCTCAATCTCGCTCTCGCTCTCTTTCTTGTTCTCAATCTCCCTTCTGCTCTCAATCTCCCTCCCACCTAATTTCCTCCCGCTCTACATCTCACTCAATCACAATCTCACTCTCACTCTCACTCTCACTCTCGCTTTCGCTCTCTGGTGTACTCTCCCTCTTAATCTCAACGTTGATGATATCGAGGTCTTCAATTGGTGATCTGCATCTTCAATTTCGAATCATAAGGTACATACTCAATCTCACTCTCAATATTTGTTTGACCATTTGGTTTAGGGTGGATATTGCAGTTTGGGGGATAGGGTTATTTGTGGTGTTATGATGTTATGGAGTTATTTGTGATTATCAATTTTCAGTGATCCTACCAATGGCAGGAATGCATGTATTTGACCCTTTTGGGGAACAATACACTGGACATTGTGAATATTCTTACTATTTATATAAATTGACCAATTATTTCTGAACATACAACTATCGTGTTTCAATTGTTTTTGTCTAAATTTTTACATTGAGATTTATTATATTTATTTTGAATTATTTTTAGCCACCTTTATTAATATTGCTCCGTGTTTCATCAAATTTTCACTTTGTCACTATGTCATTGCCTTCTTATAATTGATTTACATGATTAGTGACATCTTATTTGATATGCTTCGCATGCTTCAACTAATTTTCACATAATTTGGAATAACTAGTTAATTTAATAAGTAAACATCAACTTGGGTCTTAAGCATAATAATCACTTATTAATCTTACACTCTGTTTGTTTCAGTATTAATATTTTCTAGAAAATTGGTCATTTTCCAAAGAACATTTTTTGGAAAACTATCTAATTTTCCAATGTTTGGTAAAGATCTTGAAAATGGGCTTGAGAATGTTTTCTAGTGTTTGGTATGTACAAACATTTTTTGGAAAACTATCTCATTTTTTTTTTTTTTTGGGAAAAATATCTCATTGCAGCTATACCACTGTTATTTTTGTGGCTCTAGAACTCTAGGCATCAATACCAAGTGAACAAAAATATGCATAGTGGCAAGAAGTGCTTAAGTTTTACCATCCTGCACCTTTGTAGCAGATACCTTTCTCAGCTTCCTGTCATGATTGAGCATGACACTTACACTCTCAACCACTAAAATTATGCAATCAATATCCACTAGTAACAATGGCAAACCAATCATTCCATATTAAAATAATTTTTTAGCCAACAAAAAGACTAAAAGTTGCTTCTAGATCCATATGCCCATGAAACAAAAGGACTAAAAGTTGCAAATCAATGCCCATTAAAATGATCTAGAAACCTACAAACTAGATGCCAAATATTTTGATAAATACCAAAATGCCAAATTTTCCAAATTAAAAAGCCAAAATTCTAACAAAAATGCACCTACATAATCAAAATTGGCTTAAATAGTTGTCAAAGAAGTTCTACAACCATTGTCTACGGAGCTTGTCATTCTTCAACACGAATGACCTTGCTTGTTTTTCATCCCCATTCAAATGGTCAAATGTAGACGCAAGAATAATTTCTTTAAACCCATCCATCTTCATAACTTCTTCATAAAGACTACCAAAATTTAGCTAATTTTCATAAATCTTTTCTTTTGTAGAAGCAACCTTACCAAGTTGTATAGATAAATTTTGGTAAACAGCATCTTCAATCCTAGTAGCGTGACTTCATTTCTTGTGAGACCTTGTTTCATTTGAGGCCATATGTGAGGGATCAACTTTCTTCTTTTTGGATACGTCATTAACATCAACATCAACAAGCGGAGGTGAGTCATCCAATGCTTCTACACCTATATCACCAACTCCCTTGGAAAAACCTCCTGTAGCCATATTGTTACCCACAACCAAAGCCATATCATCTGATAGGCCAAGCATGTATTGACCCCTTGTGATAAATTAACCAATTGATTTAGCCAAGTTAATTAATTAATTCAATTAACATGCAAAACGCATGGTAGCACAAACAAATCACCAATTAACTAAATGCAGTAGAAATTAAATTAACATGGTAATTTGTTTATGAAAGGGGAAAACCTACACAGCAAAAACCCCGCTAGGTGATTTTATGGTCACTACTCTCGAGAATCCACTATTATCAAAACAAGCAGTTACAAGTAAAGGAATCCCAATACCTTATACCAACCTACAGTTGAACTCTTACACCAATACCCAATTAGACTTGTTCTGTAGTGATGTAGTGATAATCTCTCCTTTTCAATGCACGGCTCCTAGTACGTGACTAACCAATAGATGCACAGATCCTAGTATGCGACTTAATCACCAACTTGAGAAAGATGTTGGCTGTAAAGTTCTCCAGTTCATCACACGATGAAGATCACGAAGTTCCTTGGTCACAAAACCTACGGTGTACAAACACAACAGCTTCTTCAAGAGAAAAATGAACTAGGGCAAATTTTGTCTCCTGTCACAATTTGTATGAACAAAACTTTGCTTTACACTTGCGCAATCTTTGACAGCCCTTAAAATAATCCTTATATATGTTTAGGGTTATGAGAAAAGAAATCTCAAACATATACCCACGGATTGGATGAAAATCAGCTCTGAAAAACTGAATTCCATAAACCTCGATAGATAAGGTATCTATTGAGCTAGTTGTCGAACATAGGGCTTCAACAACTTTTTAAACCTTGATAGATACTAGCTGTCGAGCTAGCTGTTGAGTTTTAAAATCCAGCACTTTTTCACTTGTTTCTTGGACAAATTTGCATGGCTTTAACATTAGAGTTTGAAGCATTAAACACATCCTAGATCTACCCAATTACAAGTAAAGTGTGTTTGGTCAAAGGATTAACCAATTCTAAATTGACATATGTTCCTAACATCAAATCACATATGTCCAAACAATCTCCCCCTTTGGCAATATGTGACAAAACCACAACAAACAAATGAACATATAAGAGAAGTCATAAATCACTCAACTTATACTCACTTATTGAATACAATAAAACTTCTAAAACACTTTAAACAAAACTCATCAAGGAATCTTAGTGTGAAATAAATATATAAGATTGCATACATTAAATAAGAAATATGTGTATAAAGAGAGAAAAGAAACAACAGATAGAGAGATAGGTGAAATGTGATAACAACATCATCAAAAATATTTTAAAAAGATAAGTACAATGTTTGCTATCACTAAGTGCTCACAAGACCAATCTACAAGAATAATGTATCTAAAATGAAAAGAAAAGAAAAGATACAAAAAGTCCTCACTACATCCTTCATAAACACTCCTCCTATCGTAAAAATCTTCTATGCTAACCCTCCCCTTATCTATGACTACTCTCATATCAAAACTACTCCCCCTTTTTGTCATGAGTGACAAAGGGTAAGTACATCAAGTAGACATCTCATCATCACTGGGTGAGCTAGCACCATTGTCCTTATCAGCATCATTGCTGCTGAAGCCATTGTCACTCTCATCCTTAGAAGCCAGTGGAGATGGAGAAGAAGCAACAGTGAAACCACCCATGACAGCCTGTCGTCGTGTGATACGACCAACATGGGTGTTCACCTGACATAACTCATCACTGAGTGTGTCAAGGTGAGCATCCATGTGCACAAGCTGTGCAATGATGGCCTCAAGTGTCACTCAACCCGCAGAAGACGAAAGAGCAGTAAAAGCTAGAGGAGTCACCATCTCTGTCCAGGGCTGTCTCGGATTGAGCTGTTCCTCGCTCCATCGAACGGTAGCTACATCTATGGCATACATCATCGAAAATTGAGGAGACTCGGGAAAGGAGACAGAAAAATGGCAGAGGATCCGCGTGATAGCTAAAGGAAAAATGAGCTTATCACGAGTTGCAGTATCTCTATAGACATCTATTAGGGATAGAATGAAGTGAGAAGGGACGTCAATAGTGATATCCTCTAAGAAGGACAACAAAAATCAAGTACGAGGCTTTATAATGGAGTTATAGTGAGACAAAAGATGAAGAATAAATGTCATCACCATGTTTAGGAATCTCAGACCTTTGCAAAGCTTGAGGAAAGGGTGTTTTAACGGTCACCCTAAGAAGAAAGTGTCTCACAAAAGAGAGTCAAGAGTTTATCTTTGGACACAGTCTACAAATGAGCACAACTAGGGTAGTCAAGATGCGTTACCCTAGGAACATGTAGTACCGCAGCTTTTTAAACCTCAATAGATATTAGCTATCGAGCTAGCTGTTGAGCTTTAAAATCTAGCACTTCTTCACTTGTTTCTTGGACAGATTTGCATGGCTTTAACACTAGAACTTGAAACCTTATTCCTTAAAGCATTAAACACATCCCAGATCTACCCAATTACAAGTAAAGTGCATTTTGTCAAAGGATTAGCCAATTCTAAATTGACATATGTTCCTAACATCAAATCACATATGTCCTAACATCATCAAACATCTCAATTTTCTTGTTTAGAAATTGTACATGATTTGGATGTGCCAGTGTAAAGAAAGGAAAAGAGTCAAAAACTAATAGAAGAGCAATAAGAATAATGAAAAATTTTAAACTTTACAATGATACAAACTAAAAAGTTTCTACATATAATATAAAAATAATAAAAGATTCTTACCTCGACTTCTTCATTATACATTGTCCTATCACAGGTGATCGTTTTCAAATCATCATTCTATCCAAACCCACTTTTCTTATTACGAAGTAATGCAATTGTATTCCAATTGGTTTTAAGTGTTTTAAAGTGATGGTCCACATGCTTTGGAGTACATTCAATCATAAATTTCTCAATAATTGCTTCAGCTACTTTAGCATATGATTCATGTTTAAATGTGTTGGATTGCTTATTTCCATGAAGAACCTCATCTGCAAGTATCTCAAGTAATAAATTTTGCATTGGTTGTGACCACCTGAAGTTAGGGGTGTCAAAAATAATTGTCACATAAAAGTTTTGAAAATATGAAACCAAAAAAGTCCATTACACAACCAACTAATATAAAGAGTATGAAATCACCCCATTGCATTATAATCCTCCCACATTTTACGACAAATATCATCCCATTTTTTAACTCATTCTCTATTTTTTTCTTGGACTTCCCTTTGTGATTGTTGGACTCTTCTACTTTTTCTTTCATTTGCAAGTGGACTACCACGAAGCCCATTGCTCATAATTGAGTCTAAAGGGTCAACTCCTATTATATGATTGTGAATTATGCAACAAGCAAAGACTACATCCACTTGTGTTGGGAATTACTAGAAAGGTTCTGCATCAAACACATGGAAACATTTCTTCAAAACCCCAAAACAAAGCTTAATGCTAGTGCGTAAAGAAGAATGGCAAAGAATGAATAATTCTTTGTCATTTCTTGGCGGGTTATCACTAAACTCTTTCAAATGGTAACGAATACTGCGATAAGGGGATATAATTCCATTATGAACTCCATAATTAACATCACCAAGATAATATTTACCTACACATTCATAGTCAAAAGGAAAAGAAATCACTCCAAACGCTATTATCCATAATAAAATCACTTTCTATTCCTATAATACCTTTAGGAATTTTTAATCCTCTTGGCATAGAGAGTGCATCATTTAAGACACGTGAATCATGTGCGCTTCCTTCCCAACCAGCTAATACATAAGTGAATTTTAAGTCAAAGGTAGCAACAACGAGGACTTTTGGTGTTGTTCCATCCTTTCAACCGCGAAACCTTCCTTGTATTTGAATTGGAACAAATGGATGAACATGAGTTCCTTCAATAGCTCCCACACAATCCTAATTATGACCAATATAAGTTACATTTATCTTATATCCTTATACATATATAAAAAAAAATAAAAATAAAAAGGAAGATGAAAGCCTTTGGAATTTACCTTGAAATAGGAGTTAAACCTACTGCTATTTCTTATCTCCAAGGGTGTATCTTTGTCAGACTCTCTAATCATGTGTTTGAATAATTGCAAAATTGCTCTAAGGACATGCCTAGAGTATTGGTGCACTGTCTCAACTGATCTACGAAACCTCCTACCAACAACTCGAAACCTCACATCATGCCTAATAGCGTGTAAAAAAAATTAACACTTGTTTACTAAGTTGGCTATATAGACACCTCTGTAAGGCATCAGAAAAGACAGTCAAGCAGATTGGTGGTACACTACTATTGGTGTAGTTGTGGGCGTGGGCTAGGTTTCCACACATATGTCCAGTGATGATGTATCCACACCAAGCACTGCCCCTAGGTCCACTTGTTGTTAGTTATGTAGGATCTTAGATAGTTACTGTTAGGACATATGTGGAACTTGTTAGAACATATGTTATTGTAAGTTGGCTAATCCTTTGACAAAACGCACTTTACTTGTAATTGGGTAGATGTAGGATGGGTTTAGTACTTTAAGGAACAAGAGTTCAAGCTTAATATCAAAGCCATGCAAATCTGTCTAAGAAACATGTGAAGAAGTGTTGTTCATTAAAACTTGACAGATAGCTCGACAAATAATATCTATCGAGGTTTAATAAGGAATCTCAACAGCTGCTTAACAAAAATAGTATCTATCAAGAATTATGAAATTCAAATTTCCAGTTCTATTTTTCATGCATATCCAAGTTATTTGTGTAGGGTTTCTTTTCTCAGAACCTTAGACATATATAAGGATTATTTTAAGGGCCGTCTCAGATGATGCAACTTGATGCAAAGTGATTACTCATGCATATTGTAACCTGAGACAATTTGCCATAGTTCATCATATTCTTTGTCTTTGTAGAAGCTACTACATCTTTGCACCAAGGGTTTTGTAACTAAGGAGCTTCTTGATCTTCATCGTCTCGATGAACTAAAGAACTTTGCAGCCAACATCATCCTCAAGTTAGTGTGTTAGTCACGTACTTGGATCCTTGCATCAATTGGCTAGTCACATACTGGGAGCTGTGCATTGAAAGGAGAGATTGTCACTACATCACAAGTCCAATTGGGTATTGGGATAAGGGTTCAACTGTAGGTTGGTATTAGGTACTGGGATTTCTTTTACTTGTAACCGCTTGTTTTGATAATAGTGGATTATCGGGAGTGGTGACCTTAAATTCACCCGGTGAGGTTTTGCTTCGATGGTTTTCCCTATTCGTAAACAAATCACCTGTGTCAAATTTATTTTTTACTGCATTTAACTTAGTTGGTGATTTGTTTGTACTACCACACTTATTGCATGTAATTGAATCTAATTAATTCACTTGGATAATTAATTGATTAATTTACCAAAGGGGTCAATACATTTTTGGCCTATTAGTTACCGTTTTACATTTCCACATTTAATTTTTTGCATGGGGGTTATGTAAGTAACTAATATGAAGGTTATGTCTGTGTTGTTTGCTAGATAGAAAAGGGCTAAGTGCACAACTGAATATACAACACACGTCCTACTCGCCTATCGTATGTCGCTTGCTTCACTACGGCCAAATCAGGTATCATGCCTGTGTTGGGAACTGCTTTGGCATGTAGTTGTTCTACTTACAATTCGCTTTAGCATGAATAAGCATTTTTTATTTTGGAGTTAAAATTTTTAGAATAGAGATACATCTTTGTATTATGTATTGTTCACATTTGTTACATCTTTTTTCTAATTATTTTGTTAATATGATTGTTTGCATTTGTTGGATCATTGCAGATTGTCTAGGAATCGTACAAGTCTGTGTTAGGTTCCCTGTCCGCATATTGTATGGAAGACCAACACATGGAGGTCTATCATGCCATTCATACATTTTTGGGTGGTTGAAGGTCATCACCTCAAACGTGCTCTCCAACAGTTTAGGATGAAGCAAGGCATGCCGGTCAATGTAAATACTTCACTACAACTTCACAAAATAACACTTAAAAGTAAGCAAGACAAAAACTGGGCTGTAGAACATGCCATGCATATTGCTAAATGGGCTGCACCCATAATTGTCGATGCACCACTCTTTCATGGGGAGATGAGCTACAATGACGAGTATATGGTATGGTTTCGTCCCTGCACTAGACCCCACATTACAAAACAGACCTTAGACTGAGATACTTTGGTAAGTTTACAAAGACTCTTCTATTACAAATGTACATTGCTTCGCATAGTTTAGTTCAACCTACTAACACTACTATTGTATACTTGTGAAAGGTTGAATCACATTTGAAGATTCTAGTGAAGTGTGAAGTAGGTCCCAAGATCCACATCGATTGTATGGATGCCTTGAAAGTTGTTGAAGAGATCAGTCGATTGACCTTGGACAATGCACGTGTTATAGGCAACATGAGTGAACCAGCTACAGGGCATGGTTGGCAAGTAGGTGGACATCGAGGGCATGGAGACCGTCAATCTGGTCAGCATCACACACCTACGCATGACCGCACCATGGAGGAGGCAAGTCAGTCAGTAGACAAAATGTGTTTAAACACTGGTTATGACATGGGTTGCAATGCGACTAGTCTACTGCCATCCGTGTCACACGATGATGTGGGTCCATCACATAGGTTTGCCCATGGGGACACATCTCAGTCCCCATCCATGGTCTATGATGATACTTGTCCACCCACATCCTCTACTACATCTCCCCTGCCCACCACCCGTACGTCTCCCCTACCGACCACTGGCACTACCCCTACAGATGTAGAGACGAGATGAAATTCATGCCCATTCTTGGGCAACCCGCCCCTAGTGCTGCCCCCCCCCCCCCCCCCCTCGAGTTTGTGCATACCGAGTTCATCTAGACAGAGATACCTAGCCCTCCACCAGAGGCTTCACACATTGAGGAAATACAGGGTGAACAAATTGTGCTAGTTGAGGATCAACCGCGAAGGCTGCAATGGACTCAGACACATCCTCTTGATTGTGGGATTGGAGATGGTACTATACTTCGATTCAATATCGTTATCATATACATCTCTTCATAGTTAAATGATTTGCATATTAGTATTTTCTTGTGTTCCTTTTAGACAAGGTGAGGACAGTTAAGAAACCAGTGAGGAGAAGAAAACGAGGATGATTTTTTATATCAAATGGCATAGGTGGAACCAAAAATGGTGCTCTCTAAGTGGTGTGTTTCTCTTAAGAATACTATTTTTAATTCAGCTGTAGGCATTTCTTAAGAATACAATTTTAGCGCATTCTTTTCCTAGATAATTGAGTGGTGTTTTTGAGATGGGATCTTATGAATTGTCATTCCCAATTGTGGGCTTTGCACTTTTTTCAGTATGGTTTTGAGTGTGTTACTTTACTTTTGACTAGGGTGAAAATAAAATGAAGAAAGACTACAAAAACTGAGAAGTATTACAAATAGGAATTAGCCAATGAGACAAACCCAATTTGGGTGAGTTTAAGTTGTATCTGCTTTCAAAGGTCATGATATATTGTAGTAATTTTCTTTTATAGAGATATCACTTAAGGGCATGCATTTTGCATAATCTCTTAGTTGGATTTGTTTTTATGCACATATTCTATTTTAGCTTACCTTGTATGCCTTCTTATAGATGCGAAATCCAAAGGAAATCTAGAAGGATGAGTACTAGTTGTTGTTTTTTGGTCTTGATTTTTTGATTCATGAAATTTTTTACTTTTAGGGGTTTGTTTAGTTATTGTGCACAGCTTGGTTGTGATTTTATGATTCTTCATTGTATTGGTTTCTCGAATTTGATGTTGATGTGGTGTTTTGTGGTTATGGGTTTGTCAATTTGTTGGTGGGTTTGCTGTTTTGATTCTATCTGAACTAGTGATTTTGAAAGTGTTGTGATTTTTAGGGTTTTGGGTTTAAGCTTTTACTTTATGGTTACTGATTAATGATCATGTGATTGTTATTTGGATATATTAAGTGGCATAGGGAATGAAGTATCTTTGTTTTCATAAGAAGTTAATTTTAAAGCTCAAGGTTCTGTTTAATGGGTCTATATTATATGCCTAGAAAAATTAGAGAGTTGTTGTTTTTGAATTCCTGAATGGATTTAACAAACTCTGGGCAAGCCGAATGGTTTCCTTATTTCAGAATCGAGCGCATATTACATGAAATTGAATCTGGTCTATATGTAATTATGTGCTCGTAAAGTTATAGAAGGGCTATCTCTATTCTTGTCAATTGTTTTTACCCACTAAGGGATTCAGCTGAAATCTATTTATCAAGAGGCCATATGTAGTATTGTCAAATGAATATGGAAAATCTGCTGTAGAGTGAAAGCTAAAATTTAGAGTGCAGCAGAAACAAAACAAACGTAAACATACCTCCAGCTATAGTTGTTTAAGTGTTTGGAGAAAGAAGACTCACTATATGATGATAGTGTTTATAAAAGGTGTCTTATAGTGTATGGCCATTACCTTACATATATTCTTTCGATGGAGACAGGCTATATATATATAGGCTAGACTAGGAACCATTTTAAATTAAGATATATTCCATAACCTCCTTCCATCAAGGAGTTAAAACCTTGTAACTTCAAGTTGTTTATTAACCAAAGGGGTTATAACAATTGAGAGTTACTTAGAAATTTTTAATCACCATAACATCTTTCACAAATAAAATCTTTAAGACTGAGTTTTTCTTTATCATTTAAATATGGGCCACATAAAGTTTTCTTAAAATCTTATATTCTCCCACTTGGCCCACTTGACATTTGAATTACTTGATAAATGATATTAACTTTAACATGGCCATGATATTACTCATGTCAACTAGTTGTGAAATACTCCCACTCATATAAAGAATCCAATTCATGAATCATGAAGGTAATACCCTAAATTATAATGACTACTGTTAGGACATATGTGTTTCTCATGTTATAGAACATATGTCATGATTTTATGTAATTGGCTTATCCTTTGACAAAACGCACTTTACTTGTAATTAGGTAGACTTAGGATATGTTTAAATACTTCAAGAAACCACGTTTCAAGATCAAGTGTTGAAGCCTTCAAGTTTGTTCAAGAAATCAAGCAATAGTGCAAATTCATTAAAGCTCAACAACTAGTCAATAGCTTCTCAACACCTCCTATCTGTCGAGGTTTAAGAATTTCAGAATTCAACTCCAATTTTCTTGGGATCCGTGAATCTGTCTATGGGCCTTCTTTTCTCCTAACCCTAGACATATAAAAGGATTGTTTTAAGAGTCGTAAAACAGTACACAAGTTGCACAAGCATTGAGCAAACTCTATTCAAGAAAATTGTGACAAGAGACAAGGTTCTTGAACTAGTTCATCTCTTTCTCTTGAAGAAGTTGCTGTGTATTTGCACCATAGGGTTTTGTAACCAAGCATCTTCCTGATCTTCATCATGTGGATGAACTGAAGAACTTTGCAGCCAACAATCTTTTCAGATTGGTGTTTTGAAGTCGTGTACTGGGATCTGCGCAACCGTTAGTCATGTACTTGGGAGCCGTGCATCAGAAAGGGGAACTGTCACTACAGAACAAGTCCAATTGGGTATTGGGGTAAGGGTTCAACTGTAGGTTGATAAGGTACTTGGGATTCCTTGCTTGTAATCGCTTATTGTGATAATAATGGAGTTTCGGGAGTGGTGACCTGAAAATCACCCGGTGGGGTTTTTGCCGTTAGGATTTCCCCATTCGTAAACAAATCACCGTGTCATTTATTTTCCGCTGCATATTTAGTTTATTGGTGATTTGTTTGTGCTACCACGCGTTTGCATGATAAATTGATTAATTAATAACTTGACTAATTAATTAATTAATTTCTATCACAATGGATCATTCAGTTTGTGGCCTATCAACTACTTCCTTCCATGTATTATAATGTATGGTAATTCTTACGTGAGTACTTTATGAGCCATTAATTCTTTACGAATGGACTACCTATTAGCCATTTGGGTCCTCTTTTATACATCCCCATGGATATATCATCCTTATGTATCTCCATAGATATATCTAACTTAATAAATATACATTATATGCACAAAATAAAATTCATATATTTTCTTCTCCAAAACTAACAAAATATTTGTTTAAAACATATAATAATTAGAGTGAAATTAAACACCAAATGAGCTAACAAGTTCCATATGTCCAAAAGACTTTTATACTGCTTTGCCGGCAAACCTTTAGTTATGAAATTAATGTACATTAGCTCAATAATTTTAACTCAATGGACGCTTTCAGTTTCTTAAAATTCTCTATTAGACTGAGTTACTTTATGTTGATATGTTTATTTCAGCTTTCACAATCATTGTCCTTAAAGAAGAAAATTAGAGCTGAGTTATCTTTAAAATCTTTAAAGGTCTCATCATAAAATCGACAACCTTAAGACCTATCCATAATGCCTGTCTTATAGCTTCATAACATATAAGATATCTTACACAACAAAATCAAATCACTACTTCCAAGTAGTATGTCATTCATATTTAAGCGTAAAAACAATGCATTTACTCCCACTGATCTTAAGGTATATACATCGATTAACAATGTGCCCATTAAAACCAAATGGCACAACAAAGTTGGTTAAACTTTATATACCATTAATGGGATGCCTATATGCCTAACTTTTGCAATATAAAACTTTTATCGGGAGTCAAACCTTAATGGATCTTGTAAACTAATATAAATAACTTTCACAAAACCTTTACCTTAAAGGAATAAATTCCCAAGTTTTTACCCTTGAGCAATTAGATCACTCCCACCCTTGTACTTAATTTCTCATTTCAACATATTTTATTCAATGAAATGGGTGATTTATCCACATGAGCACCAAAACATAGATCCACAAACCCAAAGAAAATAATCTTTAATTCTATGAAACTTAAACTTAATTCTAAATTAACCAATATCAATTTAGTAGTAAATTCGACCTTCTTATGGGCAGAGGCTCATCATGCATGAATTTACTATAAAACTAGTAAATATGAATACTAAGAATCAAATTTTCCATACCTATGGGCCTAGGAAAAATCTCATCATAATGCTACATTCACCATTTTATTCCAATTAAATCATAAAAATAATAACCTCCCTCTGGGGCCAAGTCATTATCTTCATAAATTAATTCCCACTTAGATGCCTTTATTCCTAATGAAGTCTCATAAAAATTTATTGATGTGATTATCATCATGCCTTAGGATGCTATGGCTACTTCCATGTCATTTTGATATTCACTACTTCATATGGCATCATAAAGATCAACCAATCCTAATATTGATCATGTCAATTAAAATAAACCATAATATGATATTTAAAGACAAGATAAGTGTAAGAAACTATAAATACACTAAAAATATCATATATTTTAACAATGTAATGATCAAATTTTCATATATAGTCAAAAACTTTATAAAATCATTGCACACTATATGCAAGTCAGAAAGAATAAGTTGTACTAGCTCAAACCATGTTTCATTTCTATTAAAGAAACATAATAATCTACATGTAAGAAGTTATCATGACAAATGTCCACTTTCATGAGAAACTTAAATTTGAAAAACCATGATCTTCATAGAAACATTCGGCCAATGCCAAATGCAAAAGGGATAATTTTTCATAGATAGTGGCCTATATCTGAAAACTATCCCATATTAAAGCCATCCAGCCCAAATGATGGTATATGCTATTTCAGTGATAAGCTTCAACACTCTATGCTATGACCCATACATGAGATACATGGCATAAAACTTAACATTATTCCATGCCTTAAAACTAAGTTTGCAACATTGGTTAAAAGGCCAGATTTTGATGGCATAGTTAATTTAGCTGAAAGGTCCCAGCACAAAAGAATATGCAATTCAAATACTTTATATCCTTAAATCCATATGTGCATCGGAAGTTTAGCCAAATCATAGGAAAACCTATAATTGAAAAATTACTAAACAACATAGCATGAAGGAGGCTCTGATACCAAATGTAAGACAAAAATTAGACTATGCAGCAGAAACAAAGCAAGCATAAACATACTTCCAGCTGTAGTTGTTTAAGTGTTTGGAGAAAAGAAGACTCATTATATGGTGATACTGTTTATAAAATGTCTTCTAATCTATGGCCTTTACCTTACTATATCCTTGTGATGGAGACAGACTATATATATAGGTTAGACTAGGGACCTTTTTAAATTAAGATTTATTCCATAACCTCCTTCAATCAAGGAGTTTAAAACTTGTAACTTCAAGGTGTTTATTAATCAAAGAGGTTATACCAATTGAGAATTACTTAAAAATTGTTATTCACTATAACATCTTTCACAAATAAAATCCTTAAAACATGAGTTTTCATTTATCATTTAAATATGGGCCACATAAAGTTTTCTTAAAATCTTACATAGAGATCATAAAGATTCGAGCTTTAGCTAATGTCATGCTAATGAAAATGAATTTATGAAAATTTATATATATATATATATATATATATTTTTTTTTTTTTAATTTTCTAAGCCATAGCTATTGGGATATTAATGTGCATTATACCATGGTGTTAATTACTCTTAATAAATTTTCATTTGTTTACAACTGTGTACATAGTGCGCTATGTGCGGCACACACTAATCTTTATTGATAGTGAGAGGTGGTGGATTATATTTTTCCACCCTACCTTTGATCCGATGAATTTTTGCATATATAGAATGTGGTTTTTGCCATTCAGGATGTCTGGAGAATCCCTAGCATTTTTCTTTTATTTTCTTTTTGCATAAATATATATATATATATATATATATATATTTCTCCATCGTTTCACATTTCTAAACATGCTAGAGGGGAAATCATCAACGAAGGTAGATTTTTAGAATTGGTTCTTTAATTTTTTTTAAATGTAATTGTGCTTCTTTGCTTCCTTAAATAATTGCTAAGAGACTTGTCCAAAAATAATGCTACACAGATCTTAGTGTATATATTCTTTTAGTTTGAGCTGTGTTCACTATACATTATTAACTTTTATTTTTTTTCCCTTTCTAGTTGATTTTGTGAAATACTTTGGGAGTGGAGTCCAGAAATATCATCAAGGTGTGTTGAATGTTCATATTGGTCAAGAAATTTCTGAACCCATTGTTGGGGAAGAGAAGAATTACACTGAGAATGCAGTAACTTCCGTAACATTCCCTGATGATATGGATATAGATACAAAAAATTTTAATTCGCAGAGCCTTGATCAGATACAAACTATAGGTAGAAATGCTATAGATTCTTGTCGTAATGCGGATTCGGAGGGAGCAAATCTCTCATCTGAAGTTTCAGCTATATATCTGGCCATGAAAAATTCTAAGCTTGAATGCATTGATGAGCACGGTCAAGATTCTATGTCAGTTGATGTTTATGTGGAGGATGATCAATATGAGGAATTTGATGACTTTGATTCTTATTTTTTCATTAAAAAACTTACCAGACTTGTCAGCAGTTGTCCCAACTTTTATTTCTATTTTGCCCGTCTTCATGCTTTAGGATCTTCTTCTCTATTATTTTTAGTTGATATGAGCAGGGTGTCAGTTATTAACTCACAGGTGGATTTAGGAAGTTTACACGGGCTGTGAAGTTCCTGCCTAACTTCCTTCATACACTCAGCTATTTCTTTAGAGATTCTACCTGCATCATTGTGCTTCCCCCATGCCTAACAGCATTTCTGTGGTTCCAAATACTCCCTGCCGTGACTGCAAAGAGGTCCCAATCAGTGTCAGGTTTCCCCTCCCTCACTTCCCATATTATTTCAAGGAACTCCTGTGGCTGGTTGAGCACTGCTGGTAGCCTACGCCTTGAATCACCCCAAATCTCAGCAGCAAGTTTGCACCCCCACAAAGTATGCCCTGAAGATTCACTCAACCCACATAGGTCACAGTGATCCTCAATATTAATTCCCCTGGCTTGTTTACCCAAAAAAAAAAAATTCCCCTGGCTTGTTTACCCAAAAAAAAAAATTCCCCTGGTTTTCAGTCGTTGCTTTGTCGGGAGGATGTTCCTGCATGCTCTCCACATAAATTGTTTAATTTTGTTGAGGCACTTTAGGTTCCAAATTATCTTCCAAAGGGTTCTTATCCTCCAGTTATCTGAGGCACCTCCTGCATCCACCTTATGACTCCATTCCTTCAAGCATTTTTGGGCAACCTTGTATGCACTATTCACCGAAAAACTCCCGTTAGTACTCCACGCCCATATTAATGAGTCATTTAAGAACAGAGGGCTAATGGATATCCCAAGTATTGTCTTGGCTTCATGTGGGAGGAAAGAGCTTCTTACTTTGTCAACATCCCATGACCTTGTCTCTTTATCCAGCAACCAAGAGACTTTGTTCGATTCTACTGGGATACACGGGCTGACCACCTTGAAGGAATCCGGAATAGGCAACCACCTATACTTTCAAATATCAATTTGTTCTCCATTACCAACCACCCACCTAGACCCTAAAACCACTACGTCCTTGGCTGCCATAATGCTACACCAAGCATATGAGGGCCTCCTACCTAACATTGCCTCTTTAAAAGGCCTATCCGCGAAATACCTTGCCTTGAATACCCTGTGCACAAGGGAAGTAGGATTTTACTGGATTCTCCAACCTTGTTTTGCAAGAAGAGGGAGATTGAACACTCTTAAGTCTCTGAAGCCTATGCCCCCCTCTTCTTTTGGTATACAAAGCTCTTCCCATGCAATCCATGCCATTTTCCTCTCCTTGTCTTTCTGCCCCCACCAAAAGTTGCTCATCATGGCATTTAACTCTTTACAAAGTTAGTCTAGCAATTTGAAGCAACTCATCATGTACATGGGAGTGGCTTGGGCTATGGCTTTGATTAAAATCTCTCTTCCGGCATTTGAGAGCAATTTCCCTTTCCAACCCACTATTTTCTTGCCTACTTGGTCCTTAATGGGATTAAAGGCCTTTCTTTTCCCCTTCCCTAATTGCGGAGGAAATCCAAGGTACCTTTCATTGTGTTGGATGATTTGCCCCAAAAATCTGCTTTACTTATTCTTGGACCTCTCTTTTAGTGTTCTTGCTGAAAAATAAGGATGTTTTATCCTTGTTTAATTTTTGTCTAGACTCGGCTTCGTAGTCCTCTAGTACTCGAAGGATTCTTCTACCCTCTTCCACCAATGCTCTACAGAAAACAATACTGTCATCCACGAAGAAAAGGTGGGAGATCTGAGGTGCCTCCCTACTAATTGAAATACCCCAGATATTTCCTTGCTCTTCCTCCTTTCTCAACATGGAAAATAGTCCCACAGCACATAACAAGAAAAAATAAGGAGATATTAGGTCTCCATGTCTAAGCCTCCTTGATGGAATGATGTTGCCTTTCTCCTCCCCATTAATTAACACTGAATAGGAGACTGTACTAATACACATAATCACCAGAGAAATCCATCTCTCATTCAGCTCCAATCTTCGCATAATCACTTCCAAATACTGCCATTCCAGCTTATCGTATGCTTTGCTCATATCGAGTTTTAAGCCACAAGCACATTGTCAGTTATTTGCCTCCCTGGAATGAAAGCACTTTGAGATTCATTAACAACTTCCGCAAGAATTCTCTTCAATCGGTTAGCGAGCACTTTGAACATAATCTTGTAGCTCACATTGCACAAACTAATAGGATGGAATTCGGTAATTTTTTGGGGGGACTTGACTTTTGGAATGAGACAAATAAGAGTATGCAGGACACAATCAATAACATTTTTACCAACTACATCCCAGTACTTTTGGTAGAAAATTGGAGACATACCGTCGGACCTGAGAATTTAGTTGGGTGCATTTGTTGAAGGGTGTTCCAAACCTCCTCCGCTCTGAATTCTACCGTTAGTGTTGCATTCATTGCCGATGTCACTTTAGGTTGGATGGCATTAAGACTTGCTTCAAAGTCAGATGGATGGGTTGACTTAAAAATGGAATCAAAATAATTAAGAATTATGCCTTTTATGCTCCTTGGATCCTCCTGCCATCTCCCATCCGAATCCAATAGCCCCACAATACCATTCCTTTTGTGCCTTTGGCTAGCTCGGCGTGAAAAAATTTGGTATTTCGATCCCCCCATTTAATCTACATAGCTCTCGACCTTTGGCTCCACATTATTTCCTTTCTAGTTAGCGTTTCATTAATCTCCGATTTCAGTCTCTGAATCTCTTCAGCATTCTCATGGAGGCTATTGATTGACTCTAATTGTTGGAGCCGCTCTCTTTTTTGCTTAAGTAAGTGCTTCACATTGCCAAATTCTCTCAGCTCCACTGCTGGAGCGTTTCTTTGCAATTCCTCAATTTGTCAGCAAATTGGACATTTTCCAAGCCGCCATCAAAGTCCCAGGCCGACTCCACTACTTCACGGCTCCTGGTATCCCTAGTCCACACAGTTTCAAACATAAATCTCCTCCTTGATGGTTTCTGACTCTACCTTCTGCTTAAACTTATTTTAAGAAGACAATGGTCTGGTATGGACATTGAAGAGTGAAACACTCTTGCCATCAAGAATCTCAGCATCCAAGCTTCGTTCGCCACAGCCCTGTCAAATCTAAGCTTGGTCCTTTCTCCACCAAACCGTCCGTTACACCATGTGTATTTCTACTTGATAAAGCCAAGATCAGTAACCCACAACTATTTAGGCATTCCCTGAAAGCCTCCATCTATTTAGCCTCCCTTTCTGCACCTCCTAATTTCTCAACAGAAAATAATATTTCATTAAAATCATCGAAAACCACCCAAGGTATATTACATTGTTTAGTTAATGAATCGAGTAGTTGCCCTGAGATATAACTTTCGATGGTTTCCAGATGTCCATAGAAACCGGTGGCTCTCCAAGGCTCGACGATCAGAGACTCGTGTACTACCACATCGATATGCGAGTTTGAACAGCTATTGAAATTGATCTCGGTGCCTTTCTTCCACAATAGTGCCAAGCCCCCGCTTCGTTTGTCGCTGGGTAATCAAGCTTTCGCTGAATACCTTTTATTCGATTCATGCCGGCCTTCGTTTCAGCTAGGAAGACCAATGTTGGGTCATTTTCCTTCACCTCGTCGGTGAGGATTCGAACCGCCAAGTTTGACCCTAAGCCTCGGAAGTTCCAAGCGAAAAGTGTCATTGGGCTCGGCGGTGCTGCCTGGCAGCCACCGCCACACCGCCAGCCATAAGGTTTTCATTTTCTGATTCTACCTTCTGTTTGTTCTTTCCCCTTCTCCGTTTCAACTCCAGGACATTAGGGTCGAGTTCTATTAAGGGTGTTGGGCCCTCCCTCTTCAATTTAGTTGGGCTTGCATTTTTAGTGGAGCTACCAGGTTTAATCTCCCTCACCAGCCTCTTCCAGTGTTTACGATTGGGGCCCATCTTTTCTGTAACCCAGCCCACGGTTTGATCGTACGTCATCGCCATTGGGCCTAACATGCACCTGGGTATTCCTTCCTCCACTCCGGATGGCATAGGGCTTGTGTTTGGTGCAAACGTATATTCAAAAGTGGGCTCGACATTTTCAACATTTGCTTTTTCCCACTACATGTCCACCTTCGTGTTAGTCTGGGGTGCTGGTGTATGTTTCACCTAAATGAACTTCCTTCTCCTCCACTTTTCCTGAAGTCCCATTGACCTTTCCTAATTCAAGTAAAACACTACCCAAGTCTCGTTGAGTGTCAGACCTTGAGCACTCCCCTACTGAATTGTTGTGTTTCGTGTTTGACAGCAGGATCACGTGATCTCCAACCTTCCCCTCCTCTGCTCCGGTCACACTCGGAGGTTCCACTTGCTTCCTTGTTTCCGATGCAGTGGATCTTTGACGGTTTTCATGGGCTCTCCCCATACCCACTTGGGTTGTGTCTCCTCCATTTCTCCTCCATGGGTCTCCTCTTAGCCAGGCCCCATATTGCAAGTGTCCTTCCTCAGCCAAGCCATTTTCCAGCGGCCTTACTAGCCATTCTATAATGGCATGGTCAAGCATCCCACACCTATAACAAAAATTTGGGAGTCTTTCCTACTTAAAATTTACCCATCTGCTCTCTCCACCTTCAATGTTTATTTACTTCCCACGAATGAGCTTCTTCGTGACATCAATACTGACTTGTACCCGAAGGCACTTCCCCCATTGGACCCCTGAGTTTGAGTTGTCCACTTCCAGCACCTCTCCCAATTTCGACCCGATTGTTCAACCATTTCCTTTGTTCTACTCTTGAGAGGCAAATTGAAAATCTGAATCCAAAAGGGAGACCACTTCATCACAATATCTTTTGGAATGAGCTCCCCCTCAAATTCCTTCATGACGATCAACTGCTTTTCAAAGCTCCAGGGGCATATGTCAAGAATCTTTTGTTTATCCCTTCCATCCCCAAAATCCACTAGGTAGAATTCTTCCTCTATTTCTGAAATTTGTATTCCTCTATTTGGCTTCCAAAGCATTCCAAAGCTTTCCCTGGACATGAGAGCACATAACAGCTATTCTTTCGATGCATGGCATTAGTAACTAAGAAAAGAATGCTAATGGTATCTTCTAATGATGTAATGAAAATTTCTCCAAAGCTTTATTTGAATGTTGCAAGGTTGAATTTATTCAATCGTGTGTTAGCTTTATTTTGTACTAAATTTTCTTGTAATTTAGAAATTAGATATCCTGTATTTAGGTGGGAATTATGTAAGGGTAGTATGTGAGAGAGTGTGAAGAACACTCAAATGTGTGCACTCAAGAAAGGCCTCGCGACTAGCAAGTCTCCAAAATGGCACACGTGTGAAGCATACAGGGGGAGCTGAAGGGTCACGCTTGCTATTGCACTACAAGACAAAAATTCTAGACTGGTTAGGCAGTTAGCTCGCTACTCAAACTCGCGACTCGTTTCAGTTGTGAGGCTAAGTCGCCAAAATGTCCTATTTGTTTGAAACCTGACCTTTCGCATTCCTCATACACCCTACTATAAATACCCTCATACCCACGAAATGTAAAGAGCTTCCAGAAAGAATTTTGAGAGAGAAACCCTAGAGAAAAACAACATTGACTCATCCATAATCTTCATCTTTTAATTCTCCAAATTCCTCTACTCTGACCCTCTCCATTGACATATCCTTGAGAGGTACATTAGCCAAATCCTTATCTCACCATACCCATATCAATGAAATGGTATTTTGGTATTTGGGAAGCAGTTCAAAAGGGACTAATTCATTTTGGTTGATGTAATGGGCTATTGAGGGATCCGATAAGCTAGAGAAGATAAGGTACGACGTAACCCTATTGGAGTAAAAAGCTCGGAAGGCTTAGATGCACTGGGTAGATTAAGCTTGGAAGGTCTTTCACTATTCATGTATCCCAACTTCATTCTCTAGTGGATTATTGAACTCTTAGAGGGCGGCGGTGAGGTTTTTTGCTGAGTACTTCAGTTTCCTCTTTGATAACATATCGCTATGTTATCTTTATGCTTGCATCCTTCTTCCCTTTCTCTTTATCTTTTAATTACTGCTGTGGTTGTAATTAATTATGGTTTAGATGTGTTGCCAATTTGAGTTTAGCTTATATTCATATTCCGCACATATATTGATGGAAGCAACTATGCATTTTAGAAAGTCTGAATGAGGGCATTCCTATGTTCTATTGATGAAAGTGTGTGGGATGCTGTACATATAGGATGGATTAGGCCAGAGGCTGCCAACTCCGAATGGGAGAAGGTAGCCCTTGCAGCAGCTAATGCTAATAGCAAAGCACTAAATGCTATTTTCTGTGGTGTTTCTCCAAATGAGTTTCACAGGGTTTTCCCATGTTACAATTGCCAAGGAGGCATGGCAAATTTTGGAAACAACTTATGAGAAAACCAAAAAGGTGAAGTACACCAAGGTGCAAATGCTTACTACATGCTTCGAAGAGCTAAAAATGAGTGAAGATGAGTCATTCGATTCATTTTACAAGAAGCTGAATGAGGTGGTAATTGGGAAGTTTAACTTGGAGGAAAAAACTAATGACTCCAAGATTGTAAGAAAAATTCTACGATCATTACTAGAAAGCTTTCATGCAAAAGTTACTGCCTTTGAAGAGAGCAAGGACCTTAATGACATCAAAGTTTAAGAACTCATTGGCTCACTTTAGACCTATGAGCTTTCTCTGTCATCACAAAGGAAGAGCAAATCACTTACTCTAAATACAATCAACGAGATAATGGAAGCTCAAGACTCATTAGATGAGGATGAGGTCGAAAAAGATGTGGCGTATCTAGTTAAGAACTTCCAAAAGTTCTTGAAGTTCAAAAACAATGGAAAGTTTGTTGAGAAAGGAAAATTCTCAGATTCCTGGAAGGAGAAAAAGGATTTCAAGAAGAAAGATGGGAAGGATTCTCAATCTTCTCAAGTAATCACGTGTTATGAATGCAACGGTCATGGACATCTTAAGAAGGAGTGTTTGAACTATTTGAGAGGGAAGAGTAAAGTGTATACCACTACTCTTAGTGACACAGATTCCTCCAATTCAAACTCAGAAGAAAGCTGTGATGGAGAGGGAAATTACTCTGCATTCATGGCTATTGCCTCCGTACAATCTTCAGAGGATTTGAGTGTGCTAGTGGAAGATCTTGGGGAGGACACTAAAGTGGAGTCGATGGGGATAGTAGAGAAATCTAATGATGAGGAAGAAGAAAGAACAGTAGGACTACAAGAAACCTACAATTCCCTCATTGAGAAGACTGGTGAATATGCAAGAGTGGCTAAAGCAGCCATTAAGAAAATGAAGAAAGCAGAGCAAGACTACAAGAGTCTTCTTATGCAATACAAGGAGACTAAGTGTGAAGTTAAGATGCTGAACGGAGAGTTAACCGAAGCATATTCAAAGATCGAATTCCTTAAGCTAGAGGTGATTCAAGTTGATGCTAAGGTAGAGCGGGTTTCCTCCAAGAAGCTTGATGAAGTGCTTGCTCATCAAAAACCTTTCACCAACAAAAGCGTAAATGTCCAAGGATATGAAGTTTGTGAAAGCTAAAGAACCAATGGTGGCAATCACTATAAGTGAGAAAGTGAAAGCAGAGAAGAAGCGGAATGTGATTGACCAATGGTTTTTTACTAAGCCTCCTACCCAATCAATGGTCAGACTTAAGGGTAAAGGAAAATCACTTCCAAAGTCACAAAGAGGTCCAAGAACTGAACATTTCTGCCATCACTGTTCAACTGAACATTTCTACCATCACGGGTGATTTTCAGGTTACCACTCCCCAAACTCCACTATTATCACAACAAGCGGTTAAAATTAAAGGAATCCCAAGTACCTTACCAACCTACAGTTGAACCCTTACCCTAATACCCAATTGGACTTGTTCTGTAGTGACAGTTCCCATTTTTTATGCACAGCTCCCAAGTACGTGACTAACCAATTGCACGGATCCTAGTACGCGACTTCAATCACCAACTAAGAAGGTTGTTGGCTACAAAGTTCTTTAGTTCATCCACACGATGAAAATCAAGAAGATACTTGGTCACAAAACCCTACGGTGCACATACACAGCAACTTCTTCAAGAGAAAGAGATGAACTAGGGCAAAAACTGTCTCCGGTCACAATTTGCTTGAACAGAGTTTGCTCAATGCTTGTGCAACTTGTGAACCTTTTGAAAGCCCTTAAAAAAATCATTTTATATGTCTAGGGTTAAGAGAAAAAAGGACCCAAAGACACATTCACGGATTCCAAGAAAATCATATCAGAATTCTGAATTTCTTAAACCTTGACAGATAGGAGGTGTTGAGCAGCTGTCGAGCACACTAGGCTGAAACAGCTTTCTTAAGCTCGATAGATGCAGCTGTTAAGCTTTAATAAATTTGCACTTTTAACTTGCTTTCTTTGACAAACTTGATGACTTCAATACTTGATCTTGAAACCTTGTTTCTTGAAGTATTAAAAACATCCTAGATCTACCCAAATACAAGTAAAGTGCGTTTTGTCAAAGGATTAGCCAATTACATAAAATATTGACATATGTTCCTAACAAGTGAAACACATATGTCCTAACAATCTCCTCCTTTGGCAATCCGTGACAAAACCACAACAAACAAATGAACATATGAGAGAAGTCATAAAACACTCAACTCATACTCACTTGTTTAATACAATAAAATCTATCCTAACACAAACTCTTGAAAAACTTTGCAAGAAGAGAGTTTATGGCAAGTAGACTTTGACAACCTATATTTCTGAAACACTTTAAACAAAATTCATCAAGGCATCTTTGTGTGAAACAGAAATAATAGATTACATACAAGTGTAAGAAACATGTGTATAAGGAAAGAAAAGAAACAACACAAGTAAGGGGTAGGTGAAAGAAACATACATCAACATATATCAAGAAGATAAGTACAATGTATGTGTTAAAATGGTCACAAGACCTAAAGTACAAGAATAATGTATGTAAACAAGAAAGAAAAGAAATGATACATAATATCCTCATTACATCCCTCAAAAAAAAAAAAAAAAAAAAAAAAAAAAAAAAAAACTCAAAATCTCAACACTCCTCCTAACAAAAAGGTCCTATACTAACTCTCCCCCTAAGGATGACTACTCTCATGACCAACCAAAACTACTTCCCCTTTTTGTCATGAGTGAAAAAGGGTAAGAGTACCAAGTAGACATCTTATCGGTAGAGCTAGCATCTCTATCAGCATCATCCGAAGCATTATCGTCATCTCCATCATCATCATCCTCATCCTCAGAATCAAAAGCCACAGGAGGAGGTGGTGAAGGTGTAGTCTCAGGAGCAAATCCGCCCATGATCGCCTACCGTCTAACAATGTGGCCAACACGAACGTTCACCTAATATAACTCTGTAGAGAGTGTACCTAGGCGAGCATCCATGCCTTGAAGCTGTGCCATGACGTCTCCAAGAGTCACATCGCTCAAAGAAGAGGAGGGAGCGGATCAGGATGGAGCTGAACATGAGGGAGGAGCTGCTGAACTACCTCGCCCGAAGCTACGCCTCGCTATGTTTAACGGTAGTGTAGTCTATGGCACACATAACAAGGAAATGGTCGGAAGAGGGAAAAGGAACAGAAAAATGGCATAAGATCCTCATGATAGTGGAAGGAAAGATGAGCTTATCATGGGACGCAGCATCTAGATGAAAATCTATAATAGAAAGAATGAAATGAGAAGGGATGTCTATAGTAAGATGCTCAAGTAGAGACAACAAAAACCGAGCATGAGGGTTTGTGATGGAGTTGTAGTGAGAGAGTGGATGGAGTACAAAATTCATCACCATATTTATGAATCTAGGACCTTTAGCAAAAGGCCTACATGGTGTAAATTGACGATCACCCCAATTAGAAGGGCGCTCGCAGAAAGTAGCCATGAGCTCATCTTTGGACACAATCCGTAGACGCTCACAACTAGGATAGTCAGAAAACTCTATCCTATGAACTCGAAGCACATTTGCAACAAACTACGGAGTGACAGGAATGCGCGTACCTCGATCGCTAGTAAAGAAGAGAGGTACTGAACGATCAATCCCGTGCATGTTGGAGTAAAACTCCTGAATAAGCACGAGAGGACAAGTGACCAAGACGTCACACAGTGACTCCCATTCTCGACTGTGAATGACAATGGGAAGGTTAGTGTCGACGAAGTCTGCCAGTATGACTTGGCGTTTTGAATGAACACCTCGTTTAGAAAAGTTCTTCGAGAATTCCTTGTGGGCATCAACATCACAGAACCAAAGAGAGAAAGGAGCAAAATCAGAAGACGAAGAGGCACTGGAATGAAGAGGGTTCCAGGCCGGAGTGGATTTATGCTTAGGTGCCATAGACACGACTATCGTAAATAGAAAAAGAGGGAGAGAAAGAAAGAAAATAAGAAAAGTCCCAAGCAATTCAAATAAAACAAGTATATTAAAAAGAGAGTATGTATGCATAGGAAATGCATGAACATATGACATGCAAAACAAATTGCATCATGGGCTCAGCCCAATCCAAACCTATCAACACACAAAAAAATTGCACACATCTAAATGCATGAGAATACTATTATAATGCTAATGTGATGCAATGCATAAGATTTTAAACTCATTTAAGTGAAAACTCATCCCAAAATTTCAACAATAACTCATCAATATTGAAAAACCCCAAAATATTTTCCAAAAACCCCAAAACCTAGGTTTCAAAACATGAAATGCATGAATAATGAGAGATAAGAAGCTTACAAAGTGAGGAAAATCTTGAAGAAAACTTGAGGATCAAGATTGGAGTGAGATGAAAGAGTTTGGAAGAGAAAAAGAGAGAGCTATCGAGAAAGAGATCGAAGGAAATGAGTTGCGGATCGCACGAGGAGATTATATAGGCCCTTCGTAAATCTTGACAAACACAGGTGTCAAAAGGTATCAAGACAGCTATCGAGGAAGGTATTTAGGAAATGGTCATCGACAGATATAGGTATCGAGGAGGTGTCAAGGAACAATCCATTAGATGCATGAACAAAAACTCGATCTATCCACCATCTGTCGAGAAGCTATCGAGGAGGCAAGAGCTTTCTTGATCTATCCACCAGATATCGAGAAGCTATTGAGATTGTGATATGAAAAAGCTTAAGAAGCTCGACAGACAGCAAGGTATCGAGGAGGTGTCAAGCTAGCTCTTAAAAGCAGTTTTTCGAGAAGTGAAAAACATAGACATGAATGCAATCCAACATGCAACTCAACCAATGATCCAAACACCATATAGATCTCTTAAAATCAACTCTCAAAAGCAATTTTAAGCACATGGATCCCAAAAACACACACACACACACACACACACTAAACAAGTCTAACCGGTTTTATTTTTCAAAAACAAGTCAAGATAGTTTAGTCAGCATACATAAACACATGTAAAACCTTGTGATGGCCAAATCACATTGTACCTGCACATGTATCAAGAGTAGCAAAGAATATTGCGTGTTGTGTGTGAAAAACATCGCAAGATTGCATAAGTGTATACATGTTATGACGATTTAAGATATGAGAAAATCACTTTAACTCACACACAATCATAACTGCTTGATGGGGACTATCACCTTTGAGGTACATCCTATAACTCCCACATCTCCTAGAAAACACGTTTGCAATCATATTTAAAGCATATTTGATCTTTTTGCTTTTTATTTTCTTTGCATATTTTTATTTAAGCAAAACATGCATGGGCATATAAGAGATAGAAAAGAAATACCCATTTATGTTAAGCTTTTGACATTACACTTTTACTATACTGAAGCATACAGATGTCATTAACATTACACTTTTGTTATGCCGAAGCATACAGGTGTCATATTATGATTGCCGAGCAATAGTTGTGAGATGGTTATTTATGCCTTTCTCTTAGAATTTTTTAGCACTTCCCATCAAAAAAAGTGATATGAGTGTTAAGTACAAGAGATAACTTAATCTTACTTATCACAAACAAGAGCCACAAAACTCATTTACTTAGTTGTGCATAGAAATGCTCATCTAAGCTACAAGAGATACAAAGTTTAGAAAACTTTATTTCAATGGCCATCCAAGGTACACAAGTACCAATGTACATATTACACACACTGTTTTTGTATTTTTCTGATTTTTCAATTTTTTTTTATTTATATAAAAAAAAATTAAACAACACTAAAAAAAAAAAAATAACAAAAACATGTTAAGCAAAACAACAAAACTAGACTGACTCAAAAGAAAAACAAAACACTCAAGTTATGCAAAACAAAAACAAGAAGAGAGAGAAGTGATAGAATCACTTGGAGCCCTTTTCCTTCCATACCTTGGAAGAATTTTTCCTTTGAGCAAACCCTTGAACCTGTGGTGAGGGGAAAGAATTGAAACCGTTCAAGTTCAAAAGGAACATGAGGGCTTTGAGAAGATCTCCAAGAGGAGCAAGAGAAGATTGAAGCTGATTCTAACTTCCAGATGCTATCATGCCGTTGCTCTGTTGAGTGGCTAGCCACTTGTAGCAATTTGGTCGAGTGTGACCGGCAATACCACAATGATGACAGAGATGCTGCTTCTTTTGTTTAGACTTTTAAGAGGTAGCCTTTTTAGCCTTAGGGTTTTTAGCATTTTTCTTCTCAAGTATTGGGGGTGCTCCTAATATAGATTTAGATACAAAGTTTAGAAAACTTTGTTTCAATGGCCATCCAAGATACACAAGTACCAATATACATATAACACACACTGTTTTTTGTATTTTTCTGATTTTTCAATTTTTTTTTTATTTTTATATGAAAAAAAAATAAACAACACTAAAAAAAATAGCAAAAACATGTTAAGCAAAACAACAAAACTAGACTGACTCAAAAGAAAAACAAAACACTCAAGTTATGCAAAACAAAAACAAGAAGAGAGAGAAGAAGTGATAGAGTCAGTAGGAGCCCTTTTCCTTTCACACCTTGGAAGAACCTTTCCTTTGAGCAAACCCTTGAACTTGTGGTGAGGGGAAAGAATTGAAACCGTTCAAGTTCAAAAGGAACATGAGGGCTTTGAGAAGATCTCCAAGAGGAGCAAGAGAAGATTGAAGCTGATTCTGACTTCCAGATGCTATCATGCCGTTGCTCTGTTGAGTGGCTAGCCACTTGTAGCAATTTGGTCGAGTGTGACCGGCAATACCACAATGATGACAAATATGCTGCTTCTTTTGTTTAGACTTTTGAGAGGTAGCCTTTTTAGCCTTAGGGTTTTTAGCATTTTTCTTCTCAAGTATTGGGGGTGCTCCTAATACAGATTTACCCTTGTCTAAGTTCTCACTAGCTAGATCAGTTTTAACATTATTATTCTTAATTTCAACATTATTGCTAGAAGGAACAAGAATAGTAGCACTAGTAGAAGAAATATTAGAGGAAGATGAATCATACCCTAAACCTGTGTGATTAGAAGCAGATTTCTAAATGCTTAGCATCTCATCAAGCTTCGCACTTGAAGCCCTCTCCAGTTAAGCTCTGAATTGAAAAAACTCCGCTTCAAGCTCCTTGGTCTTCTCAGCGAAGACATTGTTCTCGAACCTCAGTGCTCCAATGGCTTGATTTGCCTCATCAAACTTTGTAGAAAGTTCCTCATGGTCAAGTTCCACATCATTGAGCTTCTTGGTGGCTAGTCTATATAGTTTCTCATGCTTCTCGAAAAACTTGTACAGTTTCTCATAGGCCATGTGGATATCATCTTGATCGTCCATCTTCTAAAACTTTGAGTCCACCAAATCTTCTTCTTCATCCACATCTTCTACAATCCCTTCAGTAGGATCTACAGGGGTAGTGAAGGCATTCAAGATCCCGTCATCCTGATTGTCAGAATCATCCTCAGGCTCGGTGTCGCACAAGGTAGCAGCAAGTGCCTTGCTCTTCCCAACACTCTTGAGATATGTAGGACACTCATGTTTCATGTGACCGAAACCTTGACACCCAAAACACTTAGTTCCTACGAGAACATTGTACTGACCACCTTCCTTAGCATCCTTCTTCCCTTTGTCTTGGCCTTTAAACTGAGAAGAACTAGATTGCTTGCGGTCCTTGTTGAAGCCCTTTCCATTTGCATTCTTCATAAACTTCTTGAAATACCTGGTGATGTAGGACTTCATCTTGGAATCTTCATTATTTGAAGACTCATCTGTCTCACTACTCTTGGCCTTCAATGCCATGCTTTTACCTTTACTCGTCTTACCAATCCTTGTCAACCCTAGCTCGTAGGCCTGCAGATTACCAACCAGCTCAGTCAACGGAATCTAATCAATGTCCTTTGATTCTTCTATAGCGGTGATCTTGGAATGAAATCTCTCGAGTAGAGATCTGAGCACTTTCTTCTTAATCTTGGGTTCAGGAATGGTCTCCCCAAGATTAAACGCCAAGTTCACTATGTCCTTAAGCTTTGCATAGAACTCGTCAATCGACTCATCCTCCTCCATCTTAATCTCTTCAAAGCTTGTAGTTAGCCTCTAAAACTTTGAGTCTTTGACAACCTTAGTTCCCTCATAGGTTGTCTAAAGGATGGTCCAAGCCTTCTTAGCAGTTTCAGTTGAGGATATCTTCTTGAACTCCTCATTGGTGACTGCACTGAACAAAGCATTCAATGCTCTACTGTTGAAGTTCGTCGCCTTAATCTTGGCATCATCCCAGTCTGCTGGTGCTTCCTTTGGCTTGGTCCGGCCTATCTCAACAACCTGCCACACTTTCTCATCTAGAGACTGCAAGAAAGCTCTCATGCGTACTTTCCAGTATGCATAGTTAGTGTCATCAAATAAAAGATGTATAATTAATGATTGTCCTCTATCCATGACAAATAGGGGTCAATGGATCAAACACAACAAAGATTAAATCCTAATCAGAGTGTGTCTACTCTAATACCACTTGATAGGCCAAAAACGAATTGACCCCTTGTGACAAATTAATTGATTAATTAACCAAGTTTATTAATTAATCAAATTAACATGCAAAGTGCGTGGTAGCACAAACAAATCACCAAACAACTAAAGTATGCAACGGAAAATAAATGATACAGTGATTTGTTTACGAATGGGGAAAACCTGACGACAAAAACCCCACCAAGTGATTTTTAGGTCACCACTCCCAAAACTCTACTATTATCACAACAAGTGGTTACAAGTAAAAGAATCCCAAGTACCTTAACAACCTACAGTTGAACCCTTATCCCAATACCCAATTGGACTTGTTCTGTAGTGACAGCTCCCCTTTTTTATGCACGGCTTCCAAGTACAAGACTAACCAATTGCGTAGATCCAAGTACGCGACTTCAATCACCAACTAAGAAGGTTGTTGGCTGCAAAGTTCTTCAGTTCATCCACACGATGAAGATCAAGAAAATGCTTGGTCACAAAACCCTACGGTGCACATATACAGCAACTTCTTCAAGAGAAAGAGATGAATTAGGGCAAGAACTTCGTCTCTGGTCACAATTTGCTTAAACAGAATTTGCTCAATGCTTGTGTAACTTATGAACCTTTTGACGGCCCTTAAAACAATCATTTTATATGTCTAGGGTTAGGAGAAAAGAAGGCCCAAAGACACATTTACAGATTCCAAGAAAATCGTATCAGAATTCTGAATTTCTTAAACCTCGACAGATAGGAGGTGTTGAGCATACTAGGCTGAAACAACTTTCCTAAACTCGACAGATGCAGCTGTTGAGCTTTAATGAATTTCACCTTTAGCTTGTTTTCTTGGACAGACTTGATGACTTCAATACTTGATCTTGAAACCTTATTTCTTGAAGTATTAAAAACATTCTAGATCTACCCAAATACAAGTAAAGTACATTTTATCAAAGGATTAGCCAATTACATAAAATATTGACATATATACCTAACAAGTGAAACACATATGTCCTAATAACTAGGCCAAATTGTCCTAAGCTTAAAGCATTAAAGAATGCAAGTACTTAAAGGCCAGGTGGACCAAGAAATGACAAAAGGAATTGGACTGCTAAGTAATCAAAAAGTCAAGAAGGTGATTCCGAAGTGAGGGATGTGATGAAGATGATTGATACCTTCACTACCTGTTCGGCAAGCTTCACCAGAAGGTTTGAAAATCACAACAATCATACCCAATCCTTTAGGGATATCACCCCAAATGCAAGTGTCGTGTGGGTGAAGAAGGGTACTCATGCATAAGCATTACAACATGTCCATGCATTAATACTTCCTATCTAATGTGACATTGATTATTTGTGTGCTCTTTGTTATCATTCTAGCTTGGTTTGAAATTTTTTTTTGTTTTGTTTGTAATTACTTTGAACATTTTTACTTTTTTTTTTTTATCAATCTTTACTTGCTTTTGTGTCAAAAGTCTAAAAACACATAAAAAGTAGAAAATCCAAAAAGTTTGATTGGCATTATTATGTATTGTCACAAGCATATTTTGCCTTGTACCTTCATACAAATGGTTTTGTGCATTTACGAGCTTAGCTTGTTCTTTATGCCCTCATATCATTGTGGGAAATATCTTGACATCTATATGATTGTTGTAAATAGATCTTCAAACTTGTCATGAATGATTAGTCAATGGTTTTGTTGATCTTGAGACATGCATAGACTTGTGCCTATATATCTTCCCACTTTTTTTTTTTTTGTTGCTTAAAGATCTCGACAAATGTAAATCTCAAAATGAAAAGAGATAATGAGCTACAAAAGCCATCGCATATACTAGTATTTGACTAGGAAAAATGGAAAGTGACTTTTATGAAAATGTATAATGCCCAAAAAGCCAAAGACTTGCTTATCAAATTGAAATATCTAAAATTTTAGGCATCGATCTCAAAATGAGACGTATTGATTCAAATTGATCAAATGTTATGATGCGTATGGAGCCAAATAAAAAGCTTCAAAATTATGTTATCAAGTTTTGTGGGAGGTCATATATGCATACTTCTATAATTGAGATTGGTCACTTTTCCTCATGCTAATTATGTATGTCTTGGTTGAATTGATCATTGAAGCTTTACATTAGACTGAGACTATCTCATCTTTGGTACCCACACACATCACACATTCTATGTTCAATGAATGTCTTATTCATTTGTATGATTGTACTTGATTAAATGCGTTGCACATGCTCAAATATATGTTGATCAAACACAAAAAGATTTTTGAGTATTTTAATTGTTTTTGGAAAGTTATTTTGTTTTGAAAAAATTTCAAAAACTGTGCAACTCTGTTCTAGCAACTCACTCTCGCGAGTTGATCCAGTCATGTGCCTCTAGTCACAAGCTTACTCAGAAGCTTTCGTGACTTTCTGGCGGGTTAAGGCCTCAGTCGCGAAAAAAACTTAGAATTTTTTCAAAAATCTAGGTTTTTAGATTTCTCGCAACTTAGTTTAGCGACTTGTTCGCGAGTGGAAGCTCTAGTCATAAGGTTTACTCAGAATGTTTGGTGACTCCCGTCGTGACTTACTCGCAAGTGGAACTTCCAGTCACGAAAAAACTTAGACAAATTTTTAAAATTTTGTCACACAAGTTTTTGGCAACTTGCATTGGGGACTTGTTCGTGACTCACTCCAGTCGCAAAAACGCGTGTCTTGCGCATTATGGGCCTTTTTCAGGACAGTGTTCATAAAATTTTTAGCTTTCCCTCGCATATTGTGACTGTTCATTGTCTCCCTCTTCCAAACTCACAATGTTCACTCTCAAAAACTCCATTTTTCTTCATCATCTCTTCACCAATCTTCAAGAATAGGTATGGGTTCTCTATTTTTCTCAAAGTATTTCATATTTCCAACCCTTGATTTCTTGGATTGTGTGTTTTGTTGAGTTTTGAAAAATATGTTGTTCGAATATGGTTTAGGTATATTTTGTTAAGTTTGATGAATGGGGTTTATGGGTTTTCAACGTATTATGCCTTCAATACATGATTTCATGTTTGCTTCTCATTTTTGAGTAGTTTATCTTGTTTGTGTTGCATTGTGCATATCATGCTCATAGTAAAACGTCTTATAGACACTTTCTTGTGTCTTTGAGAACTTCATAGATTTCGTTGCACCACATATGCACCAGTGTTGCTCATGCTTACCTACATGCCATAGTTCTGCATTTCAATTTGGCTAGCCATACATTCCTGCATTTTGGTTTCATTCAACTTGTTTGAGTGAGATTTCTTCCTATCTATGATTATGTGCTTATTTTATGGACTAACTTGGATCTAATCAAGTTTGTGTTTGTGCCTTGTGGGTTTGCAATTGGTTTTCTGCTGTGTGTATGTTCTTTTGCAGATGTCTCACCGTTCCTCTCGTGGAAAAGAACCAGTGAGTGATGTTCCATCATCCCCTATTTCAAAATGAACTCGTCATTTGACCTATGACTTAAACAGCAAGAGATTCAAGACTCCCCTTGATTCTCAGACATATTCCAACATTTTTGAAAAAGCTCCAACTGTGATGGAACGGATTGTGAGATTTGATACCCTGGGAAAGACTTTTATTCCTAGGATTTTTGAAGAAAAAGATTGGACTGATTTATTTGGGAACTTCGGGGATCCAATTAATGAACTAGTCAAGGAGTTCTACTCCAATGCCAGATTTACCGAAGTTGAACTAAAGTGTTGGGTCTAAGGAAAGGAATTCATCATTACTCCAGATTACTTGATCGGCAAATGTAGAACTCACTCCATATGATGATAAGCTTCCTCAAGTGCAAGATATTCTTAAAATTCTAGGGCCAGATCATGAGATTTCATCAAAAGGCACGTCCATTGGAACTGCAAAGTTTGCACCTGAACTGAAAACTCTCACTTTGATCATGTTTTTCAACCTTTATCCATTGTCGAACACTGGATTCATCAACCTTGGAAGAGCACAGTTTCTATGTGATCTCATCATCAGAGTCCAAATTGACATCTCTGCTCACATCTTCCAGTTAATAGGGAGAATAGTAGCATGAACATGCCCTCCTTTTTATAGTCTGCTCATGAAAATTATGGTACTTGAAGGGGTTCGTCTACCAAAATATGGAAAGGCACTGGTTCATCTTCGCCCATTATCCATGGTTTCTCTTCAAATGAGCAAAAGTCACTTTTCCAAAACACCTAAGAGTGAACCTTTCTCTCATGCCACTTCTTCTGATCATGGCTCAGCTACTCATACTACACTTGTGCATACCGAGACAGCATCTCCTCACACTCCTGAGTTGCAGACGATTAGCACTCAGCCTATACATCCTAGCTCTCAAGCTGAAAGGTTGAATGCTTTGATTGAAGGTTTGCATCAGCGTATTTCCAGATTGGAAAATGTTCTCTACTCCACCAACAACCAAGTTCAAATGCGTCTCACAACCATTGAGACATAGTTTGATGCTATTCAACAAAAACTAGAGGACAACCTTTAGCTATTCGTGCAAAAAAGGGGGAGAGCAACTCATTTTGATGATAGCATACAGTAAGGGGGAGAGCAACACAAGAATGGGAAGTGTGCATATTGAAAAGGGGAGTTGTGTGAGCTCAAAAGGGAAACATTGATACATACATACATACTTTTGGCTTTTCTTGTTTTTAGCTTATGTGTTTATAGTTTTTATAACTCTTGGTATTTACAGTGCTTTTGTTTAAAACTTTTGGTACTTTGGTTTAAATATTTCAGTTAATATTTAGTATTTCCATTTGTACCCTCGCTTTGTAGCTAAGTAATTTTAGTTAATGTTATGCATTTTCTTTAGTACATCGCTCTTATGCCCTTATTGGATTTTTTATCCTTGATGCAATTACTTCAAGTTTTTGTATCGGTTGAGTGTTGGACATGCAAATGATACTTTGCATTGAGCTTATTAGCTTGCATGTCCGAATGTTCATTCCTTGAGTGAATGTTCATTATGATCACTATTTATAGCGATTGTTTTTGTTTGGTCAAGCCATGCTTTATTAATTTAATCTATACTAATTGATTGCATTGTGCTTGCTCCATATGCATTTTAAGATTTCTGCTTGCAATGATCATCTTGTGTAGTTTTTTTTTAGGAAATAATTGTTCATATGGTTCAAGAGCTTCACGATTTCTAGAATTAGGATGTGAGTGAGTATTGGCAACTATTCCCAACTCACATGTTATGTCTAGATTCCATGCCAAATTTTCTTGTAATTTAGCAATTAGATACCCTGTATTTAGGTGGGAATTATGTAATGGTAGTGTGTGAGAGAGTGTGAGTGATTGGCAAGTTGCCAGAATGGCACACATGTGAAGCATGTAAGGGGAGCTGAAGGGTCACACTAGCTATTGCACTACAAGAAAAAACTTCTAGTTTAGCCAAGCAGTTAGCTCATGATTCAAACTCGTGACTCGTTCCAGTCACAAGGCCGAGTCGCTAGAATGCCCTGTTTGTTTGAAACCTGACCTTTCGCATTCCTCATATACACTATTATAAATACCTTCATACCCACAAAATGTAGAGAGCTTCTAGAGAGAATTTTGAGAGAGAAACCGTAAAGAAAAACAAGATTGATTCATTCATAATCTTCATTCTTTGATTCTCCAAATTCCTCTACTCTCACCCTTTCCATTGACATATCCTTGAGAGGTATATTAGCCAAATCCTTATCTCACCATACTCATATCAGTGAGAAGGTATTTTGGTGTTTGGGAAGTAGTTCAGAAGGGAACAATTCATTTTGGTTGATGCAATGAGCTATTGCAGGATCCAGTAAGCTAGAGAAGACAAGGTTTGGTGTAACCCTGTTGGAGCAAGAAGCTTGGAGGGCTTAGGTGCAATGGGTAGATTAGGCTTGGAGGGTCTTCTACTATTCATGTATCCCAACTTCATTCTCTAGTGGATTATTGACCGCTTGGAGGGTGGCGAAGAGGTTTTTCGCTGAGTACTTCCGTTTCCTCTTTGATAACATATTTATGTGTTATCTTTGTGTTTGCATCCTTCTTCCCTTTCTCTTTACCTTTTAATTACTGTTGTGATTGTGATTAATTATGGTTTAGAGTGTATTGCCAATTTGGGTTTAGCTTATATTCATATTCCGCATATATATTGTTTGATTATAAGCTTGTGTTGGTAATTTTAAATTTGGGGGTCTAAATGTTCACAGGTGTTTTACACACTATTTGAACATTCAAATGTGACACCAACGTTAATTTGGCTTGGATAAAGAGAATCCATTTGACTATATTATGGAGTTTTATCTCTATTTTGCCCATCTTCATGCTTTAGGATCTTTTTCTCTATTATTTTTAGTTGATATGAGCAGGGTGTCAGTTATTAACTCACGGGTAATTGCTAATATATCTATAATAACTGTGGTTTGGTAGCTTCTATGTTAGTTTTTTTATTGTTTTATTTTCTATTTTTAGCAAAAGAAAATGATAGCTGTTTTTATTTATTCAGAGGAATCATATGTAGAGCTATAACAAGATGCAAAGAAGAAACCCAAGAGGTTCTTCTGGTCAGTAAAAACATGAAAAGCCTAAACAAAATTACAGCTGAGGAGAATAGTTCAGGCAAAACTGCTATATCTCTGAATACAAATACCTCAAATAACCTGAAAATTTGTTTCCCACCAATACTAAATATTTGCATCAACGTTAGCAAAAAATTTAAATTCCCAATGGCCACTTTAGAATCGTACATTTTTCTGTTAAATCATAATGGATTTGTTTCATAGATCCCCGCATGTTTCATGAAAAATTGATTTTTGCATCAACTAAATTTATTGCCAGGAGACAAACTAAGTCACTTGTGTTTCAGGTGAGATCGAGGAAGAGACTGAGTTGCAAAAGTTTACATTAAGAAGGTACTGTAGTTCATAGAAATCGAGTACTGTGTACTAAAATAACAAGATTCCCAATCCATACTCCAGTTCAAAGAACTCAAGTATGATGGAGTAAAGTAACCGATTCGGACTTGAGTTCTATGAACTCGAGTATGGTGGAGTAAAGTACCCAATCCAGACTCTTGTTTATGGAGCTCGGGTACTGTGTATCTAAAATAACACAGTACTTGAGTCCAAGGAACTCGAGTTTAATTAACAATGAAATCAAGCTTAAGACCATCGAGTTCCAGGTGACATTTTTAATGTGCAAAATTCTAGCTCAGCCACAGCTATGCTGGCAAACTCAATAGGAACTCGAGTTCATTGAACTCGAGTATTGTTTAAAACTTAATTTCATGAAGCTTGAGTGCTGAAAAAGTGGTAGATTGCTAAATATTTTTGAAACAATGGTAGATATCCACAAAGTTTCTAAAAACGTGGTATTTGGCTATTTTCACCTTGTAAGCATTACCCTTAATTAGAACCCACCAAAAAAAAAAAAAAAAAAAAAACTCTTAATCTCTCACTATCTTCTATCTCTTATCTCAAAAGAAAAAAATCTCTCACTCTCACTCTCTCAATCTCTCTCACATTGACCCATGAGACCTATGCCACCATCGGCCCTCCATCAGACCAATAATATATATATACATATATATATATATATATATATATATATATCTCAAACTCTCACTCTCTTAAACTCTCTTGTGCCAACTCATGAGACCCATGCCATCATCGACCCACCATGAGACCCACACCACTGTCAACCCACCAAGAACCCATGCCGCCACCGAACTATGCCTCTGAGCCACACTGCGAACCCACCATCAGCCACACGCCATCAAGCCTTTGTTTCTCTCATCTAGTAAGTTAGTTCATCTTCTTCTTTCTTATTCTTGTTTAATCTGGTTCTTTTTTGTTTTTATTTTTATTTATTTTTTTGTTTGTTTATTTTCATCTTTTTATTTTTGATAGGCTCACTTCATCTTGGGTACACAGATTGGTGTTTGGTGGCCGGATTGTTGGTAGGTGGCTTTGGATCAATGGTGGTTCAGTGTTTAGGTGGCTGTGAGTTGGTGTTTGGGTTTTTATACATTATTGTTTATGTGTTGGATTTTTGTAAATTGTTGGGCTTGTGTTTATGATAGCTCACTTAGTGCGTAAAACACTAGTGAATGTTCAGACCCACAATTACAAAATAACCAACACAAGCTTATATTCAAACAATATATGTGCGGAATGATAAATATAAGCTATACTCAAACATGCAAACTACTCTAGACCATAATTTAATCATAACATAGCAGTAATTAAAAGAAAAGAGTAAGGGATAGAGAGAAGCAAATGCCATATAACACCGGCACGTGTTATCGATCTTTGTTGTAAAGTTGGAATAAACAAATAAGCTAATTAAAAAAAAACTGTTTTAGTACATTTCGATTGATCGAAGCTTAGGCTCGATCAATCGAAAATCGTACCTGACGTTTTTTATTAGATTTTCCAACTTAGCCCTAAAGTGTTTTAATTGGTTTAGGTTTCTAATTTACCCTAGGTATATAAGTGAAACTCTAGCCACGTTTTTGTGTTGCTCATACTGCGGTTTATGTGAATCTCTTGTGAGATCTTTGAGGAGGTTTTCTTCACATAAACTTAGGGTTTTCAAGGATAAGAATTTTCTACACCTTGATGATCATTCCAGTTGTTGCCATTGAAGCTTAAAGAAAACACAAGCAGGTGTGCTTGTATTTGGGGGAGAATCCAAGAAAGAAGGAGTCTGTGGATTCGAAGCTTGCACGTGGTCGTGTCAGTAAGTTCTACTGGTGGCTAGCAATAAGAAGTCGAGTGTGGGGGCTTGTAAGTCTTATTGTATGAACTTCGATTCTTTTAAGATAGTGGATTCAAGTTTACCTTGAGGATAGCTAGGTTAAATTCTCCCCAGGTTTTTACTGGATTGGTTTCTAGAGTGATCATATCTTTGTGTTATTTATATTTCCGCTGCTTTACTTGATATAATTATTTGATTGTGTTAACCTAGATTTAATTAATTTGAATAAGTAACAACTTGGCTAAATTCTTAGGTTAACCCAATTGTGTTTTAAGGGGTCTAAAAACTAACAAGTGGTATTAGAGCGGGTAGCTCTTTTGTTTTTGATCCTTTGATCTTTGAGCTAATCCTTGACCCCGGTTGTCATGTAACACGGACACTCTCTGGTTATTCCTCCTCACTTTGATGGAAATAATTATGCTTATTGGAAAGTAAGGATGAAAGCATTCTTAAAATCCATTGATGAGAGAGTCTGGAACTCCATTGAATACAGATGGGAGAATCCCACTACTCCTGTTAGTGAGTGGCAAACTTCTCAAAAAGAAGCAGCTACATTTAATAGCAAGGCTATGAATGCTATCTTTAATGCTGTTTCTATGGAGGAATTTAAGAAAATCTCAAATGTTAAGATTACTCATACTGCTTGGAATATCCTCCAAACTGTGCATGAAGGCACAAAGGCTATCAAAATCAATAAATTGCAGCAATTAACTTCTAAATTTGAAAGCATTAGGATGTTTGATGATGAATCTTCTGATGAATTCTATGCTAAACAAAATGATATTGTTACTTCTGCTTATAACTTAGGTGAAATTTATGATCAACCTAAGATTGTTAGGAAGATTCTTAGATCCTTGACTGAGAATTTTAGACCCAAGGTGACTGCCATAAATGAAAGTAAGGATGTGGACTCCGTCCCTGTTAATGAACTTGTAGGATCTCTTCAATCTTATGAGTTGGACTTACCCAAGACTAGCAAATCCAAATCAATGGCTCTTAAGTCAGTTGATGATGTTGAGGTTGGTGGATTTGATAATGAGCTCTCTGCTACAAAGATTGCTTACCTTGCCAAGAACTTTAGAAACTTTCTCATAAATAACAATAGAAAGGCAAGAGGTGTGAACACTGTTGAACCTAGAAATTTTAGGAAGAATGATCCCATTAAGGTTAACAATATTAACAAACCTAGAGAAAAAGTAGGTTAATCTTCAAATAATTCTATGGGTCCTTAGTGTTTTGGATGTCAAGGGTATGGTCACATGAAATCTAAATGTCCTCATTACTTGAAGTCTAAGGGTAAGGCTATGGCTATAACCCTTAGTGATGGTGAAGTTTCTGATGATGAGTCAGAATGTGACGAGGATGGAAACTTCATTGCTTTCACAGCTACTACTGTAGTGAATGAAAGCATATTTGCTGAAGAGAACCCTTTTGATGGGGAACTCTCTGAAGATGCAAATCTTCAAGAGGCCTACAATAAACTTTGCAAAGTTGCTGCAAAGGATGCTATGAATGTTGAACTTGGCCTAAAGAAAATTGAATCTCTTGACCTTGATAAAAAGAATCTACTTGTTAAATTGTTTGATGCTAATGAACTTTTGAACAATGTGAAAACTGAGAACATGTTATTGCTTGATAAAGTGAAATCTTTGGAACTTGATTTATCTGTTGCTAGATCTGCTAGTTCTAAACTTGATTAACTGCTAAGTGTTCAAAAGTCTCCTTCTGACAAATCTGGTATAGGTTTTGTTGAAAGCATCTCTGTGTCTGCTCCCCATTCCACACACTTTGTTCTTTCATCTTCTTTTGAACCTTCTGTGAGTGAAGGTGTGAGTGAAACTGTCAAACCCCCTGTTAGTAAGGTTGTTAAACCCATAGAAGTTTCACCATCTAGGAAGATTAGGGTTGATCTGAAAGAGTCTAAACCTAAGGTGTCTACTCTTTCTAAAGACAAGATGCATGGTAAGCCTGCATGGGTGTGTCATTTTTGTGGGAAGTCTGGACACATTCGTCCAAACTGTTACAAGCTACAAGCTGCTAAGTGAGCAAACAAGCCAAAAGTGTCAGTGCCTCAAGCACAAGATCCTATAACACTTATTGGTGGATTGGTAAAGGCGCTCAACCTTTATTCCAATCTTGGAGTTGGAAATCACTCTAATGTGAATACAAACTCCAATGCTCGTGTTGCATCTAAAAATTTTTGGATGCAAAAGACTCAAACTAATTGAGTCTTTCTGACATGGTCTTTGTGCTTCATTGCTTTTCCTTTGTGATCATTGTTCTTTGTTTCTTGGTTTTTGTGTTTTTCTCTTTTGTCTCTAGGAGTTGCATTGCATTACATTCATGCATTTCATTCTAGGTCTTTTTTATTTAATATATATATATATATATATAAAGGGAAAGAAAGGAAGGAAAAAGGAAGCACATTATTGTTCTTGCACTATTCTCTTTGTTTTTGAAAACAAGGTTGGTCAATTTATATTCACATGACATGTTTGTTGTACTTTGTTTAGCCTTGATGAGCTTATTTATTGCACTTTACTAGTGGAAGCTTTGTAGAACATGTTGTGTGGAAAAGATGTTTATGGTGTTTATCACTTTGTCTTTATCTTGAAGTCACATGTTATTTGACTGTCGGATTTGATCCTTTTGAGAAAGGCATAAATAATCATCTCACCACTATGCACTGGCCAATCATGAATACCTTAGTGCATATCATAAGATTTTGTGCTCGAGAAAGTGTAGCCCATGCACAAAAAGATCATAAGGTGAAGCCTCGGTTTAAATGATAATTCTCTTACATTAAAAATTGGTGTGTACTATTAGGTTGAATGCCAAATCACTTAAAATAAAAATTGGTGTGTATATTATGAGGCAAATTTCAAGAAACTTACATGATTGCAAGCTTATGTTCTAGGAGATGTGAGAGTTATATGATGTAACTCTTTAGGTGATAGTCTCTTTTAAATTCTATGTGATGAATTTTGTAGACTTTGTGATTGATTTCTGTTCACATATCACCTCATCTCAGGCTTTTGCTAGTTGCACACACAACACAAGTTACTCTTTGCTAAACTTTGTACATGTAATTGTGTGTGCTTATGGTCTGACCAACCACGTTTGAAAAATACCTTGAGTTTTATGCAAAACTATTGTGTTGCTTTAAAAATGGGAGAGATTGTTTAAAATCTAAATTTTTGAAAATTGGGTTTAAAACTTGTGTTTTGGGAGAGCATTTCATCTCATACTCATGCATATTTTTTCTTAGATTCAATGCTTTGAGGTAAGATTTCAAAAAAAAAAAAATCATGTTTTTCTCTCAAAAACTATTTTTTCCAGAATTTCGATTGATCCAATCTAATTTTCGATCAATCGAAATCTTCCTTTAAAAATTCTGTGAGCCTCTACCTGGTTCGATTGATCGAACCTGTTTTTCAATCAATCGAACATCGTATTTCAGGTTTTTTAAAAACAGTTCTTTGATTGTTTCAAAACATCCTTTTCAAAAAGTTTTTCAACTTTTCTTCTCTCTCCGACTTGGCAAGGCAGCACTATGAATTTTTTGTCGTTTTCTTCCTCAATTTTTGCAAGGTTTTCCTCCCTCAAGGCCGGTAAGACCATTTTATCCCTCCTTTTGTTCATATTTTCATATTTTCATGCATTTAAAGGGTATTTTCGAACCTCCTTAGATTTGGGTTTTTTGTTGATTCAAGACTCTTTTTCTGAAATTGATCATTGGGTTTTGTTAGGATATTGTTATATTCATGATTGTTGTTGGTTAATTTGATCAATTTGGGGTTTTATGGAGAATTGAAAATTCTAGGGTTTATGTTGAATCCGATTTGAGGATTTTGTTCAATTGGGGTGAAATTGATGAAATTGACTTGTTGATTTGATGGAATTGATCATTCTAAACTGTTTTCTAACTTGTGTAATGATCAATTGGTCAATTTATTTTGAAAAATTAACAAGTGGTTTAAATTTTTTTTGGGGTTTTAGTTAGAAACTTAATGCTCAAGCCAATTTTGTGAGTTTGAACTTATTTTGAACATAATTTACTACCTTAGCTCATGCATCATGTCATTTAATCTGTTCATGCATCATATAGTTCTTCTTGTTCTATATTCTTTGTGCTAACTTGCAGTCTGCCCTTGGTTTTGTTTTTGTTTTTTTTTTTCCTATTTTTGCTGTGTGCTCTTATTCCTTATTCTCATGCCTAGGAAAACTAGAGCTAATAGGGTTCCCTCTACCCCTTCTGTGTCTCCTTCTAGGGTTCAGTTGTTTAGGAATGAGCGTGCGCGTGAGGTTTATAAGAAACTTAATAGTAAGCGTAAGATTTGGGTTGAGCGTTCTGTGATTCTAGATGACGTTGATCCAGCCATTAAGGCTAATCTTGAGTTTAGAGGTTGGTTGTCACTCTTAGAGATAGATCATCCACCCCCAACCGCTTTGATTAGAGAGTTCTTCTCTAACCTCTCATGTCACATCTATGATTCTAACACCATTGTTCGAAGTTGGATACGAGGTGTTAAGTTCACCATTACCCCTAGGGTAGTGGCTGAGGCTCTTGGGGTTCCGGTCGTTTGTGATCCTGTCTATCCCTATGATGAGTCACCTCCTATTTATAATGTCATGTCACACATCACTGGATCATCTATCCAGTGGGGTTTTGATCCTCAGATCACGTCTTCTACGCTTTCTGAGATCGCATATTTGTTTCTTAGAGTTGCGTGTCATTCCTTGTGGCCCATTTCTCATCTCCACACCATCCCTCTAGAGCGATATGTGTTTCTATATGCATTTATATCTGGTGCCTCTATCAGTTTTCCTCACTTGTTTCTTCGTTCCTTGAACGAAGTTCATAGGAGTTCTGCCATAGGACATGCGCTTATCTATCCTATTTTCATTCATAAGATTCTATTGTTTCTAGGTCTAACTGATTTTCCTTCTAGTGAGCCTGTCCATGTTGTTGGTCCCCTAGGTGCTACCTTTCTTCGACAGAGGGCTGCTCATTTGAGAGCTGATCCTTCAGTTTCTCGAGGTGCATCCTCTGGTAGTGTCCCCCCCCCCCCCCTCTTCTACAGGTGCTGCTGAGACTTCTGGTGGTGGTGCTGCTGCTACTGATGTTCCTCCACCAACTACTTCGGATGATTCCGACATTCGACGTACGTTGGATCATGTCTTGACCGTTCAGGCGGCTCAAGGACAGATTTTGGTGGACATTCTGGATGAGATTAGAGGATTGCGAGTAGATCTGGCACGGTTTCGGAGTTCTTCATCACCACCTCCTTTTGATGATGGATTTTGATTGCCCTTTGGCATTCCATCACAAAAAGGGGGAATGCATATGAGATGTTTTTGGCATACTTTGTACCTGTTTTTGTTTTTAGGGGGAGAGTTTATTTTAGATTGGTTGGAGCTTGTGGAGTTGTTTAGATTGTATCTAGGTGCTTCACTGTGTACTTTACCTTTTTGGCTCTTGCCACTTTGTTTTTACCTTGTTGGGTTATTCATGTTAGGGGGAGTATATTTTGTGTTTCTTGTTTCAAACTTCTTATTGATTTATGATTATGAGTTCTTCATCGTTAAATGTCTTTATTGTGTGTTGTTTGAAATCAAGATTTATATTTTTCTTTACTTGTATTTTTTCCACACATGCGGTTATGCATTTTGTTTAAGTATTTCAGGAAATATATAGGTTGATTCAATTAAGCTATTGTCTACTCTTGCAACTGATGGATAGTAGTTAGGATTGAATTTGTGTTTATGAGCTTTATTTTGTAAAGGGCTTTTACTTGTAAACTTTGAGCTATTTAAGTTGTCTTTTGTCACGGATTGCCAAAGGGGGAGTTTGTTAGGTTCTAAAGATGTAGGTTTTATGTATTTAGAATCCTAATTTGTATTGTTGGCAAACCATGATCAAAAAAATGTATTTAAGTTGTTTTAGAAGTGCTCAAAGTTGGTTCTTTGTTGTAAAGTTGGAATAAACAAATAAGCTAATTAAAAAAAATTGTTTTAGTACATTTCGATCGATCGAAGCTTAGGCTTGATCAATTGAAAATCGTACCTGACGTTTTTTATTAGATTTTTCAACTCAGCCCTAAAGTGTTTTAATTGGTTTAGGTTTCTAATTTACCCTAGGTATATAAGGGAAATCCTAGCCATGTTTTTGTGTTGCTTATATTGCGGTTTATGTGAATCTCTTGTGAGATCTTTGAGGAGGTTTCCTTCACATAAACTTAGGGTTTTCAAGGAGAAGAATTTTCTACACCTTGATGATTGTTCCAATTGCTGCCATTAAAGCTTAAAGAAAACACAAGCAGGTGTGCTTGTATTTGGTAGAGAATCCAAGAAAGAAGGAGTCCGTGGATTCGGAGCTTGCACGTGGTCGTGTCAGTAAGTTCTACCGGTGGGTAACAATACGAAGTCGAGCGTGGGGGCTTGTAAGCCTTATTGTATGAACTTCGATTCTTTCAAGATAGTGGATTCAAGTTTACCTTGAGGATAGCTAGGTTAAATACTCCCTAGGTTTTTACCTGTTTGGTTTCCTGGGTGATCATATCTTTGTGTTATTTATATTTCCGCTGCTTTACTTGATATGATTATTTAATTGTGTTAACCTAGATTTAATTAATTTGACTGAGTAACAACTTGGCTAAATTCCTAGGTTAATCCAATTGTGTTTTAAGGGGTCTAAAAACTAACACCTTCCATGGCTTGACAGTAACCTAGCACACTAACAATGGAGCCCCGGGTGAAGGAGTGAATTCGGCCACAAAATCAGTAAGTACCTGCCCTTTAATTGAATTCCTTGGCCTATAGCGTACATCAAATGTTCCCAGCCTTGCCCCTCATTTGGCTATCCTCCCAGTAAAATCCAACCTTCTCAACAGGGCTTGTAAAGGGTGCTTGGTCAGTACCCACATGGTGTGGGCTTGGAAATAGTGTGGATGTTTCCTTGTAGCATAAACTATGGCAAACACCATTTTCTCCAGAGGCAGGTACCACGTTTTTGCATCCACCAGGGTCTTGTTAAGATAATGTATGGACCTTTAGACCCCTTCATATTGTCTAATTAATACTGAGCTTAAGACATGGTCAAAGACTACCACATATATATACAGGTCTTCCTCAAGCTCTAGCCGGGTTAGTATAGGCGGGCCAGTCAGGTATGACTTCAAATCTTCAAAGGCCGCTTCACATTCCTCCATTCATCGGAAACCCTTCCACTTTTTCAATAACTGGTAGAACGGTGAGCATCGGTCTACAAATCTGGATACAAATCGGTTTAGGGCAGCAATCATACCAATGAGCTTCTGTACTTCCTTAAGGTTGCAAGGTGTTAAAGTCACTGTATCATAGTGATCTGGCCAGGGTTTCCCTCTATACCCCGAGTGGTTATCATATATCCTAGAAATTTGCCTGACCTTACCCCAAAGGAATACTTTTCAATGTTCAAGCGTAACTTATGCTGCCTTAGTATCTCGAACACTTCCTCTAAGTCCTACGTGTGCCCTACACTCTCCTTAGTTTTACTCACCATGTCATCTATATACACTTCGACAGATTTGTCGATCTGGTCTTTAAACATTAGGTAACCATTCGCTGATAAGTAGCCCCAGCATTCTTCAATCCGAAAGGCATCACCATGTAATGATAGTTCCCCTCAGGTGTAATGAAGGAAGTTTTGTCCTGATCCTCGGGAGCCAGAGCCATTTGATGATATCCCCAGAAGGCATCCAGAAAACTCATTATCTGGTGCCCGACTGTTATGTCTACCAACTGATCTATCATAGTCACTGAGAAAGGGTCCTTCGGACATGCCATTCTTTTTCTTCATGACCACCATATGAGCTAACCAATCTAGAAAGTAAACCTCTTTTATAGCCCTTGCTTGTTTTAACCTCTCCACCTCCTCATTGACAGCCTCAACGTGTGGTTTCCCAGCTCTCCTCGACCTTTGCTTCTTTGGTGGGACTAAGAGGTCCACATTTAGCCGATGCATAATATAGGTTGGGTCTACCCCAGGTATATCAAACGGGCTCTAGGCAATTACATCTAGATTCCGTGCCAACGTCAACAAAACTTCTACTTGATCTTCTGTCGACATTTTCTTCTCGACCCTAAAGTACCTATTAGCGTGTGGTAGAATTCTGATGTGGACTAACTCTTCCACATTGTCCAGTCCTACCGAACTCTTGGACATTTGTAATTGCTATAACGGCTCCCGATCGACCTGCTCCTTCTGCTTAATCTCATAATTTATCGTGGCCACCAAACACTACCTCGCAGGGCACTGCCCCTATGCTATAAATCTAGGGACGCCCGAGAATCACTGTGTAGGGTGAGTACGCATTAACCACTCTAAAGTTCACCTCCACTTCCCTACCTTCGGCCATTACCCTAAGCTTAATTTGCCCCTCAGGCATTACCACCTTTCCATCAAAACCCAATAAAAGGGTGTCATACCCGCTCAAATCCTCCGAATTCAATCCTAGCCCTTTATAAAGATTTGGGTACATAATCTCAGTCCCATTCCCTTGGTCCACCATAACCCCTTTTACTAAAATCCACCTATCATGCATGTTATCACTATCGTGTCATCATGTGGCTGGGGTGTCCCTTCGAAATCTACTTCATCAATCGCCTCGACTTCCAGAGCCTTGGCTTGCATCCTCCCCCCTTTGCTCAACCAAAAACTCCTTGAGATGCCCTGCCTTCGCTAGCTATTCCAAATGATCCTTGAATACACGACATTGCTCAGTTGTGTGGCCCTTTTCTCGACGATACGTGCAATATAAACTTTTGTTCCACCTTACTAGGTCACCACCCATCTTACCCGGCCAACGAAGTAAGGCTCATTTTTAATTCGTCAAGGATCTTGTAAACAAGCTCTTTAAAAGCCATATTAACTCCTTCGGCACATCCGCCCTAGTCCTCCACGGGGGCCCTCGACTCCCTCGTAGCCCTCAGTTGAATCCTATTGGGGCGGTACTCATTGCGATACTGTGAGATAACCGAGGCCTTACCCTTGCCCTGCAGGTGATCGTCCTCCAACCTTCTATTCTCCTTAATCCTTCTCATTAGTTAGTGCATTCCCTCGGGTGACCGCATTGTCAAGGAGTCCCTTAACTCAGAATTCTTGGGAAGACCTATCCGGAAAGTACTGGCAACAACCTGCTCATTACCACCGCCTATCTCATTATAGAGCTTCCAGTACCTGTTCATGTAAGATCGAAGGGTCTCCCCACTCCTCATCCTCATGGACAGCAAGGCATCTATGGGTTGTGGTACCTTGCTACATGTGATAAATCTAGCGCCAGACTGTTGGATCAGCTTCCTGAAACTCTTGAAGGAACCCTTCCTCAACTTGTTAAACCATCTCATAGCGGTCGGACCGAGACTCGACAGGAAAACCTTGCACATAAACCCATCATTATGTGAATAAAGCAACATCATATGTATATAGTGACTTACATGCTCAATCGGGTCAGTATTTCCATCATAAATGGTGAACGGTGGGCAAGTAAACCACCTCAGTATCTCAGTGCGTTCTATTTCCTCCAGAAAGGTGATCGAGCTGCCCTACTCAGCACTCAACTCATTGCATTGAGGGCCGCTTTATGATAACAATGCTGACCATGGCGGGCAGACTCACTACGTTACTCCTTTGTCATACGAGACCTTTCCCTTGACTGGTATGAGCCGCTTTCTTGGGATGACGCCCCCAGAATGTAATTAGGATTAAAGGATGATTTGTCTTGTTCCCTTCTTTAGTGCCGGCCCTCAGCTCGATTTTCGAGTCATTCACCTGCTTTCACCGGTTCTCTAGCTCCTTTTTGTGATCACCCTAACAAGAGTGCTTGGGAATGTATTACACCACTCTCTCCCCTTGCGAAGACCCTTCATCAGAATCTATCCTCATCTCATGCCCATCTTACATGTGCTACTGCTCCCTTCTCCTCTCACTCTCTAACCTTCGCTAGCCCCGAAATGAGGCCCTGTAGCGATTTCTTGCAACAGAACCTTCTCCAGCCTGTGAGCCTTTCATAATTTACTTACATTATCCCAACTCGAAGCCCCTAATACGAGTAACATCCCCGCAGATGGCGTCAATTGTGGGTCGCAAGAACTGCTTGAAGGAGCAAGTACTTGGACCCTTAACTTATTTGTTGATGGGCTTTACTCTAAATCTTACTTATGTGGCTCCAACTCAGGCCTGGTTGTACCCTTTCAAGTGCTAATCTCTCATAAATTCACTTCCTTCTTCCCTCTTTTCCCAATTTTTCCTTAATCCCTCATCTTACTCCCCTTTTTCCAACCCACCTAACAATGGCCTAGTTCCCCTTTTATATCCATAAGTGAGTGGGGTGACCATCATTTTTAATCCCAGTCACTCACTTATTCCCACATCTCCTAGAATCCCAAGTGATCCTTACAAAATCAGAGGATTCCCATGGAACTTGTTCCAGACGCTAGTTGAGGCTCGGTAGTGGATTCTTTTCACAATCTTTAGCTCTTTGTTACTGACCCTATTCAGACCAAATATAAGTTTTTTATGATTATTCCAGGTTCCCCTTGGGATGGATGGGGCAACACTCCCCGTGCTCGGCTAATGGTCGGGCCCAAAGTGAAGAACCCCAAGATGGTACTTCTGTCGTACCCCAGGCTCATCACACTTAGTGTACCTTGGGCCTTGTACTGGGCCTTACTTATATGGCTGGCTTAATCCTCCGGACTTGGTCCACCCATACTTGCTATTCTTCATAATCTGAAATTGGAGGGGTGAGTTGACAACTCAATAAGTAACCAAAGTTCTAACAATTAAGTTGGATCAAGCAAATAGATAAGTAAAATAGTAAATTGTACATAGATATAATATTTCACTCATAAAAATATATCATAGATTGATTAGAAAATAATCAGTTTTCCATATATCAAGAGCTATAATTTACAATAGGTTCCAAAAACATAAGAAGTTTCATGAGCTAAAAACAATTCAATAACTCAAATAAAAATTCATATTCTTAACAATCTTTTTTTACTATGGTCACACTATATCCCCATGAGTGGGCATTAGATTTAGATGAAACCAATTCTATGCTAATGTATATTCTCTATTAGCTGGGTACAGAAACATGATAGACTCGTAATGCTCTATATGAAACTAGTTTTAGTACCAATAAATAACCCTCATTTGTTGGGTATTAGGGTTAAGACATAGTTAGATTGTCCTAACCCTATATGAAACTATATATATAAATCATTGTTCAAACACATATATTTCATTCAAATGCATATATAAAATATATATACAGTAATGAAATATATTTATGATAATTCTTTATTTTTTACTTTAAATCAATGTAGCCAAAACAATTAAAATAAAATTGTAATAATTGTGAAACAATATTCAGCAAGTAAAATACAATAGTATAAGCAAAACAAAACTAATTAGGAAAAAGGTTACTTACATTACATGCTTATAAGAATTGAAAACTTCCCTTTAAATCTTTATATCCAATTGTACAATGTTTCCACCCCACCCTAAAGTGGTAAAGCTTGACAAATTCGATTTCTACTTCTTGAACGAATACAAAATCAAGTCCTTATTTTTTTTAGGCGAAAATGCATTTTTCGTTCCTAGGTTTTGCCCTGATTCCCATTTTGGTCCCTACATTTTATTTTTACCAATTTAGTCCCTATTTAGAAAAACACCATACATTTTAGTCTTTTCTTTCAGTGCCATAACGGCAAAATCCTAGCCACAAACAAAACTATTAAAGTAATAATAATAGATTTTATTTTAGCATTAAAAAATGCCACATCAGCATCTAAATTAGATAATAATAATTTATTAATTTTAACTAAATAAAAAAATTAAAAGCCTAATTAAAAACTAAAAATCACATAAATTGAGATCTAAGTGTGTCTTTGTTAGGTTCTAAAGACTTAGGTTTTTATGTATTTAGAACTCTAATTTGTATCGTTGGCAAACCATGATAAAAAAAATGTGTTTAGTTTGTTTTAGACTTGCTCAAAGTTGATTTATTAGTGTAAAGTTGGAATAAGTTATTACAGGAATTAAAAAACCAATTCAGCCTATTTCGATCGATCGAAGCTTAGGCTCGATCAATCAAAATTCGGGTCTGAACATTTTTTCTGTAGAATTCCAACTCAACCCTATTTTAATTAAAATGTTTTAGGTTTTCTAATTTGCCCTAGGTATAAAAGGCAAACCCTAGCCATGTTTTAGTGTTGCTCATATTGCGGTTTATATGAATCTCTTATGAGATCTTTAATGAGCTTTCCTTCATATAAACTTAGGGTTTTCAAGGAGAAGAAGTTTTTCTACACCTTGATGATCAATTCAGTTGCTACCATTGAAGCATAAAGAAACACAAGCGGGTGTGCTTGTATCTGGTGGTGAATCCAAGAAAGAAGGAGTCCGTGGATTCGGAGCTTACACGTGGTCGTGTCAATAAGTTCTACTGGTGGGTAGCAATAAGAAGTCGAGTGAGGGGGCTTGTCAGTCTTATTGTATGAACTTTGATTCTTTCAAGATAGTGGATTCAAGTTTACCTTGAGGATAGCTAGGTTAAATCATCCCAAGGTTTTTACCGGTTTGGTTTCTTGGGTGATCATATCTTGTGTCTTTTATATTTCCGCTGCTTTACATTATATGATTTTTTTATTGTGTTAACGTAGATTTAATTAATTTGACTAAGTAACAACTTGGCTAATTTCCTAGGTTAATCCAATTGTGGTTTTAAGGGGTCTAAAAACTGTCAAGTGGTGTCAGAGTGGGTATCTCTCTTATTGTTGATCTTTTGATCACTGAGCTGATCCTTGACCTCTGTTGTCATGGAACACGGAAACTCTCTGGTTATTCCTCCTCACATTGATCGAAATAATTATGCTTATTGGAAAGTAAGGATGAAAGCATTCCTGAAATTAATTGATGAGAGAGTCTAGAACTCCGTTGAATACAGATGGGAGAAGCCCACTATTTCTGTTAGTGAGTGGCAAACTTCTCAAAAAGAAGTAGTTGCGTTCAATAGCAAAGTTATGAATGCTATCTTTAACGCTATTTCTATGGAGGAATTTAAGAGAATCTCTAATGTTGAGATTGCTCATACTGCTTGGAATATCCTCCAGACTGTGCATGAAGGCACAAAGGCTGTCAAAATCAACAAATTGCAGCAATTAACTTCTAAATTTGAAAGCATTAGGATGTATGATGAATCTTTTGATGAATTCTATGCTAAACTTATTGATATTGTTAATTCTGCTTATAACTTGGGTGAAATCTATGATCAACCTAAAATTGTTAGGAAGATTCTTAGATCTTTAACTGAGAACTTTAGACCCAAGGTGACTGCCATAACTAAGAGCAAGGATGTGAACTCCATCCCTATTGATGAACTTGTAGGATCGCTTCAATCTTATGAGTTGGACCTACCCAAGACTAGCAAATCCAAATCAATGGCTTTTAAGTCAGTTGATAATGTTGAGGTTGGTGGATTTGATGATGAGCTCTCTGCTATAGAGATTGCTTACCTTGCCAAGAACTTTAGAAACTTTCTCAGGAATAATAATAGAAAGGCAAGAGGTACGAACACTTCTGAACCTAGAAATTTTAGGAAGAATGATCCCACTAAGGTTAACAATAATGATAAACCTAGAGAAAAAGTAGGTAAATCTTCAAATAATTCTATGGGTCCTCAGTGTTTTGGATGTCAAGGGTATGGTCAAATAAAATCTGAACGTCCTACTTACTTGAAGTGTAAGGGTAAGGCTATGGCTGTAACCCTTAGTGATGGTGAAGTATCTGATGATGGGTCAGAATGTGACAAGGATGGAAATTTCATTGCTTTCACTACTACTGCTGTAGTAAATGAAAGCAAATCTGCTGAAGAGAACCCTTCTGATGGGGAACTCTTTGAGGACGTAGATCTTCAAGAGGCCTACAATAAACTTTGCAAAGTTGCTGCAAAGGATGCTATGAATGTTGAACTTGGCCTGAAGAAAATTAAATCTTTTGAGCTTGATAAGAAGAATCAGCTTGTTAAATTGTTTGATGCTAATGAACTTTTGAACAATGTGAAAAATGAGAATATATTATTGCTTGATAAAGTTAAATCTTTGGAACTTGATTTATCTGTTGCTAGATTTGCTAGTTCTAAACTTGATCAACTGCTAAGTGTTCAAAAGTCTCCTTCTGACAAATCTGGATTAGGTTTTGTTGAAAGCATCTCTGTGTCTGCTCCTCATTCCACAAATTTTGTTCCTTCATCTTCTTCAAAACCTTCTGTGAGTGAGGTTGTGAGTGAAACTGTCAAACCCCCTGTGAGTGAGGTTGTCAAACCTATAGAAGTTTCACCATCTAGGAAGATTAGGGTTGATCTGAAAGAGTCTAAACTTAAGGAGTCTACCCTTTCTAAGGACAAGATGCATGGTAAGCCTACTTAAGTTTGTCATTTTTGTGGGAAGTCTGGACACATTCGTCCAAACTGTTACAAGATGCAAGTTGAAAAGAAAGCAAACAAACCAAAGGTGCCAATGCCTTAAGCACAAGATCCTATAGCTCTTATTGGTGAATTGGTAAAGGCGCTCAACCTTTATTCCAATCTTGGAGTTGGAAATCACTCTAATGTGAATACAAACTCCAATGCTCGTGGTGCATCTAAAAAGATTTGGATGCAAAAAACTTAATCTAACTGAGTCTTTCTGACTTGGTCCTTATGCTTCATTGCTTTACCCTTTGTAACCATTGTTCTTTGTTCTTTGGTTTTTGTGTTTTTCCTTTTTGTTTCTAGGATTTTTCATTGCATAACATTCATGCATTTCATTCTAGATATTTTTATTTTAAAAAAATAATTAAAAAAAAAGAGGGAAGTAGAAGGAAGCAAATTGTGTTTTTGTACTGTTCTCTTTGTTTTTGAAAATAGGGTTGGTCAATTTATCGTCACATGACATGTCTTTTTGTACTTTGTTTAGCGTCGATGAGCTTATTTATTTTTAGCGTTGATGACTAGTTGAAGATTTGTAGTGCATGTTGTGTGGGAAAGATGTTTATGGTGTTTATCACTTTGTCTTAATCTTGAAGTCACATGTTGGTTGACTGTCGGACTCAAACCTTTTGAGAAAGGCATAAATAACCATCTCACCACTGTTCGCTAGCCAATCATGAACACCTTAGTGCATATCATAAGATTTTGTGCTCGAGAAAATGTAGCACATGCACAAAAAGAATATAAGGTGAAGCCTCGGTTTAATTGCTAAATGCTTAAAATTGGTGTGTACTATTAGGCTTGATATCAAATCACATAATTAAAATTGGTGTGTATATTATGAAGCAAAATTCCAGAAACTTACATGATTACAAGCTTATGTTCTAGGAGATGTGGGAGTTATATGATGTAACTCTTTAGGTGATAGTCTTTTTTAAATTCTATGTGATGAATTTTGTAGACTTTGTGATTGATTGCTATACACATATCACCTCACATGTAACTCAAGTCTTTGTGCTAGTGCACACACTACACAAGTTAATCTTTGCTAAGCATTGTACATGTTATTGTGTGTGTCTTTTGGTCTGACTAACGAAGTTTGAAATTACTTTGAGTATTGTTTGGAAAAACATATTTTGTGGTTGAGTTTTTAAAGGGAGAATGGTTGAAAATCTTAATTTTGGGAAAACTGGGTTTAAAACTTGAGTTTTGGAATAGTATTTCATCTCATACTCATGCATTTTTATTTCTTATATTCAATGCTTTAAGGTGTGTTTTCAAAAATCAGGTTATTTTTTCAAAAAAATGTTTTTCTAGATTTTCGATTAATTGAAACTGTTTTCGATCAATCGAATATTGTGAATCAAGTTTTTTAAAAACGGATCTTGACTTTTACAAAAACATTTTTTCAAAATTTTTCTAAGTTTTCTCTCTCTCTCTGATTCAGACTTGGCTCCACCTTAGTTTTTTGTTGTTTTTTATCATTTTTTTTGCAAGGTTTCTCTCTCCACATTCCGGTAAGACCCTTTTACCCTTCTTTTTGTTTGTATTTTCACATTTCATGCATTTTTAATTTGGGGATTTTGAACCTATGCATATTTGGGGTTTTTGATGATTACGACCATATTTTCTAAAATTCATCATTGGGTTTTGTTCCTATAATATTTTTTAACATGATTTTTGTTGGAAAATTTGATCAATTTGGAGATTTGTGAAAAATCAAATTGAACCCGATTTGGGGATTTTGTTCAATTTGGTTTAATTTGTTGAAATTGGCTTGTTGAATTGATGTAATTGATCGTTATTTTGTGTAATCTGTCTTGTGTGATGATCAATTGGTCAATTTGTTACAAAATTTTCAAGTGGTTTCTCAAATTTTTGGGGTTTTGTTAGAAACTCTATGTTCAAGCCATTTTTGTCAAATTGACTTAATTTGAACTTAATTGCACTGCATTAGGACATGCATCATGATATTTACATTGTTCATGCATCATATAGTTTTTGTTCTATATCCTTTTGTGTTAACTTGCAGTCTGCCCTTGGTTTTGTTTTTTTTTTTTCTCTTTTTTTTTTCTCTTTGCTGTGTGTTTTGGTCCTTACCCTAGCACCATGCCTAGGAAAACTAGAGCTAATAGGATTCCCTCTACTCCTTTTGTGTCTCCCTCTAGGAGTCAGCTTTTTAAAAAGGACCGTTGTCGAGAGGCGTTTAAGAAACTGAACAGTAAGCGTAACATATGGGTTGAGCGTTCTGTGATTCTTGATGAGGTTGATCCGGCCATTAGGGCTAATTTAGAGTCTAGAGGTTGGTTGTCCTTGTTAGAGATAGACCATCCACCCCCGACCGCCCTAATTAGAGAGTTCTTCTCGAACCTCTCTTGTCACATCTATGATTCCAACACCCTTGTTAGGGGTTGGATACAAGGTGTTGAGTTCACCATTACCCCTAGGGTAATGGCTGAGGCTCTTGAGGTTCCGGTCGTTACAGAGCCTATCTATCCCTATGCTGAGGCCCCTCCTTTGGATGTCGTCATGTCATACATCACTGGGTCATCTATCCAATGGGGTTCTGATCCTCGGATCATGTCTTCTACACTTTCTGAGACTGCCTATCTTTTTCTTAAGGTAGCGTGTCATACTTTGTGGCCTATTTCTCATCTCCACACCATTACTCTGGAGCGATGTGTGTTTTTGTACGCTTTCATGTCTAGTGCGTCTATCAGTTTTCCTCATTTGTTTATTCATTCTTTGAATGAAGTTCATAGGAGTTCTGCCATAGGGCATGCACTTATTCATCATATTTTCATTCATAGGATTTTGTTATTCCTTGGTCTAACTGATTTTCCTTCTAGTGAACCTGTTCATGTATTTGCTCCCTTAGGCGCTACCTTTCTTAGACAGAGGGCTGCTCACTTGAGAGTTGATCTTTTGGGTCCTAAAGGTACATCTTCTGGTGATGTTCTCCCTCCTCCCTCTTCTACAGGTGCTGATGCTGTTGAGACGTCTGGTGCTGCTACTATTGATGCAGACATTCCTCCTCCGACTACTTCGGATGATTCAGACATTCGACATACGTTGGATCATGTCTTGACCGTTCAGGCGGCTCAAGGATAGATTTTGGTGGACATTCTTAATGAGATTCGTGGTTTGCGAGTGGATTTGGCACGGTTTCGACGTTCTTCACCACCACTTCCTTTTGATGATGGATTTTGATTGCCCTTTGGCATTCCGTCACAAAAAGGGGGAGTATATATTGAGAGCATTCTGTTTTTGTTTTCAGGGGGAGAGTTATTTTTTGGTTGGAGCTTGTGAAGTTGTTTAGATTGTATCTAGGTGCTTCACTTTGTACCTTTATTTCTTTTAGCTCTTGCACATTTGCTTTGTGTTGTTGGGATATTCATGATAGGGGGAGTATATTTGTTTTATATGTTTCCTGTTTCAAACTATTTATTGACTTATGTTTATGAGTTCTTCATTGATATATGTCTTTATTGTGTGTTGTTTGAAATCAAGATTTTATTTTATTTGCTTGTATTTTTTTCCACACATGTGGTTATGCTTTTTGTTTAAGTGTTTTAAGAAATATACAAGTTGATTCAATTGAGCTGCTGTCTTCTCTTGCAACTGATGGATAGTAGTTAGGATTGAATTTGTGTTTATGAACATTATTTTGTAAAGGGCTTTTATTTGTAAACTTTGAGCTACTAAGTTGTGTTTTGTCACGGATTGCCAAATGGGGAGTTTGTTAGGTTCTAAAGACTTAGGTTTTTATGTATTTAGAACTCTAATTTGTATTGTCGGCAAACCATGATGAAAACAATGTGTTTAGTTTGTTTTAGATTTGCTCAAAGTTGATTTATTAATGTAAAGTTGGAATAAGTTATTGTAGGAATTAAAAAACCAATTCAGCCTATTTGATAAATCGAAGCTTAGGCTAGATCAATCGAAATTCGAGTCTAAACGTTTTTTCTGAAGAATTCCAACTTAGCCCTATTTTAATTAAAATGTTTTGGGTTTTCTAATTTGCCCTAGGTATAAAAGGCAAACCCTAACCACGTCTTAGTGTTGCTTATATTGTGGTTTATGTGAATCTCTTGTGAGATCTTTGAGGAGCTTTCCTTCACATAAACTTAGGGTTTTCAAGGAGAAGAAGTTTTTCTACACCTTGATGATCAATTCAATTGTTGCCATTGAAGCATAAAGAAACACAAGCGGGTGTGCTTGTATCTGGTGGTGAATCCAAGAAAGAAGGAGTCCGTGGATTCGGAGCTTGTACGTGGTCGTGTCAGTAAGTTCTACTAGTGGGTAGCAATAAGAAGTCAAGCGTGGGGGCTTGTAAGTCTTATTGTATGAACTTCAATTCTTTCAAGATAGTGGATTCAAGTTTACCTTGAGGATAGCTAGGTTAAATCCTCCTCAGGTTTTTACTGGTTGGGTGATCATATCTTGTGTCTTTTATATTTCCGCTGCTTTACATTATACGATTGTTTGATTGTGTTAACCTAGATTTAATTAATTTGACTAAGTAACAACTTGGCTAATTTCCTAGGTTAATCCAATTGTGGTTTTAAGGGGTCTAAAAACTGTCAGTCTTAAATAAGAACAACAAGAACACAAACCCATAAATTTATAAATATAAAAAAAAAAAAAAAAACCCAACAAATAGCCGTTCAACACCGAATTTTCCAGAAAAGAGCGAATCACATTTCAATAAATGAAGCAATCAAATCAAATAATTTTTTAAAAAAATTACAAACCCAATCAAAGGTGGAGTGATAGCCACTATGATTGACAATGCCATAGTGATAGACAACTCATTGAAAAAGAAAAAAAAACTTGGCTTTTGGGTACTAGTGACTGGTGATAGAAGAAGAAAGGAGCAAAACGAAAAAAAAGCAAGGAGGAAGAAAATGGTAAACGCAGATGAGGAAGAAGAAGAAAAGCTAAAAGGTTTGTGCTTTTCATTTCATTTTATGTGGATCTACTGATTTAGTGTGTTTTAGGATTGCAATTTCAAATTTGGGGTTGAGAAGAGGAGATAAAAGGACAGAGAAAATGGCACAAAGTGGCAAAACAACTCAAGATGAACTGATGAAGTGGTTTAAGTTTTCTTAGGGAAGAAGAACAAGAAAAGGAATGAAGATTTTAGGTGTGGCCTATTATGGGTCTTTGATGATTTTGTTGGGTTTGAGAAAATGGGGGCTTTGGGATTTATGAATTTGTATTTGAGCTAAATTTTTTGGTTTTTTTTTTTTTTTTTTTTTTTGTGTGTTTGTTTCCCAAGAAAATTTATAGGTTTATGGGTTTGTTGGAGATTTGTTTGTTTATTGGATTTATGGGTTTGATTTGCTGGAGAATTCGATGCTGTATGGTTGATTAGTTGGTTTTATTTATTTATTTATTTTTTTTCTAAATTTCTGGGTTTGTGTTCTTAAATTTGAGTTTGTGTCCTTAAATTTGATTGCTTCATTTATTGAAATGTGATTCGGTCCCTTCTAGTGAATTCGGTGTTGAATGGCTATTTGTTGGTTTTTTATTTTATTTTATTTTATTTTAAATTTATGGGTGTGTGTTCTTCAATCCGGGTTTGTATTCTTATTGTTCTTGTTCAAGACACACTTAGATCTTAATTCATATAATTTTTGGTTTTTAATTCTGTTTTTGATTTTTTTATTTAGTTGAAATTAATAAATTAACTTTTTTAATTTATATACTAATGTGGCATTTTTTAATGCCAAAATAAAAATTTTTATTACTATTTTAATAGTTTCGTTTGCCACCTAGGATTTTGCTGTTAGAGCACTGACGAAAAGGACTAAAATGGATGATGTTTTTCTCAATAGGAACTAATATGGTAAAAATAAAATATATAGACCAAAATGGGAATCATGAAAAAACATAGGGACAAAAAAAGCATTTCTGCATTTTTATTTTATTTTATTTTATTAAATATAAACCATGTAAATTTGTTTTTACGGTGGCTAGGGTTTTTGACATAAGGTATACATATATATATATATATATATATATTGCTAACCACAATATCAAAATTTACTAAGCTGCCCCTAAAATAAAATATAATAAAAAAAATCTCATTTTTATTTATTTATTTATTTATTTGAACCGGCCAAGTATCAAAAAATGTTTGTGAATTTGATCGAACACGTTACAGGAATATATCTAGATAAAAAAGAAGGAAAAAAAAATTCAAACTTTAAAATTCACGTGTTTTACTATATTTCCCTTTTAAAAAAAATGCTTTACTTTATGCTCTAACAAATTAGAAAAAAAGCTTGACACATATCATATTTGAATTATTCATGAAGTATAAAATAAAACATTCAAGATGAGATAAAATTTAGCAGGAAAAAAAAAAATGAGATAAAATTATTTTACTGAAAACATTTCATTTTGTAAGGATTTGTTTTTAAGCAGACGTGTAAAATTATGAGATCACATCAAAACACATAAAAAAAAAAAAATAGCGATGATAAAATTACGAGAGAATTTTGATCCATTTTGAACTTAGAGGTCAGGAAAATAAGGATTGGTTTAGAAACTAAATAGTCTAGACATAAGGCACACACTGACACTGTGCCTATCAAAATACATACTCAAGTTGTCAATTAAAAGAAAGAGTTAACATCATAAGTTTTCTATATCAAGGGAGTCCATAACTTATACAATAAACGGTGGGCCTTGATTTTTCAAAGATTGGAAAATGTGTAGTATTATTCACCTGATTTTTCAAACAGTTGAAAACGTTGAGGACTACTGTAGGGCCCCTTAATTACGGTTGATAGAATTTTTGCAGCGACTCTTGTCTCCTCCTTGAATAGTTGAATGTATACCAAGACCAGAACCTGCTCGTAAAGACTAGAGGCCAATCTCAGCGTCGGCAGTATAATTGTATAAATATAATGATGAGATGTTTTACATTTTTTTTAATATATTTTATGTAAGTATTTACTATGATCGATGAATACTACTCTTTCAACCATCCAGTCGGCCACTATTTCCCTGGATGCTCGATGATTTTTTATTTTATTTTATATAGAATTAAGAAATTTAAAATAACATATTAAGTGTAACCAATCAAATTCATAGTCACAAGTCACCTAATAATGAATTTTTATGTTTTAATAGAAATAGCTAAGGAGGAAAAAGTCCCAACGGTGGGAACAAAATTAGCAGTTGTAACACATAGACGAATAACACATAGACGCATATATATATATATATATATATAGATATAAGTAAGCTTCCTCGCATGCATGGCTGCTGTCTTATGTACACTGATGCGGATGCACTAACCATTCGATAACGTTAGAAACAATGTGGAGAATTGATGAGTTTTAGATATAGTGTTTAATATTCTTCCACCAGGTGCAGAGAATCATAATATTGAATGGGTCAAGAATCATCAAGATGGACTACAGCAATTCCCAAAATTTTCTTATTGTCTGTTCTGGAAGAATTAAGCACAAGAAATATTTGTCCTTCTGGAACGAAGGTCCTTTTACACTCGCGATAGAAAGATCAGAAAACTCGCGTGGTGAGACTTTAACACAGTTCACGTAATGGAACGGGAATACCCCCAGGCAGATAATTAATGCACATGTTAGCAGTTTTGACAATAAAATAAAATAAAATAAAAAAATAAAGACCAATAATAAGGATTTTCATTAAGTTATAATGATGTTTGATTTGGAAGAAGTTTAACTCAAAATCGGTTTAGAGTTATCTTCCTCTGACCTACTATGTGACGATTGATAAAGAGATCACCTATATTTAATTTTGATCGCGCATGAATTTTATAATAAATCATGTAATTTATGTAAATAATCCTTATAACTAAACTTATAAATTATTATATGGTAGATCAAAGAAAATAGCTTCAAAAATTTGGAGCTATACTTTGTCTTTTTTTACTCTGTGTCAAGTGTCATTTTGATCAGCTTCATTTTTCTTATTTTGGAGGAAAAAAAAAAAAAAAAAAAAAAACAAAACAAAACAAAAGTGGTAGGACTTATTAGTATGAGGTATACAATAAGAGAATAGTATAGAAAAAGGAGCCAAAAGAAAGGAGTATGGTCTATCCATAGATTCATATTTTGCAGCGAAAGGAGACAAAGTTTGACAATCTTTTTTTCTCCTGAAGAATAAGTGACACCCTTCCCAGCACGCGGCCTCATGCACGAGTTTATGTCATAGGAAGCTTCATCCCTCATGCAAGCATGTATATATGGAGAAACTTCCTAGCACCAACTCCATTGCAATCCAAGAGCTACATCATGTCATCATTCCAGGATTATATTTAGCACCTCCAAATCACATATTTAAACCTAATTTAAGTTACAAGGCAGTGATAATTGAAAGTTCTCTACACCATTGAATCTTTCAATTTTTGTTTTTTATAATTTAGTACATTTATCCAATTTATTCTAATTAGATTTTACTCCAAAAATTGTAAACAGTTTTGAATACTACTTAATTTACTGTCTAAATGGGGAAAAATGTATCTGAAACCGTAGCTAATACAAAATCGTTTTCAATTAGCAATTGAATCGGAAGTGATCTAACTAAATAACCAATACTACTACTTTTATTTTATTTTTTATTTTTTATTTTTATAAATCAATAGTTGTGAGAGGAGGGATTAAAACTCTGAATATCTCCATTGAAAATGCTAGAAAATGCTAGCAAATTGAGCTATAAGGCTCTTGATAATACCACCTACTTTTATTGAATCAAATAACACTTTTTTCTTCTTCTTTTTTTTTTTCTAATAAACAGATATGTAAATATGTATTATACATGATTTTTTTTTTAAATAATAATTTATTCATGGAAAAAGTTTTCTTCCATGACGGCTTGGAGAAATTTTCACTAAAAATATTAAATATGTTATATAACTAAAAATATACACGAATGATCTTATCAATTGTCACATAGTAAGTTTGAAAAAATTTCTTCCAAACCAGTTTGAAGGTAAATTTTTTCTTATGTATATCTTGTCACCTAAATGAGATTACTCAAATTCACTTACATAAATAGAAATAAGCATTGCCAAGTGTAGAACCAAAAAAAAAAAAAAAAACAGTGTGTGTTTTGTGTAAAATGATACTTGTGTAACTTAGATGGCCATTGAAACAAAAAATATAAGTGTGTTTTGTGTGAAAAAGAAAAAAAGAAAAAAAATACAAAAACAGTGTGTGTTTTGTGTACACTGATACTTGTGTACCTTGGATGGCCATTGAAACAAAATTTTCTAAACTTTGTATCTTTTGTAGATTAAATGAGAATCTCTATGCACAACTAAGCAAGTGAGTTTTGTGGCTCTTTGTTTGTGATGAGTAAGATTAAGTTGTCTCTTGTACTTAACACTCATATCAATCTTTTTCACGGGAAGAACTAGAAAATCCAAAGAGAAAGGCATAAATAACCATCTTACTACTGTTGCCCACCAATCATAATATGACACATGTATGCCATCATATACATTGAACTAGAATCTAGCACGTATCTATGCACAACTAAGCAAGTGAGTTTTGTGGCTCTTTGTTTGTGATGAGTAAGATTAAGTTGTTTCTTGTACTTAACACTCATATCACTCTTTTTCACGAGAAGAACTAGAAAATCCAAAGAGAAAGGCATAAATAACCATCTTACTACTGTTGCCCACCAATCATAATATGACACCTGTATGCCATCATATACATTGAACTAGAATCTAGCACGTATCTATGAATAAGATAACTGGAAGGTCTCTTTCTGTAGAGAATCTAGAGAGAATATGTCAATCTCCCACTTGGGCGGTGTTACTTCTATCACTTTTATCATAGTTGTAAAAATCGCATGCAATGTTTTCATTTGATTAGATTTGTTGACCTTAGTGTACTCCAACTTGAAAAGTTGTTCAATCAGGCTTGAAGACCATAACCACTACATTAAAAGTCACCTATAATTGGTTCCTCAATCCAACTCTCTAAAGAGAATATGTCAATCTCCCATGCAACATGACTCCAAAGCCACACACATTATGGATTAATATCACCCATCACTTTTATCATAGTTGTAAAAATCGCATGCAATGTTTTCATTTGATTACATTGGTTGTCCTTAGTGTACTCCAATTTGAAAAGTTGTTCAATCAGGCTTAAAGTCGATAACCATTAACCACTACATTAATAGTCACCTGTGAATTTTCAAATATTGGACATGTAATCCCCAATTTTTCAACGATTTGAATACATTATGAGCCCTTACTAAAATAATAAAAATTTTAAAAAAAGTTATGGGCAATGTTATGTACACAAAAAAAATTTGACAGTATTGTTGATATCAATTGATGTAACGAGCTTGTATTGATTCTCATACAAGCATACTACTAATATCATTTTTTTTACTTATCATTAACAATTTACCACCTTAGCATATATCAATTTTTTTAATAAATATTTTGTATATATAGACGTTCCCAAACATTATAGACGTGCACGTGCTCACTCAATTACCAATGATGGGATTTTTGTGTCGATAGATTTTGTTTCCCTGGTGGGGCCTGTGGTCGATCTTCCAACAAGTATGGGTATTACTCTTAGATCAAGAAAAAGATATCCGGGGTTGCTTATTGGATGTATGGTCGGGGTTGCTGATAGCATAGCCATAGCCATGGTTCGGTATCTAGTAGCATTTAAACCCTACCAATTTTTTAAAAGATTTCAATTGAACTCTTAGATTAATTTTCCTAACATCATCATTGATAATTTGATATAAAACAATGTAATTTTAATTCAAGCCATGAGTTTTCCATGTTTGAAAGACTTTTTTTATCAAAATCTATAGAGGCTTAAAAAGTAAACAAAAAATTAGCCTATTTTCCATTAAAACAAACGGTATTTATATTGCCCTATGTTTTCATTTGCATTGATAGAGGAATTCTGGTGATGAGTTTTGTTGTTGACAAAAAGAGATACTTGGATAACTAGTTTGAACAATTCAAAAACTGTGAAATATGAACACTTTAGATTTTGTGATTAAGGTTGTGTCTATTTTCATTAATGATTTTGAGAAGTTCAACAACATAGCGAGAGCTGTGTGAGTAGTTGTTATCCATCTGGTTAAATTTGTAACAAGTTTGCTTATTGATTTATTTTTTGTTTATGGGTAAAAGAAAATACTCCACTAATAGAATAAATATTTACTTTTTTTTTTTAATTTTTATAAATAAGGTTGAGCATGCTGATCCCTTATTTGTAATAAAAAAATTAGAAAAAAGAAATAAATATGAATTTTTTTTTTTGTATTTTCCCTTTTTTTGGTTTTTCTTTTGTAATAAAATTAAAGTTTTATGTTAGTAGTAATGTCACGGGAATTATGTTTTCTTTTTTAAACAAAATTTTTTACTTTCATTCATTTTCAAGTTGTTACATATAGCCCTATCAAAAAAAAAAAAAAAAAAAAAAGTTGTTACATATAGCAAAATAAATATTTTTTTAATTTTTATTTAATTATTCCGTGGGATGTCGGTTAGCAATTAGTTTATATATATATATATATATATATATATTTCAAATAAAAGAAAAAGATAGGATGGCCATATTTCGGTATCTAGTAGCATTTATTTTTACACGTGCGAGTGCATATCTAAGCTCAGCGTGTTCATGTCCAACACGTATCAGATACACTAAAGACAATTTTGCTTATGTGTTCTCATTTTGTAGAAAGATTTTCTTTTTATTATTATTATTATTAAACTAGTCGCTAACCCATGTTATGTACGGGAACCTACCTATTTGTGAGGTACACTAAAATAATTTTATAAAATCTTAAATTAATTAAGAAACTACACCATTGCATGATTTGCTCTTGTATAACTTCAATTTGTATTACAATTTGATGAAGAAGCCATTGCTTGAATGTGTAGGGTGTTTTTGTCTTTTAGCAATCAACATTTTTCAAGTTTTGTGTAGGTCCGGGTGGAAAATGCATGGGCCCCACATAAAAATTTTCTTTCCCCACTCCTAACCAAACAACACACAAATCCATTTTCTCTCCTATTTTCTCTCCAAAGTTTTTCATCCATCCTATTTCACCTCCAAACAAACACACTCTCAGTATCAAGGTTCGTGTCCATGATCCATAGAATATGATTATTAACTTACATAATTTGTTGGTGTAGGAGATCCATGCATGTAAAGTACGTGAAGTCGAAGAGCTGAAAGAAAAGGTAAGAGAGGAGCTCTTAGCCTCTACTAGTCATCTTTCACAGCAATTGGGCTTAATTGATGCACTCTAGCACCTAGGTGTGGCTTACCACTTTGAAAGAGACACTACAACAAAATGTATTTTTAGTGACGAAAATTAGTGAGGAAATATTTTTCGTCACTAAAAATACAGCTTTAGTGATGAAATATGAATTTCGTCACTAATAATGAAAAAAATTATAATATTTAGCGACGAAAAATAAATTTCGTCGCTATTGTGATCTGAAAAATGAGCGCCAATGGAGGGAAACTTTGGCGCTAGCTTGATTAATCTATAGTGATGAAATTTTTCGTCGTTAAAAGTTGAAACTTTTAGTGACGAAATATTTCGTCACTGTAGGTATTGATGTGGATAGTTTTAGTGATGAAAATACTTTCGTCGCTATAAGTAAGAATTAGTAACGAAAAATAATCGTCACTAAAAATAATAATAATTTTGCACTTATATGTTTTTAGCGACGAAATCACATTTCGTCACTAAAAGTATGCTTTAGTGACAAAATATGAATTTCGTCACTAAAAATAATAATAGTTTTACACTTATATGTTTTTAGCGACGAAATCACATTTCGTCACTAAAAGTATTCTTTAGTGACAAAATATGAATTTCGTCTCTAAATTTTAACAAAACTTGGGTTTTTTAGTGATGAAACAGACATTCGTCACTAAAAAACATTAAAATACCTTTTGCGACAACGAAATGAGCATTAGCAACGGAAATATTGTGTCGCTAAAGACCTCTATATAAATATCCTTTTAGTTCACATACCCCTCATTTCATTTCAGTCCTAAATTCTAAACACCAAACACAAACAGCACGCCGTGTCTTCATTGTCACCTGAAGAAGCCAACCGACGCCGAAGCAAGTGCCACCAAAGCCAACCGATGCCAAAGCCTTTCAACGCCGAAGCCAACCGTCGCCGATAAACGAACCGTCACCGAGAAGCGAACCATCGCTGTTAAGAGAAGAGAACCGTCGCCGATTTGTTCATTTCATCGCCAATTTCATATCATTCCATCATCGATTTGAGAGCATTTCATCAATGATGAGCATTTGTCGCCATTAAGAGAAGAGAAGCGAACCGTCGCCGTTAAGAGAAGAGAACCGTCGCCGATAACCCATAAAAAGCCCAAACATCGCCGATTTGTTCATTTCATCGCCGATTTCAGATCATTCCATCGCCGATTGAGCATTCCGTCGCCGATTTGAGAGCATTCCATCACCGATGAGCATTCCGTCGCCGATTTGAGAGCATTCCGTCGCCGATTTGAGAGCATTCCGTCACCGATGAGCATTCCGTCACCTATTTGAGCATACCGTAGCTGCTTATTGTACGTCACTCACCCTTTTTCTACTTATTTCTCCATCTCCATCTCCTTTTCCCATTTCTCTGCTCCATTTGTCTCTCTCTACTTCATTGGTAAATACTGTGAATTTGTAATGTGAAAGGCTTTAATTTTAATGGGTTTTGCTTATTTGGGCTGTTTTTATTTTAATGTGAAAGACTCCATTTGTCTCTCTCTACTGGGTTTAAAACAAAGGTTGAGTTTCTATTTTTGGTATTGTTTCGTTTGTTTGTTTTTATTTCAACATTTTTTTTTTTCATTTAAATGCATTTTATGAGCAGCCAAACAGAGACTATCTGAATGGCTATGGTTATCTTTATTTGTTTGTAAATAAGAATTCATTAGCAAATCGTGTTCGGCACTTGCTTCAGCGTTATGCATGTTGAAATTTTTTTAATGTTTGAGCTGTACTGACTGGTTTCTTCTTCTTTTTTTCATTTTATAGGAAATGCCTTTCTGATAGGAACCTTTTGTAAGTCAAATTAATGCTTAATACTTTAGTAAAGGACATAGTGACATAATTAAATTGTGTGGACTTTGTTGATATTATTAGTATTGTTGGCTATATGGGTTTGGTGAATAGGAGACCCATCAATTGAATTTTCTTTGCATATAGTTTGTAAAGGCTTTTTATTTTTAGTATTGGTGACAAGGTTTTTGGTTGAATGTGATGACAAGGTTAGTGATTGTTTGGGTTGCTGTGGGGGAATAGAAAGAGGCTTAGATCTGTGAAAATCAAAGACTAAAGCTTAGCCAACAAATCAGACTTGTACGCTTAGCTTGATCATAGTAAGTAAACTCTATTTAAATACCTATAAAGCTTTATACTGTTTAAATACATATTGTGAGTGTTTTTCAATTCTTGCAAATGTGAATGAATATTGTTAATTAGATGTGATGAATACTACTTTATTCGATTTCAATACTTGTAAGCATTATGCATTCATGAATGTGATAGAAGCGCGAGCTAAGGAGCAAGAGGCACGAGCTAAGCAAGAAGAGGTCCAAAAGATTATTCTTAATTTTTTTAGGAGCAAAGATTATGATGACGCTTTTACCTATGGGGGTGGTTCATCTTCAAGTTAAATCACTTATTGGTTAGTACTTTATCTTTAAGTTAAAACTCTTCATTTTTTTATGTATCATTTGAAACTAATTGTATTATATTACACTTGAAAATTTATAATGTCTATGTTTTTATATTTGTCTAGAACTAATTGTCGACTAAATTGGCACATATAAACTTATGATCCAAGTTGGTCTGAACACATGTAGTGTAGAATTGTGACTGAGAAGGACTATAAGTGGTAAAAGTATCAACACATGCTATAATACAAAGGACTTATAGAACCCACTAATATTGGGCTGCTGAACACTTAACAAGTCAACAGAATAGGACACATGCACTAGAATCTATTCAAAGTATATTCAGCTAGAAGCAAGATGTAAAGGTCTACTTTTTACAAAATTTCACAGGACACATTCTTCATGCTTCCCTCACTCACAGCTATGACCTTTCAACTATGCAAAGTAAATAAAAAATTAGTGTTTACAAAACATATTAAGATGCAAAACTTTTGTATTTGAAGAGATGCATTGTGCTTAATGAATTTGAGACTTGAGTACTACAATATATATGAGATCCTTGACAAGGAAAAGATTTACAATGAACCAAATATTTTAAGCTCGGGTTGTTTTACATATTTGTATTCTTTGACAGAAATTTAAGTTAGGGTCACAAAAGAAGCAAAAAGTTTCTTTCTTAAATTCCTTTGTATCTTACTCTACATACTTCCCATATATGTCTATATGTATATGCCCAAATGCTATGGTTTAGCAATATGCTACATTGATTTAGTTAGTTGAGTGGGCCAAGTTAGAAGATAATATGGCCAATTGCAAAGCATTCATCAAAACTTTTTTTTTTTTTTTTTGATAGGTGCATAACATTTATCAAAACATGGGTTCCTTTGATGCTGTAGTCATCATAGTAGTGCTCAAATACATTTCTATGGTGTGATTGCTATTCCAAACCAACTCGACATTGAAGGACATAGCTCCACAAATCATGGCTAACCCCTGCCTCTATGTCCTGCAATGAACTGTAGGTTTTGGGAGCCAGAATTGACAATTAGGAACTATACAATATGCATATGATTTTTAATGCCTGTGACCTTTTGCCACCGGCTCTCTCTATGTATTATTATGCCAAAAATCGTGGCTCAACCCTACATGATATGTGATATGTATTACTAGGACATGAACTTTACTTGGTCATAGCTCTATTGAATAAGATCCTATGGCATGATGTTTATATTTTTTTTGGGCAGATTGTTTTGAGATAATGAAGGCTTTGAAACTAATTGTATTATATTACACTTGGCGATTTTAATGTAGTAGTGTTTTTATATTTGTGCAGATTTCTTATTGGTGGCTTTAGGGGATTTACTTTTGGCATTATTTGAAGACATATGAGGACATCTTCCGTTGGATCTAATTATATTATGCAACATTTTTTGTAATGTTATAAAACATCTTAAGTTATTGTATGTGTTGCAAACAATTATTGTATGGAAGAAGTTTGAATTGGATACTTGTTTTAATTTTAACTTGTGGAATGTATGGATCGATTTTTTATAAATGTGTTGTTGAAATAAATGTATTAATCAAATGTGAGGTTTTAATAATATAATGACAGGTTACAGGTTAATATCAACGTTATGAAAATAATAAAAATAGAAAATAAGTTTTAGTGACGAATTTTTTCGTCACAAATATAGCAACAAAAAATTGTTTTAGTGACGAAATATTTTGTCACTAAATTTTGTAAGAAATGGTTTTAGTGACGAAAATTTTCGTCACTATATGTGCTTGGATTTTCTTAAAAATAGTTTTAGTGACGAATTTTTTCGTCACTAAATATGATTTAATAAACTGAAATGGTTTTAGTGACGAAATATTTTCGTCACTGAATACTGTTTCTAGCGAGGAAAACATTTAGCGATGAAACGTTTTCGTCGCTAAAAGTTTTTTTCTTTTTTAAATAAATTAAACTTTTAGTGACGAAATTTTTCGTCGCCAGGACTTTTAGCGACGAGGCAACAATGACGAAACGAATTTCGTCACTAAAGGTTCTTAGTGACGAAAAACTAGACTTTTAGTGACGAATTTTTTCGTCACTAAAAATACATTTTGTTGTAGTGAGAAATCGAAGAAGCTCTAGAACATATATATGCTACCTATAATGGCAGTAATAATGTTGAAGATGATGATAACTACAATGTTGCCCTTTGTTTTCGACTACTTTGTCAACAAGAATTTAATGTTTCGTGTGGTGAGCCCTAAGAGGGATTTTTTTTTTTTGGCAGATATGCCTAACATTAGCAAAGAGATGCTTTATACATGTAATAGCGTTATTATACACTATAATGCATGTTTTGATTCTTTAGTGTCTTACTTTCGGATTTTAAACAGATGCTTTTAACAAGTTCAAAGACAAAGATGGTCAATTCAAGAAAAGCCTAGCCAGTAACGTTAAATACATACTAGCCTTTTATGAAGCTACACATTTGAGGGTGCATGGAGAAGGAATCCTTGATAAGGCCCTTCAGTTTACCACCACTCACCTCAAATCCACAGTATCTGCAATATGCAAACCGTTGGCAGAACAAGTAACTAGTGCCCTAAAGCAGCCCTTGCACAAGAGCATACCACGGCTAGAGGCTCGACGATACATTTCTGTCTATGAACAGGATGCTTCACATAACAAAGATTTTCTCATGCTTGCAAAATTAGATTTTGACATGGTGCAGTCATTGCACAAGGAGGAACTTAGCTATATTACTAGGTACTTAGTTCTAAAACTATACACCAAAATGACATAAGTACATATATTTATATGGTTATTTAATCTACAATAAAAAGATATTGAGTAAGGAAGAGCCAAGATCATCTAAAGGGAGCTATATAATGTAAGAGACCTTCCAGGAAGAGGGGATCGAAAATTTTGTGGATAAAACATTGTAGTAACAAGAACTGAAATTGTATCCAAGTTTAAAATAAATATACATAAAGACCACTCTCTTCGAATTTTGTCAAGGAAGATTTTCTTTGTACAGAGCTTGTCTTCCTTTACTTTCATACTATCTTTGATTCACTATGCGTGTTGTTTGATCCAATGAAGCCTAGATTTTACGCCCACTCAATACAAATTTATTGTATCGGGCTCTTTGGGCCTTAACCCATTCATCTTTTGGGCTTAGGAACCAAATCCCGCCCTTACATAAACTAATACCATATATAATTTGAACATTTTCTATAAAAAAAACATATAATTTGAATCGAATAATTGTGATTGTTTTTAATTATACCCATGCATATGCACAGGGCTACACACTAGTCTCTCTCTCTCTCTCTCTCTCTCTCTCTCTCTCTATATATATATATATATATATATTAATAGCCAAAGTTCATAAAAAATTAAAAATTAAAAATTAAATGGGACATGTGGCGCAAAATTGAGAATCCAATTATAATCTAATTGGACTTTGTTTAATCATTTCCCTGTATGTTTGGGGGATTTAATATAAGGGTTGAGTGTGAGAGTTTGGTGAAGAATTGTAAAAATAGTGAAGTTTGCAACTTGCTTGTGACTGACTTACGAGTGGACAACTCGCAAAAGGCCACGTGAGTAGCACATGCTGGAAGCTGAACAGACTTATGTCAGGCTAGTTTTCGTGAGTCACTTCGTGACTTGGTCAACTTGCGAGAGATCTGTGAAACTCTCTTCCTAGATGTTTTCAAAGAGTGTTTTCCTCTTTTCATTACCCACACTATATAAGCCTACGTTACCCATGAAATTGTAAGGAGATTTTTAAAGACAAAACCCTAGCAATATACTTGAGAGTTAGAAATTCTAAACCCACAATCATCTACACAATTTCTCTTAGTTTTCCTCTACTCCTACCTCTCCAATTACAAATCCTTGAGAGGTTCTTAACTCAAGCATTTACCTCACTCAATCTGAGTGTTGAGAGAAGTTTTAGTATTTGTGGAAAGTATTGGAAGAATACATTGATTGGCTGATGCAATTTGGAGTTAATTGCAAGATCTAGATAACTGGTGAAGATAAGGCTTAGTGAAGTCCATTGGGAACTGGAACTCGGAAGGTTCAAGTACATTGGGTAGATTAGGCTTGAAGGGTCTTTTTGATATCCTTGTACTCCAACTTTATTCACTAGCAGATCATTTCGGCTTGGAGGCCCACAAAGAGGTTTTTTTCTAAGTACTTCGGTTTCCTCTTCGATAACATGTCTTAGTGTTATCTTGTTGTTTGAATCTCTCTTCCCTTACCCTTTATACTTTATACTTATTGTCTATTGTATATGCATATGCTTTAGAGTAGTTTCGGCCTTATTGCGTTACACTTACTCTTATTCTGCACTTAGTTAAGTAGGGTAAAAGCAATCTAACCGTAAGTTTAAAATTAGGGAGGGTCTAAACAAGCAATAGTATTTTACACTATTTGAGCTTTCAATATATATATATATATATATATATATATATTAATAGCCAAAACTCAAAGAAAATCCAATTTTATTTTAACTGGATTCTCAATTTTTTGCCACGTGTCCCATTAAATTTTTAATTTTTTGTCAAGTGAATTATTGAGTTTAAAAATCAAATAGTCTAAATCCAAATAGATTCTAAATTGGATTTCAATCGGAGTCCAATTTTTCGCAACGTGTCCATCTAAGTTTTTAATTTTTGTGACAAGTGAATTTATTTGCTACAAATACCAGAGATTCTAAAACCAATTAAATTCTAAGTCATATATATATATATATATATATATGTAAAGTTATGGTTTTTTCATTACATTTATGTTGGCTAAATTCCATGACAAAAAGTATTGTAATTTCATTAATTTATTCTTGTGTATTTTGTGGGATTTAATTGTAATGGGTTTAGTACTAAGTTGGTGAAGATTGCTCAAGACAGTTGATCTTGTGACTTGGCTCGCAACTGGCTCAAGACTCGGCACTAGCAAAATGCTATGTGAGAAGCACATATGGAAGTTCATGAGTCAGGAAATCTCGAAAGTATCTTGTGGCTTGGCCAAGCTAGGAGATGACCCATAAGATACACTGACAGCTAATTTTAAGTGCGAGTCTTATACTTTTCACTTATACTATATATACACTCATTACCCTCAAAATTGTAAGGAGACTATTAAGAAGAAAACCCTATAGATGCTTCTACAATATCCACCTTTTACAGAGAGCTACTCATCCTCAATAGAGAAATCCTTGTTGTCTCTTCTCCTTCCCCTGTACCATTGTCATACATTGAGAGGAGATTTGTACCCAAACAGAACTCACACCCATTCAGATTGTAAAAAGTGTTTTGGAGTTTTGGAAATATTGGGTCTTTGCCAAAATAGGCAAGTGAGGCTTGGTGGTGCAGTCAGGCGGTATTGCGGGATTTAAGAAGCTAGTGAAGACAAAACTCCAAGAAGTCCATTGGTAGATGGAGCTTGGAGAGCTTAAATGCTTTGGGTAGATTAGGCTTGGAGGGTCTTTTTGGTATCCTTGTACTCCAACTTATTTACTAGTGGATCATTTCGACTTGGAGGGTTGCAGAGAGGTTTTTATGTCGAGTTCTTCATTTTCCTATTTGATAACATATCAGTGTTATCTTGGGTTTGCTATCATGTTCCCTACCGCCCTTTACATTTTAGTATTGCATCCTTGTGCCCATCCATGCAATCGTTGAATGCTTTGATTAATTAATTTGCTAATCACGTATATTCCGCATTAAGTGTGTTAAGCTTAAAATTAATCAAGTTGTAATTAAGTATTGGGGGTCTAAACAAGCTCTAAGCTCTAGCATCTGTAATTTCGAGCTCTCATATAGATATATATATATATATATATATATATATATATAATATGAGAAACTATTACATATTTTAGAAATATGTGGTTTAGAAAAGTGTAAACTAATACCATGTATAATTTGAACATCTTCTAAAAAAATGGGTACAATTTGAACCGTATAATTGTAACTATTCTTAATTGTACCAATGCATATGTATGGGACAACACATTAGTATATTTAAAGTTGAAACTAAAAGAATGTTCAATTTTAAAAATTCTAATGTGCCTCATGTTACACCAAGTGACATACCCAATTGTCTACAAATTTGTTAACTAGTATAACTAATTTTAAACCTCCACTCCAAAAAATAAAAAAAAAATAAAATAAAAAAAATAACTACTACTTCCCTTAAGCTACGTTGCTTCGTTTCTCTAATCCACTCCATGGATAGTTTTAAATTGCGAAACAAGATTTTCTTTTAGATATTTCTCTTCACTCTAATCTTAATTTTATGTTTATTGGTATAAAGATCAAAATCTATACATGGTTTAGCTAACAAATGTGTAACGACTTGTCCCAACTGTGTAGATATTGTGTGTTCTGAGGTCCATACCCCTCACAATTTTGTTCTCCCACCAAAGCACACATCAGTGGGAGAAAATATCTCTACACATTAAAGGGAAGTCACTCCTTATAAGCACATCCCATGTGCTTCCCTATGCAATGTAAGATTCCATGGTTTGCAATACCTTCCTTTTGTATCTCTACAATCCACCTCCTTCATGAGCACATGCATCCTTGCATGTGGGGCCAACATTTCCAGCTAGGGCATGGCTTTGATACCATAGAATTATCACACTCCGAACCCAAGCAAAAGCTAGGCACGTGACAACAGCCGCACGCTTATATAGTTTACACTTTACAAGTGTGTCAGGCCTTCTTAACTACTAAGAATTATCCTTAAAGAAAATATCCTCAATAATGCGATTGTTAAAAGATCTTCAAAGTAATAATAGAAAAAACAATCCAAACCTCATAACTGTTAAACAAAAGATATACTAATTATTACAAGATCATCGTATTTCAAAAATTCCTAATCTCCTTTCATGTGTACACCCTTAGCAAAAGTCCCAAAACTTGCTATGGGTGGCAAGAAATGCTTGAAGGAGCAAGTACTTGGACCCTCAACTTATTTGTTGGTGGGCTTTACTCTAAATCTTACTTATGGGGCTCCAACTCAGGCCTAGTTGTACCATCTCAATTGCTGATCTCTCATAAGTTCACTTTCTTCTTCCCTCTTTCCCAATTTTTCCTTAATCCCTCATCTTACTCCCTATTTTCCAACCCACCCAACAATGGCCTAGTTCCACTTTTATATCCATGAGTGAGTGGGGTGACCATCATTTTTATTCCCATTCACTTACGTATTCCCACATCTCCCAGAATCTGAAGGGATCCTTACGAAATCAGAGGATTCCCTTGAAACCTGTTCCAAACGTTAGTTGAGACTTAGTAGTGGATTCTTTTCACAATCTTTAGCTCTCGGTTACTAACCCCATTCGGATCGAATATAAGTTTTTTATGATTATTCCAAATTCCCCTCAGAAAGGATGGGGCGGCACTTCCTGTGCTCGGCTAATGGTCCGGCCCAAAGTGAAGAACCCCAAGACAGTCCTTTTGTCATACCTTGGGCTCTTCACACTCAGTGGGCCCTAGGCCTTGTACTGGGCCTTACTTATATGGTCGGCCCAATCCTCCGGGCTTGGTCCACCCACACTTGCTATTCTTCATAATCTGAAACTGGAGGGGTGAGTTGACGACTCAATAAGTAACCAAAGTTCTAATAATCCAGTTGGATCAAGCAAATAGATCAATAAAATAGTAAATTGTACATAGATATAATATTTCACTCAGAAAAATATATTATAGATTGATTAGAAAATAATAAGTTTTTCATATATCAAGAGATATAATTTACAATAGGTTCCAAAAACATAAGAAGTTTCATGGGCTTAAAACAATTCAATAACTCAAATAAAAATTCATATTCTTAACAATCTCTTTAACTATGGTCATGCTATATCCCCATGAGTGGGCATTAGATTTAGATGAAACTAATTCGATGTATATCCTCTATTAGCTGGGTCCAGAAACATGATAGACACGTAATGCCCTATATGAAACTAGTTTCAGTACCAAGAAATAACCCTCATTCGTTGGGTATTAGGGTCAGGACATAGTCAAATTGCCCAAATTCATATTGTCCAAATTTATTGGGTAATGCCCCCCACGATCCTATTTTTACAAAGTAGAAATAGGATCGTGGTATGGATACTACTAATTGGGGTGCTGATTCCCACTCAATCTCTTGGAGGGGAGCATGTACACCTTGGGAAGCTCAACGGACCATCTTTTAACGCCATGGATTGGACAACCTGCCGCGTTTGGAAAAGAGAGTAGCAAGGCTTGGTGCATCAAACGGTCCAGATGATCTGACGCTTCGTTTACCGAAGCGTGCGTGGTGTATAATAATGACCCGCATTTTTTGCAATGTGACAATTACCATTGATGACCCTCTTTCCCCTATAAATACCCCCCCATTCCCACTTTTTTCCTTTCTTTTGTCTTTCCCTTCATCTTTTACTCACTCTAATGTTGTGGTTCTCTCCATGTTCCCGAGCTTTCATCTTCGTTAAGTGACCTCACTCTCTCCCTCTCAAGAAAGAATCCTGTAAGTCTCCCTCTCTTCTCCCATTTCAACTCACATTTCATCAATATGCCTTTTTGTCATCTTTTAAAAACTAGGAAAAATTTAGCACTATTCAAGGCCACATATAATATCCCTGACGATGTAGAAATCTCATACTGTGATAAGGGTGATATAGAAGACCAGAGGCGTCCACACATAGTGTTCTCCCCTTAATGTCCATTCTAGAGGGTGGGGTTAGGTTCCCTGTAGATCCCTTTTTGCTTAGGACTCTTAGATTTTACGGTTTAAGCCCCGACTAGTGTCTGCCTAGCTTTTATAAGGTAATGAGCTACGTGGCTCGTCTAAACCAAATATACGGCCTAAGCCTGACCCACCATAACATTAATTTTATGTACTATTTTGGGGGAGTTTGCACCTCGAGTATTACCCCCAAACCTGGAGCACCATGGTTCAGCTAATATCCTGCCTTCCCAATTCCAATAGTAACTCGGCAGGGGAGTTTGTAAAGGTGAGCGGAAATTGGCTGAACGAAGAGCTGATATTCTCCTTCCCCATCTCCCAACACCATTATCACTTATTACCACCTCTAAATTTGCTTATACACTTGAATAGCACCGACCGACATAGATACACAGTTAATTTATTATTATTATTATTGTTTACTCACCTGTTCATCACTCATTATTATTACTACACATTTTTTATTAACCTTTGATACCTCTCAATTACAGTTTCCAAGAACTTTTAGCCGGATATCAATGTTGTGCAAGTCAACAAGCTCAACTTTATACTCCACTCCGAGATTTTTGTGCACTACAACGGATGGCTAAGGGCTTCCCACAAGATTCAGGGCTACACCCCCTCATACACCAGCTACGAAGATTCGTCGGGCACCCTTTCATTTGGTAGCCCCTTACTATCATACT